>WEIV01031239.1:0-60476 GCA_013390005.1 Calyptomena viridis | reverse complement strand
TGGAAGTGATTTTGTGACAAGAAGGGTGGAAAGGGAAGGGGAAAGGGAAAGGGAAAGGGAAAGGGAAAGGGAAAGGGAAAGGGAAAGGGAAAGGAAGGGTTGCAACCAAAGTGGCAACTTCCCCAAATTCCAAGATGCTTTTGAATTGTATGATCAAAGTAAGGTTCATAAAGGAGTATTGTGTGGTCTTTACATCTAGTGTAAATAAATACTGATAGTGCATGTCATCTCTATGTATCTATTAGATAAAATGTATTTCATGGAGCAGAATATATCCTGCAACTTAAGGAAAAACTCTGGAAAGCCTAATAAAATGCTAACAAAAAATCTCAATAAGTATCTCGTTTCCACATGACCAGATGCAGATTGAATCACACTGTGATGCCACAGAAAAAGTTTATTTATTTGGTGGAGGAGAATGTATCTCTCTCCCTATCAATAAATGTCTGAATGCTTGAGCTTCCTGTGTTCACATCTGAGACCTCTCTCTCTTACTGTACTTCCTCAAATCTCACAATCAACCTGGCACAACAAAAGTAAGTGATCCATGTTTGAGTTCAGGGAGGAGCCAAATCAAATTGTAGTTCATACTGATCAAAACCCTAGAGCTTCACTGCTGCTTTTGTTAGGGTGATCCTAGGGTATATGCATCCAGATAAACCTGTCCATGAGCTAAGGGATTACAAAGAGGAAGCCCATGAAAGCAATTTTAGGTGGTGGAAGAGTCTCAGTTGAGAAAATATCAGGAGGGGTATTAATTTTTCTTTGGAAGAAAAGAAATTTCAGTTAGATTAGCTTTTCCTGTTTCTCCCCACATCTCTGTTTTCTTTTTGGATATGGAAATGGCTTTCAGAAGGCTCATACACAAGTGGCAGTCAGTAAGAGTATCCTAATTCCTAATATCCTAATTATTCCTGTATTAGCTACCAATCAAAAACATTTTGGATTACGGTTGGTGTGAAGCAAGGCTCACAAAGGTGCCACTGGAAGACAAAAAACTCACAGCTGTCCAAGGAACAGATCCTTAAGGTTCCTGTGCTTGAAGTAAGCTCTTTTAGTTTCTTCTAAATTATATTAATTTATACAAAAAGTCTTCTACAGCCTGTTTTCATTGAGACAAAAGTCTGCCACTGCATGTGCTAGAAACAGTGATTAAAAAAGAGCTCAGTGTTAATGCTATTAGGAATTAACCTCTTTTTTTTTTTTTATAATGATATACGATTAAAACATCAAACTAACTTCAATACCATAAATGTGTTAACTGCTGCTTTGTGCCTCCAGCTGTGCTAAGCTCAAATGCACTATATAGGGTGTAAATCTCTCCTTTGAGAATAATGATTAAGAGGCTTCTAAAAGGTTTTTTTTTCTTTCTTAGTGCAGAGTGAAAAGTGACTGGCAGCAAAGAGTTAGGCAGAAGGGTTAACTCAGGATGCTGCTGGGGAGGGAAGGGTGGAAGTATTTGCATAGAATAGCATCTGGAATCTACATGTCCTCAAATACTTTGAGGGGGGAAGCCATTTTTCCATATTCATTACAGACTGGTAAGGAAGAGGAGAAAAGAAACAAGGAGGAATAGAAAAAAAGGGGACTCCTTTTGTATCTGTCTCCAATATGGTTTCTTTTGATTTTTCATTCTCCATATTCAAGAGCTCCCCATGGGTTCTCATCTGTTACCCAGGCTTTGCCATACCTGCCTGCCTGTGTGAAAATGGCTCAGCTGCCAGCACTGGATGAGGCTAACAGATCACATCTATCTCTCTGGCGTCTAATGAGCACACAGAGCTCCAAGGATCAAGCCCTGGACAAGAGCACAAAAGCAGGTCTGTACAGAAGCAGCCAACCTTCTGCATCATCCACGGCCCATTGTGTGGACACTGAAGGTCAAAACTTGCCTGCATTCCCACTTTCCCTACACAGTTGTGCCTGTGTGTGTGTGCGTGTATGCTGTGGGTGTGCCAGAAAGTGAAAAAGAAGGCAGTGCAAGGCTACACCACGGTGGTTTTTTACTTCCTTATTTTGCACAGTAATTCATAGGATGCAATATATTTCAAAGGACTGGATATACGTATATTATATATAGAAACAGAGATGGACACAGAAATCAAATTAAAGATACACTTTTTCTAGCTTAAAGTACAGTGACTCTGGACAAGTGCAGGTTAAATGGGATTTCACATTCTGATAGGTAGGTAGGAAGAGCTGTTTCACTTTCTGAATTTGCATTCATTAAGGGAAGGAGAACAATGAGACAAAAAATGTAAATAAATAGAAGTCTCTGCTGGGCAAATATGGATTTGTTGTCAGTGAAGGAGATGACATGAAAAAATTCTAAGAAACGAGAGAAGAAATCTAAAGTAAGAAGACAAACAAGATTTTTAATTACAAGGATCAGGGAATACATATTTGAAAGGAGAAGGGAAATTTTTCAGTTCTCTGGAATAGTATCAGAAGTGAGAAAAAGATTAGCAAAACATGAGAATATGTGTTCTGATGGTTCCACCTTTTACATGAGGTCAGATGAGTTCAGTCAAACAATACATTTGCAATGACCAGTCATCAGTCCCTCTAAGAATTCACTATTTGCTAATTTGTAATATTTTTCAAACAATAGCAAACTCACTAAACTGAAGAATTAGACAGAATGAATGCCCAACAATTCAGAGCTTCAATTTGTGCCTGTACAGTTTTATGCTACATGGGCGTCAGGGTTTCCCTCTTCCCTCTGAACAGCCCCTCCTTTCCTCCCTGGGAATATTTCACATTTCCTCTTCCATCTAATCTCCTGATCAATCTTTTCCTGCAGTCTCTGTTTTTGTAAGAGATTGCTCTCTAGTCATGAGAAATGCATCAAGTAATCCAAGGACTTTGTTTTCTCAGTCTGGTATATTTTCTAACCACCTTTGATAATATTGGATTATCAAAGAACCTTGGAGTTCATATGCATATCACTTTATTCATCCTCATATTCTTCCTCTTTCTTTCTTTCTTTCTTTCTCTCTCTCTCTCTTTCTCTCTCTCTCTCTCTTTCTCTCTCTCTCTCTTTCTTTCTCTCTTTTCTTCCTCCCTCTTTGCAACCCCTCCTTTTCCCTTCTTTTCCCACTGTCTCTATAGACCTTTTCAGTCTCTGTATAGGAGTGACTGAAGAAAGATTTGCTGTCCCATTCGTTCCGCACTGCCCCCATAAAAAGCAAATATTTTCAGGTTGACTGAAAGTTTAACTTTGTTATTTTTTTTATTTTTAAAGAAAATCCAGCGTGACATGGCACGCGTTGGTGCCCTTGCCACTTAACAAATTACTTGTTTTTTTGACCTAAGTTAAATGCTGTGCAAATTTCCCTTGTCCATGTTTTCATTGTGTGCAGACTTCACTGATAAAGAATAAAGAGCTAACTTGTTGGGACTTTTTAGGCATAGCTTCCTTGATTCACAACAGATTTTTTTCTACTATGTCTTTAATGACACGAAAGCCTAGGTCCTCAGCTGATGTAAATTGCTCATTGCAGAATTTCCCTCCACGAAGTTGTGCTGTTCTACACCAGTTGTCAGGTGTCCTGGGCGTTCAGGCAGGGCTCCAAGGTTCAGCATGATCTTCTTGCCTGATGCTTCATTTTCCATCCCAGGGATCAAATGTGTCTTACAAAGTAAATCATCACCAAATGCTTCCTTACAAGCAATCAAAAAGTCAGTTGCACAGGTATTGATGAAAACCTCAAAGCTTTCTTTGTTTTTGCAAACACAAAACCTGATTCAGCCTCTTTCACTGGTGAACCCCAAGGGCTGATGTCCCCTCAGGCAGCCAGCTGAGCCCAGCCACGCTGCTCCAAGGGCCAGAGCATCGGTGGGTACAGGCTGCTATCCCTGCCAACGCTGCACTGTGGGTACCAGGACAGAAGGGTCACTGATAGCACCGGCACACTACTCCATAGGTGACTATGGCTTCAGGACAGAAACTTCATCAGAGACCCGGAGAAACCAAGAGTGCCCTGTATGATGCAGTTCTTCCCCTCCACCACAGTAACTTAATTGCTGAATTTAAACCAGTTGTATACTCAGTCCTGAACACTGAAATGTCTGTGCATGGGCTCAGCTCCTCCTGTCAACCCTCTTTTATTTTCTCAAAGATGTAATTTAATTTTCAAAAGAGAGAAATATTGTATAGTTATAAATCTAATCTCTCACTGTGTGTGCCACTCTGCCTCCGCCCATGATTTAAGGCATTGGGTCAACCTGCCCCATCACTGCTGGTGGATGGTCCGGCACAGGGAGCAGAACTGGGCAGCCCAAGGTGAGGTAAAGTCTCTCTCTGCAATGTAACAGTGGTGTTTCATTACTGACCCTTTGGAGACTCCCATGACAGTCCTTCCCAAGACAGATTGCTGGCTCAACAATGAACCCTTTGTGCCCTCCCATTATTCTTGCAACCCCAGCTTCCACCAAACTTAACACCCTCCTCACAATTTTCCTTGCTCAGGAGAAAGCCAAAAAGCAAAAATAGCACTACTCATCTTAGTAACTGGATTCCTTCAACAGGGAAAGCCTGAGACTTTATGCAAACTTTTTTTGTACTTCAGCATCACAGCAATGTCTCTGCAAAGTTGTTTTGGAGTGGATAAATCATATACTTTACCTTTTTTCTCATCCTCTTATTACTCCCATTTTGGAGACATGTGAAAAAATTGCTGCTTATAACACAAACAGGTCTGATGTCCTGGTTTAGTGCCAGAACATCAGCAGCTGAAATGGCATCTTATTTAACAAAGCATCTCTGCTTGTTTTTATGAGACGAGGAAAGGGTTTTTTCAGGGGGACCTTCAAAGCCTGGGCCTATGGGCAGTGACATTAGCCATGTGATTAGTAATTAACTAAATTAATTTAATTTAGTTCACCGTTTTGAACTAAATTTTTTTTTGCAAGTTGGGGAATAAATTTCCTTTATAACATTTAAAGTCTCCACCCAGTAAATTCAGCTTTGGGCACCTCAGAGGGGTCTGCAGTCACTGGAGGCAAAACGCTGAAGGAATGAGTGCTCACCTCAGCAGTAACCCCAGGGTCACTTCTGCTGTCCTCTTCCCCAGATCTATGTGCTATATCCCTCACCACTATTTTCTTTTCCTGGACCCTTTCTGATGTCACTCGGGAATGTCAGGAGTCTGCGCTGCAAGACGAACTGGGCTGCACAGGACGATGTCAAAGATGGGCACTATGAACAGCATTTAGGGCTGGCTGGAAACCAATCCCCTGGGTCAGGGGAGAGGAAAACCTGTTGGAGACAGTTTTACAATTTTTTCACTCCTTTTCCAACCAGCTGTGGTTTCTCTAAACTCTGTTGTATAAAGACACAGGCACTTTTTTATCCCAAGAAATTGGATTACCTCTTGGGGTAATAATCAGCGCCTTCTTTTCCTTAGCCAGTTAATGAGGTTCAAAGGGGTGGGAGATGGGGTTAACAAAGGATGAGACAGCAGACGGAGCACATCTGTGCCCTGGCCGAAGGCAGCACAAGGAAATTAGGTTTGTTCCTGCTTGTCTTTTTCCTCTGGTTGCAGCTGCCTTTGTCAACGCATTATCCCACACTCATGCTGCTCACACTGAGCAGCAAAAAGGACCTCGAGGAGTAGTGTATGTGTGTGTGTACAGGTGTGTCTGCATATGTGCACATATGTGGACAGGTTTGACAAGCTCAGATTCCAGAGACAGCCTTCCTGGAAGTTTTGCAGGATGCAATACTCTTTGAGAAGGCTCTGCATTTTCAATGGGATAAGCTACATGGAAGCTCGACTCTCTGTCTGGCTTGTCCCTACCTGGTTTTATGCCGATACAGTGAATGCTAAGCTCATATATGGGGAGGTCAGGGCTCTGGTCTCAGCAGCTACAGGGATGTGCCTATGTCAGCTCCTGCCCCCTTTCTTCAAGCTCAGTCAGGCACTACTAGGATTTCAGATGGCAGCTGGGTTTCAGGATTGGCATCACTAGCTTTATGTTCATCTTTAAAATGGCCAAATAAAAAAGTGTCAAAATCAACCAAGTGCATTTCCCTCATCTCAGAAGCAGCTTCTTAGTAGTGAAGATAACTATGAACAAATGAATGGCTACATCGAGGTTTTTTAGCAGAATTTCGGGAGTTCTACTATGAAATTGCCTGCACCTGCCTATTCATTTGCCCACTGAGTTTTCCTGCATTGCAAAACCAGCACATCCTTTCCTTGACTAGATTTACTTTTCCTTATGAATCTGCAAGGTGCTCACAATGATGAACAGTTACTGAAGTTTTTCTTACCTGCAGTTTTTCAGAATAATCTGCCTATTTTAAAGCAAGGATTCATTTTGTTCAGGCAGCTGCTTTTATTCTAAAAGATATTAAAACCCTTTTAAAATTTGTAATGATATGCACAGTCTCCACTTAACTATTGCTGCTAAACACAGGAAATAAGTAACTACTATAGACAAACAAGTTAGAAATGAGTTTACTTGTTTTCTTTGCTGAAGTCACTCTACATGTTGCACTGTGAAATCTTTAGTGGAATGATCACTGAACAGCCACTCTTGGGATCCACATTTTTTCTCATCCCACAAGTTTCACTCATTTTGACTGAGTCTTTACTTTTGTATAGAATTAGCACACTCTTAATTTCAGTGACCAAATCAATCAGAAGAAAAATTTTTTGTCAGGTGTCTCCCTGAAGACGATATGCTCTGTACGAGCAGAAAGAAAGTTGTGTGTAATGGCAAAAGCATTAAGGTGCCAGTGAAAGGCAGAGCCTCCACAAGACAGGCTTCCTAGTCAGACAACATTTTGATAGTAAGTGCATGGTGGTATTTCTGCAATGCTCTAAGAAACATTAAATATGACACTTTGTACTTTCTTTCCTTCAAAGCCAACAGCAGAAAACTAAGGCACTTGCTTAAAACCAGGACAACAACAAAAAAATAAAGACAAATAGCCCTTCATAGAACAGCCAGTCTGGGGGCTATGTGGAGCTGGAAGCAGCCCTGGCAGAGGTTTCTCTTTGAAACTCAAGCAACCTGCAAAAGGACGTCTTCCAAAAGCACAAGTCTCAGTTTCTGCCTTGTAAGTTTGGTTTGATCTTGAATTGCGTGTAAGAGATTGACAACTTGTAGCAATGCATTCAAGCAGGGATTGAAGCTCTTTATGTCTTAAGAACAGCTTGAAGTCACTTAAACTCACTGATCTGACCCATGCCTGATGATACAGCACTGTCAGAGAAGTGCCTGCAAGTCAGCATAAGAGAAGAGCCCTAGAAAGAACATGACAGCAAGTGCTGACCTGACAGTAGCCCTTTTCTGGGCTGCCTGGGCATGTTGCTTGTGCCATGGGAGGTCTCTAGACTCTCTTATTAGATGATTTGGGAGTTTGCATCTGCACAGCAGCATCACTGTCAGCTCTACACCAGCATGCCAGCAGATCCTCTCCCAAGTATGCCCCGAAAGATGGGCAATCTTTTGTTGACCCCATCTGTTTTCAATACTCTGCCCCACTCTTCTTAAACAAAATCACTTCAAAGACCCAAACCAGATTGATTCACATGTGAACACTACCCAAACTGTCTTCCAAGGGGGCAGATACTTGTCTTATGTTCCTTTGAACCCACTGTTGCCCGTTTACTTGTATTTACTTTGCATGGCCTATGGCTGAACCATGGAAATTAGAAAACAAACTCCTATTCAGCAAGTCATGTCAAAGGTGACCGCTATGCCAGAGAGTCGACTGTGGGACAAACACTCCCCTGATCGGAGGCCTCTTCTGCAGTGCTGCTGTCTCCACAGTTACATACCTGTCTGCAGAAGCCTTTACTTTATCTTGTCTATGCTGGAAGTCCTAGACGATGCCATCAATCTGAGAGATGAGAGGGATGCTCCTTTGACACTTCAACAATGGCTGCGGTGCAAGAGAAAGTGAACCGGCTTCCCTGCAAACCATCTCCTTTTGAACTGTGCAGAGTGTGTTCAGGCCGTCACCATCCTCATGTCCAGGTCTTGTGAACAAGAAGGCAGAGTGGGAGAGGGCACCTTGCACCTCTGTGGGGGCCCAGGGGTGCTGTAAGGTGCTGTGAAAACACAATCTCGTTTCTACTTTTCTACTGGCATGAGCCAGGGTGGGTGACTGGAGCAGAGGGTGCCAACCTCCCAGGGGTGCAGCGACAACATGGAGTTTGCAGTCTGTGTGTCTAAAACTGTATTTTCTCAGAGGTTGGTTGCTGTGGTGCCTGCCTCAGGGGACAGACCCAAAACTCCTCTTCAGCCCTGACTAGCTCCAGCCATCCAGCTGAGGGGCACCGAGGAGGAGTGGGCCACCCTAGAATTCAAGGTCTCTCACCGGGAGATGACCAGTTCAGAGGCGGCTAAGGCTCAGAGAAAGAGTGCCTTCTCCTCAACCTCTTTGTCTTTGGTGTTCTGGGCGCAGCTGTTGGAGGGCAAGGGATTAAGAGCGACTCTTTGTGGTTAGAAAACAGGAAAAAAGTTTATTGGGGAAACGGACCCCTGGAAAAGCCAACCACAGAGAGCATTTGCTAGCTTTGTGCAGGGGTTTAAATATGGGGACAAAATTAGGGGAGGAGAGTGGGAAAGGACCTATGGGTGTTAAGATAAGGAGAGTTTAGGAAGGGGTTACATCATAGAGAAGCCAGTGGCCTGCAACTCAAACCTGTTAGCTGTCAAGTAAGCAGGACTGACATGGAAAGTTCTGGAAGGGTAGGCAGAGTCAGGATACAAATATGGTTTTGGGATGGAATAACTTTGGACCAGGGGAAGGGTTAAGGATAATTAGGAGGAGGATATAGAACAGAAGTGTACAATTGTGTGGGAAGGAAAAGGGGGATGACTGAGCAGTCTATTTAGAGATAAACAAGGGTTACAGAAGTGTACAGAAACAACATGACAAATATAATAAACTGCAGGTGCACACCACCACAGTTGGTTAGGGACCCACATTCACTGTCAAGAGCAACCTGGTAGCAGTGTTGAGCAGGCACCCAAGTGGTAGCTTGCAGTCCTCTAGGCTCTGTCCTCAAGCCCAGTAGAAGCAGGGGCGGGTATCTCAATAGCTCTGCAGATGGTTAAGTAGTCAGCTCTGCTCCCCAGGGGATGAAATCTGTAAAGTGCTTAGTGGTCTTGGGAAACAAATGCTGTGCTTTGATATAATGGCTCCATTTATATCTCATTCACCAGAGCTCCAAGACAGAAAAATAACCCAAATACATTTTATCACAGAGCTCTCTAACCCACTTCTTATGCTCCTACTTGCGCCTCTTTAGCGATCAAGTGATTTTTGAGACTTACTGACAAGACCAAAGGAATACAGCTCTACAGCTTACCAGCAAAACAGGATTTCCTGGGACTGTCTTACAGTTTTAAGGCCCCTGGAGGAGCCTTAAAACTGTAAGAAAGGGCCATAAAAGGAAACTGAATGATATTCCAGCTAGTAATATACTGCTGAGTCAGTGTGGGATTGTTAAAGCAGTGATGCTGTATGATACAACACAATTCCCAAACATAACTGTGTGTTTCACTGTGTGCTTCAAGCCAACATATTGCATTCACAACTCCTCATCACGGCACTGATGAAAGCTCTCATTTGCTCCAGTTAACTAATCCTTCCTGTGGCTTGGCTGACTTCACCATGTCAGTCAGCTACCTTTCACTGGTCTTGTAACAACCAGAACTATTAGGAAAATGGTGAGTTTGGTGACCATATGGTCACTCTGTTCTATTCTCATGGCATATAGTACAGCATCCAGTGCTTCAGTCTGATGAAGTCAGAAGGACACTCTGGAGCAAAATGCTAACCAGGAATGAAGAGGCTATCACCGAGAACTTTGTGTTGATACAGTTCAAAGAGAAATCTGAAAAGAAGGAGATATTTACCTACAAAAATACACAAAGTAGATTTGGAGCCCTGGTTTATTATAGAGGAGTATATTTGGCTCAGGATAATAATTTCCTCCTTTTTGGCCATAATGTATTGGTAAGTTCTCATACCAGGAATCTACATATTGAATGCAAAAAGCTTTTAAGAGCAATGTCAAAATACATGTTTTAAATATGCATGAAATGGAACACTACTTACATAAAGCAAAAAATCCCACGACACAGAGATGCTGATGTGTAGATACACTAAACTTGCATCAAGTTCCATAACGCTGACAGCTTTTATGCCCTAAACTCTAAAGCTTATCAAAGACCACAGAAGAAATAGTAGCAGGACACAGCACCATTCCAGCTCAGGAAGGCAGGAAGGCAGGAAGGCAGGAAGGCAGGAAGGAAAGAAGGAGGCAGGCAGGAAGGCAGGAAGGCAGACAGGAAGGAAGGCAGGAAGGAAGGCAGGAAGGAAGGCAGGAAGGCAGGCAGGAAGGCAGGAAGGCAGGCAGGAAGGCAGGAAGGCAGGTAGGAAGGAATGAAGGAAGGAATATGTATACAATACCTAAAGTATTATATAGGTATAATACCTAAATAGGTATTATATAGGTACATAATTATACAGTTATATAATACCTAAAGTGTGGACACTTGCCTAGCCTGGCATGCTCTGCTTTGAGCAAAATCTGTTAGCCCCTCTCTGGTCCCTCAGACAGCCCGATGACCTTAGCACATTAGAGGTTTGCCATGAAACTAGAAAGGGAGCAAACATTGCTGGCTTTCCAAAACCCTCATGTACCCACTCACTGTCTTCCCTAGAAGTCTGCTCAAGGTACAGGAGCCCATCCTAGGTCTAAGGTGGCTACATATAAAGCACATGTATTTGGAAATACAGTTATGAATTCCATAACTGATGTATTTCTGGGACTTCTACACAAATGTGAGAATGTCCAAGTTGCCAGCTGAATTTGATTTATGAATTAGGAGTCAGCCCAGACAGAGCCAGCCCTTCCTGCTTTGATGGTTACAAACAGCATTGCTGCTTCTGGCTGCTGCAGCACAGCCCAGTCATAATTCTAAATTGTAATGATATAGTGAGAAAAGAGATCAGGGTCTCACATGTTATGTCTTGGAACAGCAACTCAGTGTCCATCCTCCAAAGGGGCTGGGTAGTCTGTTCAGAACCTACGAGTTACTTCTGTAACAATAGATACAGAAAGGCAAGCACACATCTGCCTGACAGTTTTTGTGGCTGTTTTTACCTGCCTGCCCACAGGCAGAGAAGTGAACACTTTACTTGAGACAAGCAGCCCAGAGAAGTGCTTGCAGGAGGCACTTGCCCTCTGGCTTCTGGCCTGACTCAACAACCAACAAGACTTGATGCAATACAACACTGCATTGCTCCCTTACATTTTGAGTCTGAAAGGAGACAGAAATGCTGGTTTCCTCACTTTCCCTGCTCTCCATTTCCTTATTTCTGGTGCTTAGCTCTTTTTTCTCTGCTGTTCTGCCATCAGGAGAGTGAAGCTGTGGCCAAGCTGAAAACCAAGCAATAACTCCGGTGCTGGGGCTCTCCTTGCTGGCTTGTGGGCATAGCCCCCTTCCTGATAGCAGCTGCAGTATGGCAACTGGGTCCCTCTTCCCTAAACTTCCAAATAATTTCCTGAATCTGAGGCTTGCAAAGTAGCATTTGGCCACACACAACAAACTCTCATTTCCCCGTCCCTCCAGGGATCCTAGGATGATGGCGCAGTGCTTCCAAACTGTGCGAGACTGCCTCTCAGTTACCAGGAGCACTCAGCCCTTCTACATGCTGCAGCATTTTAGAAATGGTAGGGTTTCATTGCTGCACTGTGTTTAGCTTAGGGAGTGCAAATAAGTTCCCCGAGACCCATCGTATGGTTAGTGTGAACCAATGAACAAGCTCACAGAGGGCACCTCTTGCCAAAAGAGCAGATGTGTCCGAAGCCTGTACCAGTTAATTTTGTGACCTACTGAAATCACTGAGAGATTTATACTGCTAATTACTGACTCTGTTTCTGGTTTAATCATCCTTTCCTTCACCTTTCTGTAAAGCTGAGAAGGAAAAAAGACACTGATAAACATTTCATCGTCAGCAGGATATTGTTTCAAATCTAAGTACATTCATTAAAAGATGTTTGGGGGTTTTCTTGAAAAAAAAATGTACATAGAATATATTTTAACTGAGGCTTTTGATTCAGCAATGAGGCATATCTTTGCTTTGTTTCCAGTCAGAATACTTCATGCAATGAAAGCAAAAGGATTTAAAAATCCTTTTTCTATTCTAGATGTGAACAAATGAGCTGCAATAGACTGAAATTTTTTGTAAATGCCCAGGAAAACAAATGACAGGGATAAGAGGCTGTCAAAAAGTTGTAATAATGCTAAGGCTAATAACACTAACATCAAAATAACACTAAGACCTTGATTCTGCAAAATTTTACTCTCATCCATAAATACCTTAAGCACTGAACATACTGGCATTATGTGCTTCCCTCCCTCATGCACACCTGATGCTGGGTTCCCATATTTTCCATCATTTCTGGTGAACTGGTGCTAGGCACACGATGTAAATACACACACGAAAAAGCCTGACAAAGAACCATGGATGAGTAGACTGAACAGAAAATGTATCTTTATTTTTTGCATAATAGATCCAGCTCTGAAACCGATTCTTCTTAAAGCCTTGCACAAATTACCCAAACCTCTCCCCAGCCCCCAGGAGGGGCAGCAGTTCTTACAGAGCTGCTCAGCAGCCTGGTAATGCTGACAAGCTGCCACAACCAACACAAAATAAAGACCCTCAATACTCATGTTCTTTCCTCCAGGAGAAATTTGGTTGCTGGAAAGAACATGTAGTGGACCAACGGCTGTGCTTTATTTTGACATTCTCTACTGCAAATGCTGCATCTCAGAGAGCAAATGAGGAAACCAAAAGCAGTGCAGCACTTCCTTTTGTGTGTCTTACTTCAGCAGCTGCATCACTTGTGTTGAGTATTTTAATGCCTCCACATCCTGAAGCAGCAATACTTTCTATGGTTGGGCTAAGGAAGGTAGGACTGGGACCTCTGTTTCAGTGTCTTCCCAACAGACATCAGGAGCGTTGCCTCCTGCTCCTATCAGTTCTCTTCCCAACCACTTTTTTGGGCTTGTTTGTACCTGGGATTTGGGAAAACAAAAAACTCCAAAGGAAAAATTGGTTTCAAGTGCTTAAAGGCCTCTGTTGCTCCTTCCCGTATTTTCAAACCCTCTCCAGCTAACAGCCTGGATGCTAACACACAAGTGGCACAGATAAACTGAAGCAGTCAGCCTCGGCTGCCTCTCAGACCAGGAGCTATTGAGCTGTGGATGGCTTTAGATATTCTCCCGCAGCTTCTCTGCGGCTGACAGAGGTGGAGAGCACTTGGCCCCACAAACCAAAGCAAACCAAGCCAAACCAGGTCTGCCAATATCAGCATGCGGCACGATCCGTTGTTTCCCCGATCCGGGAAAATTTGTTGTCAGGGACTTAACTCTGTATGAAAGGAATGTTGTTTCATTTCAGAACCAGAGATTTCCGACAAGACAGAGCATGAGCTTTCTGAAAGGCGAGAGCTTTTTGTTTTTTTCTCACAAACATGCTCAGACATAGCTTTTCTTTCAGCTAATTAAGCTGTTTTAAAGCAAACTGGTCAAACAGTGACATCGTGGTGGGGAGCCTTGGGATCAATTGCATGATATAGAAGGCAGGACATTTAAAGGGTGACTTCTGCCATTGTTTCCCCTGGCTGAATCTTTTCTACTTGGTCAATGCTGTCAGAGTGACCCTATACAATTGGGAGAATTCAAAGCCACTGACCTCAAGAGATGCCATTAAGAAGGCAACTGCAGAATAAGATTTCATGGTTGGGAGCCAAATTTACCTTCTCCTTCCATGTCTTGATGCTTGCAATATTTTATATGTATGTTTTCTTCCTGTCATTAGCATATAGATAGAACAGCTAGACAGAAAGAGAAGGCAGATGTAAGGCAGCAACAGCAATAGCTGTGTCTTGGCTATATGGGAGAGCTGGACCATTTTGGGTGAAAGCTATTACTGAAAAAAAATCATCTTACACCATTAAAGTGGTTCCTTCAGCTTCATGACAGTGAGTGATTGGTAGGAGTAAGATTCACTTTGCTAGCACAGAGGATAGACTCTGCCTAGCAAATATTTTGTTAAACAGAGTATGACATCCATTGTTTTTCCTAGCTGCTGGATATAAAATCAGTGAGTTTCTGTCAAATGAACATCTGTCAAATGACCATACTGTTTCCCATGTGAAGAACAGACAAATTTGAAACATTCTATTAATAACCAGAAGCACTGGAAAAAATGCATTCTTCGCTGTTTTCTTTCTGAGGACACCAGGGAGGCCATTCAGTCAGGCAGCCAACACACAAAGAAACCTTGGAAAACCTGCAAACAGAGGAGCTGTTTGCAGCAATTCCTCGCAAAGCAATGCTAAATGCAACAGATGCAGTTAGCAAAACTTTCCTGTGCCACTGCAGAGGTGCTCCAATCAGCTGTTTTCAGCACATCCAAAGAAGCTGAGACTGTGTCAAGATTCACAGTACTGGGCCCCCATCAGATGTAGTGGTTTGTCCTGTGTGCTCAGCACTCATAGACAAAATGGAAGTGGTACAGAACTGTGTTGCAACAATCCCTATCTGTCCATTTCTGCTCCACAAGAATCTACTGGAATCCCAGTCAGCCCTCCTGGGCATATGTACCCTGTGCCACTGCCCTCCTGCATGTACCCCTTGCCACTGCATGGAAAGCCTGCACCCCTTTGGACAGAAGGTCTCCTGCAGGATCAGAGGGATACAGCATTTCATCACACCTCACATGAAAAGCTACATGGAGGGGCTCAGGCCACAGTTATCTTGGGGCTCCCTATACAGTTACAAAGGGCATCTCTGTGGACTTGGGGCTGTCTTGCACCTGCATCCTCTGCCATGCATGGACTTTGTTTCAGAGAGTACAACAGTAATCTCTTTTAAACAAGATCATGACAACTAAATATCCTCAGACTGTGTTGCAGGGCAACATGACCCACGTAGAAATGTAATGTGGTCTCTTGCACTGAAGCCTTGCTGTCTCCATCAGACGGTCTCAGCTCTGGACCACGGCTGCTCCCAGTCCAGCTGTGCATCAGGGCAGTGCTCTGTCAAGTCAGCCTGGCCTATCCAAATGACAGGGCTACAGCCCAGCAGCAGAAGGGTCAAAGGGTTATGGAAACTGTTGCATCACAGGGTGCCAGTGCCCCGAAGCCGGCAGTTCTTCAGGATGGGCAGAGGAGCCTGTCCATGGAAGCACATCAGCCCTGGGCCACCACTCTTTCCCCTTATGTACACACATATGTGCTGGCATGAGTAGGCACCCTCCCACTCTCCCTGACACTGAGCCCTACTGGTACCCCACTCCCTTCCTGTGATGTTGCATGTTCAGCCTGATGACTTGCTCTACAGAAGCCATGTGTTGTCATAATATAACATCATTAAACAAAGTGTTTGGAGCAGTTTTCACAGAGCCAGAACATGAACAACAAAACCCGCCAATTACAGTGTCATTTTGTGTAGTTGTTAAGGTTTCAAATGTCTCCAACTTTCTCTGGTAGGCCATATTGAGCATGTCACAGCGAACATCTGAGATAACGATTTGCTAGGCAATGTGCAATTCTCGCCTTTTTTTTTTTAATATCCAAGAAGAAAGAGTTCTTTATAATAATTTGGCTCAAATGTCTACACACATTGCTCCAGCGTCTGTAGCAGCATGTGTTTCTAGGATTGTTCTGGAAGAGAAAATGCAGAAACAGCAGGGAGCAGAAGATAAACAGGCAATTCGTGACTCATTAAAACAAGCATTGGTAGCCAACATTGTGGAGTGTGTGAAGGCCCCAGATCCAACTCGCCTATAAACTTTTTTTACCAGCTGGACTTAGCATCTGTCAGAGTTTGGAAGGAGAGATAATCTGGTACAAATGATTTCAGTGTGTCGCATTTATTAACCTGCCACCTTACATAACACTGCTGATTGGAAACTGGGGGACTGGCTTGAGCAGTGACACAGCTTATTGTCCAAACAGTACGAATTCACTATTAAAGACACTGTCTTTCCTGCCTCTTTTTAAATTATAATGAAGACAATGAAGCAACTGCAAAAGAGATAATTAAGTGAACTTGAAAAGTGGTGCAGTTTTGAGAAACGTACGTGCAAAGATAATATCCTCAGCAGGTCTTTTCTGCTTTGCTTTTTTTTTCCCCAGTCCCTGCTTTACTCCACATGCTCAGAATACCTTTTAGCCTGCTTATCACAGTAGCTGGGATCCACACCTCTAAATAAAGCAAATGCCCCGTTTCACTCCTTGAGCCACTGCCCAGCCATTGTGATGTTATTTACCGCCTGAACAGCTCCAGGAGAGGAAAACATTGTGGATGTCATGGCAGGCTTGACACCACACATAAAAATGAACATGATTTTTTTTTCAAAGCATTTTAGAGAATTTAAAATATGTTCCCTATTTTTAATGCAGTTTCTTTCATTAAGGGCCTGATCCTTCTCTAATTAATGTAGATAAAAAAAATTCCTTTTGATTCCAAAAGGGAAAAAGCTGGTTCCTGATGCTCCACAGGAGCTGCTGGCTTGGCAAGAGGAAAAAAAATCCATCAAAAATAATATATATGTTTATCCTAGTTTGTGGTTTGGCTCTTTACAACTCACTGAACACTTACTAGGGACTACTTGACAAATAGAAAACTGCAAAGTGGTGTTTTGTTTCTGCTACAGATCAGATGCCATGAATTTCAAATTAATAGAGATGTTTACCCTCTAATACAAAATTTACATGTATTAGCTTATGAAATATGAATGTGCCAGTTTCTTGCTGCAAAACACAGTGTTTCCATTAAAAAAAAAAAAAAGCCAAAAACTGCAGAGACTTTGGGAGAAAAATAAACAACACTCAGGCTTAGGAATACCTCACATTTCATTTTGGTTAGCCTATTATTTTTAGTTTCGCAACTTTATTGGTCCCTGATCTAATCTTTTCTGAGTATGAAAACATTAACATATGGTTTAACACAGCACAGGGCTGGAAAGTCCATATCCCAAATGCATATTGTATGCAGGGTGACATTCACACTAAATATCATCCCACAGGGTCTGTACTCCATTTTACCTGGGATTGGAGAGCCATGAAATCTCTGGAAAAGTTGTTCATGAGTCTGAACCAAATGGCGTTCAGTGTACTGAGATACTAGCAGCGTGTGCTGCTGCCAAAGGTTGTGGCTCAAATGTCTCTCTAAGTAACATTAAAAATCTGCTGCTTCATGCCTATGAATTTCAATATTTATAGCATTCAATAAAATGGTCCACTGTCAGAGAGAGATGTGCCACTGTGCACTCTCTGAGCAGATGGGCTGCAATATGGCACATTTACATGGACCAGCTGTGGAGTGCAGAAATGAATGCTGGTCAGAGGCAGGCTGGAGGCACCACATCTGGAATACAAACAGATCCACCTCCGCAGTCACTGGGATATTTCCTGAGCAGGATGAGCTCTGATTTAGGGCTGCTCACCAGTGTACCTTAAAGTGCATCAAGAGTCCTCATTAACACAAGAGACTATGGTGCAGTTTAGGGCCTGGAGCTTCTCTTCTGGGCATCTGTTAGAGCCTGGGGATGGCACTCTGCAGCCTGGCATAGAGATGCCCCAGGGAGACATTCTTTCCTGTACCATGTTATGGGCTAAATTTGACTACTTTTTTTTACATTCTTTCCTATATGGTGTTGCACACTGAATGCTTTTCAATGTAAGCAGTGAACAAGATTCTCTCACCTCCCACCCTTCCCTGCATCCCCCTGGGCAACCAGGGATTCTGCTAATACTCTGACATTTAACTGTTGGGTTTTTTTTTTTTAAAGCAGGAAACTGAATTCTCCAGCACTGCATAAAAAGAATAAAGTGCAAGTCCTGGGGGATTTTTATACCTTTAGATCACAATTTCTAGAAAAAAGACTGGTGGCCACTTCTATACAAATCATTTTATACTGCACTTGGGCAAAATCCCGGAGTCTCTGAAATCAGTGGCAGAATTCCCACTCATTTACAGCAGAGTTAGGATTTTGCTCCATTAGAATAAATAGACCTTAAAGTGGGTATAAAAAATAATTTACTCTCATATTAAGGCCCCTCTGTGCTTTCAGAGTGGTCTAATATGTCCTTAGTGTATATAAAAATCATATGTTTAAATCAAAAGGACAGAGCAAATTTATATCTTTCATTTAGCATAGAAATAATAAAAACCAAATTAATACATCTGATAATGTAAATCAGAGCTTCCAATTTTTCCAGATCAACATATTTCATCACCCCATTTTACTTTCATGGAGGTGTTGAGCATGTTCTGAGGAGCAGAACACAGGTGTGAAAGATAAAACGCTTTTTGAAATATGATATTCTTTGGCATTTCAGCCTTTCCAGACCTAATACTGGAAATAAAGTGCCAGCCGGAGTGTAGTGCTGCCCAGTGACTGGCCTGCTGCATGGCAGCTCCTCACTTACCTGGCTTTGGAGTATAAATGAGTTTCATGCATCCCCGAGGATGAACATGTGAAGCTGTGGAGAACTGGTGCTTTTCTTCCAGAGAGTTTTCTACCCCTCCTCTCCCCCTTCTCTTACCTCCCATCCTCTCACTCCTGCCATTCACAAGTTTTTAGAGCATTTTTAAAGGCTTGGCTGGTTTTAATGAATAGGTACACAAAGGGGGAAATAAACTGTCCGGTGTATGCTTGCTTTTATCATTTTGCTGAAGTAAGGCATGACAAGAACTAACATGAATACGGCTTTAAAAAGAGCACTGCCATGTATCTGACTTATTCTTTTTCACCATACCCACATATCTGTGACACTGTGAAGCCTAAATGTGCGGAGGAAATCTGCAACAGGGGAACCTGGGATTCAGCTCTGAAACTAGCTGGTAGTATTGGCATAGCCCTGGTTTCTTTGCCTGTGAACCAGAAAGAAAAGTCCTGCACCACTGCAGGGTAGCTGCACATAAAAATATACATCAGGTTGTGAAGTGCCTCAGGACTGTGATCACAGGAACAAATTCACTTCAAAAATACATGGAGGGCTTGATGCCCTTTGGGACTGATAGCTACCTACTAATCAAGGAAAGCTTAGGTAATTGATATCTGAAGCAAAACTCACAGCATCTGTGTTATTGTAGACTCTCTGATCTGTTAGGGCAATTTTAATCCAGATTTACAGGCATTACCTTCCTCTTCTGCCAGGCAAAACCATGAGACCTGCTTGAGGGGAAGAAGAGCCCTCAGGCTAAGCGAGCAAGCATGGTTGAGCAGCTCTCAGATGACAAGCAATAACTTACAGCACTTGGAGCCACTATCAGTCTGTCTCTTGCTGCCTGGGCTTGAAGGCCACAGACAGAGCCGTTACCATCACAAATCACTCCAATGCTGGATGTCCATCAGGCAAGCACTGTTCCAGCACGGAGCTGTCTGGCACAACATGTGCCTGTCATGGACTGCTGCACATGCAAGTTTTCCCATCTTGTAGAAGATATTTTGACCATATCCTTCCTGACAAGAAACAAGTCTATTTACGACTGTCTTCTTTTCGTAAATAACCCAGCCCCTGCTACACTGCACACACATGTGTATTTGGCTTCTAGTGTTATTTATTATGCTATTTTTTTCTTTTCCTCCCAACGCAGAAGCAGCACAGAAAACTCTGAAGTTTATTATAGTTGCTGTACGGAGTTGTACAAGAATTCAGACCTCAAGATCTATTGGAACTCCTCTGTTCTCTGACAACAGTGACATTTGATTGCTTGATAACCAACACTATGACCCTGGGTGACTACACAGTAAGTGAGATTTTTTTGTTTTGATAACATTATATGCAGTGGGAGAAGGCAGGTGTTAGGGAGTTACTGACAGATCTCAGATGCTCTTGCTCATCCTCAAGACTTGCTGAGTCTCATCTCCCATCCAAATTTAGAGCAGCCTGCAGATTAATCTAGTTTACACTGTTCTGGCAATGGTCAGCAGAGGGGCTTCTGCCAGCTGATAATGGGCTGGATGAGATGAAATCATGGGCTATATCCAGCCACTATATCCAGGTGTATGTTCCCCACCTGAAAGTAGCACATGAGTATTCAGTACCACTTTTAAATAGCAAACACTCTTGATTTTACTGAGTTTTACTTTTCTTTACCCTCATTCACAGTGCAGAATTTGCACAGCCCAGGGAGAGGAGGTAGGATTCTATGCATCCAAGAGAGCTGCTTAACAAAGGAGGCTTGGCAGGACATTTTTTGTGATACTGACGGAAATCTGTGAGCAACTGTGAAGTCAGCCTGGCTTTCACATTACTTCAGAGATTGCAAAAGAAACCCAACATTTCTTTTTTCTTATAAACTAAGTATATATCACTTGGAAACCAAAGCGAAACAAGTGTAGAACACTCTTCCTTTATGCCAAGCCCTTCCAAATGGGAAGGAAAGGAAGTACTACGGTGCACCTCAGTGTCTGTTGCATGGAACATCAAAAAAAATGTCTGCAGATGACTAAATGCTATTCATTGCAGTAGTGTTTGCAGTCCCGGTTTTGGTGCAAATATTTGGGATCAAGTTTCTGCTTGAAAAAGCAAAACAATCACATTATATAGCTTGAATTGAGATGCCAAGGAAGGCCTCTGTGTGCTGGCCAGCATGACCAAAGAAGCAGCAGTGGAGCTTGGTCCATATGTTTGTCCTGCTCTCACTGCTGAGCAAAATCCTGTCATACTGGTTTCAGAGCTTTGAAGGTCAGAAGGGACCTTTATATCACGCCCGCCACCAGCCCTGGCTGGGACTGCCCAGGCAACAGATGGCTGAAATGCAAGTGAAGCTCATCAGCAGAAAAAAAAATTCTGCTTTATAATAATTTTCCAGGGAAAAAATAAAAAAGCAACCCAAACCCAGGAAATCCTAAAACTCTGTGCAGAGCTTTATCAGCAAGGGAAAATGAAAACCCAGCCCTGCAGTATTTTGCTCTGGAAGCATCAGAACATGATGGTTTTAAAACAAATCAGGGTCCCTTGGGCTGCTAGCAGCTGCCAGACTGTTTTATCCCCCTTTTTAACAGAGGGAAGCTTTTCAGCCATAGGATAGTGTAGTGCTGTTAGCAGGGGGTACTCGAGAGGGTCTGAGCTTTGCTGAAGGCTCAGACCATGCTGCTGCAAAGCCATATATCCTCAGAGAAGCTGTGGATTGCCACCACTCATGGAGCTGTGTGGCAAAACGTGCCCTCTCCAGGTGGCAGAGTTGATGTTTAAGCTAGTAGGGAGGCAGGTGGCAGGGGGAAATCACTAGAGACTGGGGGCCAAAGCAGCTCCAGGTCGTCTGGGTTACCTGCCCTTTTGGAAAGGTGGCTTCTCAGCACTGAGAATAGAGCAACCTGAGGGAGACATCCCAGGGCCTCCCAGAATGTTCTCAGCATAGGCATGGCAACTGCAGTTATTGCTCTGCTTCAGCCTCTGTGCTCAGCATGGCAGCCAGCCTGTGTTCATCATGCCTCATATAAGCACAGAGACCCTGCATGCAAGGGTTAGAAAGGTGCCTGACAAGTCAGAATTACCACCCTAGTGCAATTTTTACAAGAAATGTCTCTATGTAGTGCACAAGCACCATAACCCACACAGACACTGCAACAGTGGCCCACCCAGAACAGCAGACTTGGTGTCAGGCAAGCCTGTACTCCTGGAACTGCTTTGGCAGCCATGTATCAGCAGCCCGCACAGTGCCCAGGATCTCACCCCATGGCAACACAACATTCTGCTCCCACGCCTCAGTGAGGCAGCCCTCACCCCTCTCCTTTCCTTGTGGCATCAGGATGTTGCTTTCCCTGAAATCAGGGGCCAGAACAAGACAATTACAATAGTCTGATGCTATTTTCATTTTGCAGTTGGCTACATGATCTGCATAGACCTGAGAGTGCTGTAGGGACAATGAGCAAAGATTAATTTCTAAAAAGATATGGCAGTGTCAGGAGCATCAGGCAGAAAATTGCCTCTGCTGGTAGGTGGGGACAGGTGACACTACACCCTACCTAACATCTTAAGTTTGTTGTAAGCAAGGTACAGGAGTTTAAAACTTCAAGTCTAGTTAAAGGGCTTCCAAAGAGCAGCTGAACCCCTACATTTCTGCAGTGACTCTTCATCTCTCAGTACCTATACTCTTTATTTCCACATTTGATTCCTCTCTTAACTTTCAGGTCAATTCTTCTGCTGTGTCAAAGCAATTTCCCCCCATGCTCACAAATCTTCCTGCAGGTAACTTGCTCCAAAGAAGGCAAGCAGCAAAGCAGAGCCCCACCATCATAGTGCTTCACACACCATCAGCAAGGCCCTCTGTCTTTCTAAATTTGTACCAGTCTCTGGATTTATCTTAGTGCTGGAAATGAGTAATATAACACAGTAAATACTTGCTGGGGAAAATCCAAACAGAACATCATTCATATGCTACATTTTCTTCTAGTGTCTATCGTAATATTACTTACTGTCCAGAAAGACTTTGCATAGCACTAAAACTGTCTCCCTCTGGTAAAATAAGAAAGGGTGTAGAAGGCTTAGAGAATATTTGCATTTAAGTTCATTTCATGGAGACAGAACATTAAAATGCTATTTGGTAACTTAGTCATAGAAAAGAATAGTAGAGCCATAGGCCTTTTTTCTCTTTTTTTTTTTAAAGATGTAACTCTTTTAAGAGTCCCCTTAAGAGCGCTCAGTAGGGTGTGTCAATATTGCTCCCCATGGAAATCATATGGTTTGCCTATGCAGACAGTGAATTGTTTTGTGGCTGTGAAATATTGTGTGTTGCCCTGTGAGCAGTGGAGCCAGTGGCTCGAGGAACCGTTGTTGAGACTGACAGTTACATTGTGCCACTGAATAGTGAAACGGCAGAATCAAAAACTCAAGTGGACCCAGACAGAATGTCCTGACCTTTAAGTAAAAGGCTGATTGGATATGGTGGGAGCTCCCCTTCATCTTCCTCCATAATCCATTACACCTTTCTTGGCAAACCCTCGTAATTCATGTAGCCGCGCAGATACATTTCCCATAGAATTTTTTTACATGGTTATCATTAAATTTATCCCTTATAACTTACTTGCTTTTGTATGGTCCAGTTGCGATGTGAAGTGTCACTTCCCTATGTTGAAGCATTCAGAGTGTCCTGCTTAAGAAGTAATTCTGCATCTTGCAGCATGAAAACCCAGCAATAATAAATTTGTGAATTTGTGGGAACTCAGTCAGAAGGAAAGTTTCTGCAGCACAGAAATAACTACGTGTGAAGATACTATATAGTGATCTGCAGTGGAAAAATAAGAGATCCTAAACATATGAAAGCTGTGGATTTGATTTTACTAGGTGATATTTAAAATTTGTCTGAGTTAGGATGTGAAGTATTTAGGGCAGACACATTTTGTGTGCCTGCAACATGCCATGCATAGTACCTTATGAGTAAGAAAGAAGATAATACTGGCATTATTAATGTTGGCTGAAAAGTATGCTTTAGAGAGGGTGAAGGTTACATAAACAAAAGAGAAAATTGCATTCTTTTGATCTTCATTTTTAATTTCAGAATTAATTTTTACCAGTATCAATAATTTACTAAAATAATTGCCATGTGCGCACACAAGGAAATAGAGCAGTGTGGAAAGACATTGACTAGTTTTTAATAGAACATTACTAGCATGTATGAAAAAATGAGTTTCCTTCTTTAAATGCATCATCTTGATCCTGGAAGTCAGAACTAGTATGGTTTGTACCCAGTGCTCTTTTTAGAGATGACAGAGTAAAATGTATATTCTATATCCCCATGTTCAACTGCATTTTTCCTTAGAAACACATGAACTTTGGGACACATTGTTCCCTTAACAAAGTGTTTTAAGGGCTGACTGACCCTTTTTTTTCCCCTTAAAATACATTAATGACTTAAAATTTTGTGAATTTGAGAGTGAAAGCTTTCATGCATCTTGGAGGTTTGCAATACTGCATTTGTATTAAAGATCCACAAATCGATTTTACATTATAGTACATACAAAGACATATTCCTCGGCATGAGACCATATATACAGACATGTTATTTGCCTGGATGTTATCTTCTCTCTGAATAGATTATGCTGTTAGGTGCACACATTCTTCTTGCCTGACGGTATGCATTTCACTCACTTGTTTTGAACGAAACTGCACAACAGTTCCCAACACATCTGAATGTGGCACTGGCATTTCTTGCATCCTTCTTCTGTGAGAGATGAGAATCTTCAAACTCAATTAGCATTTTAAAGAATAGGTTCAGTTTTGTGGTCCATTAAAGTCAGCTAAATTGATGCACTGCATGTCTTTATTTCAAAAATAAAGCTGAACAATTAAAGCCCATGTCTCTTTGCTCAGCTTTTTATTCCTCACAAAGCTTTCCCACTTGCTGCCTTTGGATGTAATGTTAACAAAGTCAGTTAACATCAAGAGCAGCGCTAACAGGCATGGCACAATTCCTTGTTTTTGCTCAATCAGTTTGTGTTCAAACTATCAGTTTGATTTATTTGTCCACGCTGACCCTTATTCACCACTTAATTATCCTCGTATAATGTTTCAAGAGTCTCCTGACACAAGGAGAAAGACAATTGCCAATGTTCTGTGGAACAACTGTTGACCTGATGGCCAAAATGATGACTGCAGGTCGAAGGTTGATCGCCTTTTGAAGGACTCACTCCATTCTTGAGGGCTCTGGCCAGAGCTCTTAGCCTTGATGCCACTGGCACTGGGCAGCCTGCTGGTCCCCGGTCCCTGCAGCTTACCCAGGGTCAGCCCAGCCATCCTGGATGAGCACGGCCAGCTGACAGCCAGCCTCTTCTTAGCAGCACCTTATCTGCCAAAAGAGACAGGGTTTTGAAAGAGCAGTTGATGGGCTCACTCTGGTCCCCTCCATCCCTGTTCTTCTACAGCACCAGCATCGGATTCAACTAGAACTAATCCCAACATCAAATTGGCAAAACCAAGATCAGAACCACGTCCTCTAGGAAAAATAGAAGCATGATGGTCTCCCATCATGCCCCCAAGCAAAGGGGCCCTTATTCTTATAGCAAAGGATGTTAGTTTAAGGTTCTCAACGTGCGTGCTCAGCCCCATGTCAGAGATCCAGCACAATGACCTCCATTCATCTGGAAAACATCTTTTCTGCCACTCTTGCTCAGGAACACTGAATGACATTCCTATTCATTTTCCATTCAAAAGCAAGTAATCAACTAATAGGTTAATTTTAACAGGACACTGGCATCTCATGGGGACAGAGGGCACAGTCGGCATTTTTGTGGAAGCTTAAACAGTTGTCAAGAACTGGGGAAAGAAGAGGCTGAAGTGGCATGGTGTGAGAGATGGGCTGTTATCTGAGCAATTTGTGCAGGTTGCTGACTGTCAGGTGCTGTGAAGGGAAGAAAATCTGGCCCACTTTTTAAAAGCTGTATTCATCTCAAGTGTAGGCTGTCAAATAAATGACCTTCCCTGAATATGTGGGGTTTCTATTTCAGCAAATTAATGCCATTTCAGACCAATGTTTGAATTCTACTGCTAAGGATGTACTCAGCTGTAAGGTCTAGAATCCTCACCACCACCAGGTAAAACCTGGTTAATCAGCTCCATACTAGGAGGGTCTTTCAACAACACAGAGACAGGCGGGTCAAGTCTGTCATCTCTCATCTAGTTCTCTGGTGTCATTTATTTCTGGCTTATCTTTACAGTCTCAAGGATGACTGGCAGGCATCATGATTGGGAGCAGATTTTGGGCTGCTCTAAGTGGGATCTGCACCGTGTGCAGCCAGGACTGGAGAAGAGAACTGACCCCCTAACTCAGGACCTCCCCACTTGCCTATAGTCCCCAGCCACCACTAAGCATCTGAGTCACTGTGAGGGTGAAACCACAGAGAAAGAGCATGGCAGCCTGGAGGTTAGGCCACAGCTTGATTTTGCCAGCTCTTCTCAGACAGTCTGGGGCGTAATACAGTTGGTGCTTGGCCTTCTGCTTTCTTTAAAAACTCCTTTCTGAGTAGAAATGTTCTGACATTAGTATTATTGTCATCCAAAAGGCTGTTATGCCTAGATTTCATGCAACATTTTGTGTTTTAATTTTTAATGAAAAAGCAAAAGCTGTCAAAGAAATATTTTGGCAAGGCAGAGAAAAATTATTTTCATTACTCTTTTCCAGGAGAGAAATAAAAAAGGTTCCCCAGCTGCCTTTATTAAATCACAGACATCTGATTGTAAGGGCAGGATTCTGTCAGCTTTTCACTGGTTCTTCTCTTGATGTTCCTGGGGAACAGCCCTCTCTAATCCCTGGCACTCAGAATTCAGTACAAGCAGGAACTGCTCTCAGACTGACACTGCCCACATAGTTGAACCCTCTAGACAGAAGAATAGGGAGCAGTTAGTTGCCATATTCCCCATGTCACAGGGGTAGATTAGAACAGAGAATGAAGTGTCCAGACAGAGCTGGAGCTCCAGCAGACGGCTCCAGCTCACACCTTTGAAGACCTGGAGGTTGCTGCTGGATGATGAAGTTCTGTAAGAGACTTGCTCAAGGCCACATAGCAAGCCTCTGCACCAGGACAACCTTGAAGCAGGACACCTTGAAGCCTTGTGTGCAACACAGAGTGGCTCTTGACTGCTTTCTGCTTCCCATGGCAGGGATCACTAATCCTCCTCCATCCTGTGGGTCAGCCACAAAGGCTGGGTGCAGTTTCCTGCTTCGTGTTACTCCAAAAGCAGCTAAATATCATGGCTATGATATCTAGGTTCACCCACAGGCTCTGGCTGAGGGACTGGGTGGGAAAGCCAAGCTGGAGAGTGGGGTGGCATGAGGCAGAGGTGCACTGCAAGAGCTGGGAGGGTGGGCAGACCTTGGCCAGAGGACACTGTGTATGGCACAGGACCAGTGGGAGATCATGTCCAAAACACCCCAGGTTCTCAGATTGGACATGCCCCTGGGAAGGAGCTCAGTGTCCCTCCACATTGCAGCTGTGCTGGTGTGAAGCTCAGCATTCACATGACAGGCCTTGGTCTGAAACCCACAACTTTCATCAAGGAAAGGAAAATCAAATTATGGCTATTTTATGGTACGTAGGAGAGGGCCAAGAGTTTCCCTGAAAGCTCATCTTTCATTTTGAAAAGAACATCTAATCACTTAGGGCAGAATAGCAGGACAGAGAAAGTCTCAAACCTTGTCTGAAAGATGTAAAATTTATGGCTCCAAAGGGCAGCGTATATCAAAGAGCTTTTGGCCAAGGCTCACCAATAAAGCAATTCACCTACTGGGTGATGTGAGGACAGAGCAAGATGAAAGTAAAGTTCGATCATTTCTTCCCATCACAACAAAAAGGTTGATAAAGAATATACTTGATATCAAACAGAGCTTCCTGCTGTCTCCAGTTACCTGGGAGTTTGGAGCCTGCAGTTTGAATAATGTTTCCTCCATAATAGGGTTGACAGCAGAAGTGTGGAGAGACTGATGGGCCTTCATGCAGGCTCAGCTTTTGTAGTTTAGGCTCATTCTTTATTCTCAGAGTGGAGCAGATAATAAATGTGTAAATAAATAGTTACCAATCTTCTGGCATGGTAAAATAACTAGTTGATTTCTTGTGCTGCAAAAGAATTCAATCATGCTGATAGTAAAACAGCATCGCTTGCAATGTTTCACGCACTTTGCAAATAGCTCAGGAAAGTTGTTTGCACCATTTGAGATGGAATGTTGGTAATGCTAAATGTGTCTGCCAATGGAACTGAAACAAAATAGCTACCATTGTAATTCGGTAAAGTTAAGCACTTACAAAAAATAAAAATTCAGGACTTTTTTCCTCTCTTTTGTTTATATAACAAGTTTATGCTAAATTCTGACTTTCTCTAACATCATTGTCATTTTTCTTTGCTTAATATGAGCTCTGAGGAAATGGTAATAGAGATGAATTTATATTAAAAACCATGATCATAAAAATACATAGAAAAAATACTGGAATTTCCATTTGTCTGAAAGGGCTGTTGAGCTCTGGGTTTATCACACCAAGTTCATGTGCCTTGGATAGCATCTTGTCCCTTAGTTCCACAGCAAAGCAGCATCACAGTGAAATATTTTAAATGTTTCTAGCTGGGATTTTTTTGTGGCTTAAAAAAGAATAACCTAATTATTTTAATTGCAGATATAAGTTAAAATAATGCACAAATGCTTTGGATATGTCTGGGCAAATGAACTATTTCCACAATTATTTTTCATGAAAATATGAGTAGAAAGTGTGTTGTTCATAATCTTTTAACTGTTTGCTACAGCACAGCCGTCTTTAAACAGGCTGCCATGCACTTCTCTGGTACATTGGAGCAGGTCAGGGTCGTACTAATGAAAAGATGCCATCAGTGAGTACATTACTTTTTTCACAGTGCAGTTAAATGAGATAAACTGGGTGATTTTAAGGAGAGGCCCTAAAAATGAGAGTGAATACATCCTGTGAAATTCTCCTAAATTAAAGCATAATCTCTGAGGAGGACCTTTAGAGATGACTGGAAGTGCTATTATTCCCCTCAGCTTGGCGCTTCAAAGGCACTTTTTTTTCTTCTTTTCCCTTCTGTGAAGAATTTGTTCTCGGGCAGCTTGAAATGAGAGCTGGCTGAATTTTTCCTTTTTCAGAGAGTAATTCATATGAGAACTGATTCTTAGACATAAGTTCCAGCACAAGGAAAAATAGCTGACATTTCCACTCAGCTTTGCTGATCAATATCTATTGTAACTCATTTGTAAAATATAGCCCAAGATAACCTTAAACTTAAACAACACCTAAATGTAATGCTAAACAATTGCATTTACACTTCATTAATTACTAAATTAATGCTTTTAGCAAACAGCCTGTCGGCACAGTCAGCATCTGTTTCCTTCATATCTCTCTCCAGGCAATATTAGCAGTTAGAGGACTACATACAACTACAATGGGTGCAGATTTGGCTGCCAGTGTCAGTACTGATTTAGGTGATGAGGTAAAAATCTTCTAAAGGTGTCGATGAGGGACAGCATTAAGCTACCCTTCCATGCAGTAGGACTTGCTATAAGCTGTCATTACAATGGTCTTATGCAGGAGCGAAGAGCTTGTACTTAAGGTACTGTTTTTATGTAAATACATCTCCCTCTGACACAGCAGCCACCAAATCCTTGACTTCCAAAGTGGAGGCTGACATGCCGAGGTCTTTGTCTCAGCAAGTGCATTCAAGTGCAGCAGCGGCTGCGTGGGGAGCCCTGTGCCTGGACAGGAACAGCTGCAGCACAGGACTGACATAGAATCACATGTTTTTGCAAGTAAGAATTTCACCGAGGGGCTTATAATGTCCATACCACAAAGAAAACTTAGGACAGAGAAGGGAAAATAGATAAAACCAATCTGTTATACTCTAGTGACAAAATGTTTGCAGTCTTCAGAGCAGAGAAGTGGGAAGAAACTCCCACGCTGTCATTAAAAAAAAAGGCTCTTGCAGATCTAAAGCTGTGAACCCTGATGAAAGCTGGAGTGGGAAAATGGGACTTATTGGAAAATCTGCTTATGAGCAAACAGTGCTATGATCATTATGGAGACAGGATCACAGGGGGACTCCCTGTCCCAGATAACACATGACTTCATGCCCATTCTCTTATCTTCAAACACTGCCCAAATCCATAGCTGAGGCACTTTGGTTGCAACCTTATAATCCTTCCAGTTCGTTTACTGTGTTCACATCCACAGAGCCCAGGAGATGCAGCCAGATTTTGGGCTCCTTGAAGTCTGAGTCTCTCAGTCTGGACTTCTCTCCATTGTCGTGGCAGGTCATTTTCCCCACATCAAGACTCTTTTTAGAAAACTTTCTTCCAAGCTTAAGTTGGTTTCAAAAATAATTCTGTGTCCATAAAGAATAGAAGTTTCACCAAAAAAAATCACTGCTATGCTCCCCTCAGGTCAGCAGCTGGGAACCTGAAGGCATGCAGGCACAGCACCCCTACAACAGATGTGCAGGCACAAACTTGTGCTGACAGGCGAATGCTGGTGGAAGAACCTGCAACCAGAGCAGCAAAGCTCTGCTTCCCCTGGGAGGGCCACAGGCACCCCTGAAGTTCCAGTAAAGAGCCAGCATGACCCAGCAGACTTTTTTTTAGTCATCTCTCTATCAGAAAACCCAAGCACAAGCCACTCTCTCAGAGTCTGCTTCTAAATCTGCCAGACAGGTCACTAACTCTTTGATTCCTTAAGACAGCCAGACAATCCTTCACAGAGATGATTGTTTGGGTGGACACACTCAGTTTGAGATGTAGTGATGAGAAGTACTAGACTGGATTTTTTTTTCTGGTCATCTTGTGATTGCAATGATGCAGCATCCCCTTCAGCAGGCTGCTGCCAGGTTGCAGTCTGAAAACATCCCTGTGAAAAGGGAGCGTATTTTGATGGCCAGCTTGCTCACTCCCCCACCGGCACGACACACACCCAGGGCAATTTTGGCATGTCCCTTGGAGCTGCACCTATGCTCTGTTAGGATCCAATTATTAAAAGATGCTTCTGCCCGAATTAAGGGGCAAATAAGACCATATGCCAAAGTCAAGAGTATGGATTTTATTTAATAGTAAATATGAGGTAGAGAGAGAGAGAAAGAAATAGGAAGGGAGAAAGAGAGAGAGTGAGAGAGAGATGGGTTAAGTAAAAAGATAAAGATATCACCACCACATGAGTTCTTACAGCATCCTTCTGGCCCTTGTGGTCTTCTCAATGGTTGGGGGCCCCAAAGTCCTGTTTCTGGGGTACCGCTTTTATACAGTCCAAGTCCTAGATATTCATGGGACATTTCAGATGTTCCCACAACTTGGGATGGCATGGCTGTAACCAGTCATTTTCTTTCCCACAGCTTGCATAGTGGAGTTTTGTTCAGTGTTCTAACTTCAAACCTTCACCTTCATTTAGGTCTGGAATTAACACTTTCCTTTCTCACAGTTTTGGAGGTGGGACTCTTTTGTTCGGGTAGGTTACCCAGATCTGCCTTACCAGGCCTGGTTCCTCTTGTTGCCATCTGCTCTTATCATAAGTTCCTGTTGTGGTGGCTAAGTGTTTTGAGACAATTAACTGCATTCTTTAAGTCCTGACATGCTCATATGGGGGCTATCCTTTTCTGGCAGGTGCATGACCCCGCCCAGCAGTTCAGGCCGTGATGCTATCTCAGGAGCCAGGCCTTGGGTGACTGCCCCCTGAGGACAGGTGGCTGAGCCCAGCTGACAGAGCTGCCCTGCCGGGGCTTGTCAGCAAACCCGGGTGCATCGGGCACTTCTCACCATTCTGTGCTGCCAGCAAAATCCTCTGCCATGCTGCTGTACCTGCCTGCCTGCCAGCTTGTCTCAAAGCAAGAACAGTATAATTAAACACAAGATTTAGGGCCTCACTGGACTGGGGCCTCAGTTGTTACAAAGTCCTGTGCTTCTTGATTTTTGACAATAGTGGAAGAATGTTTATGCCGTTTAATCTTTCAGCAAGGAACAAATTCTTTAGAGACAAAAAAATTATTTTTAAGCCTTTGCTAATACTTTTATGTATTTTACGTGGATGTAACAGGATAAAAAATATTATTTAACAACCTTAACTCCATTACATAACCTAAAACATATGTTTTAGACATACTTTTTTACATATTGTTGTCAAGCTCAATGCAGCATGAATACTCTGCAAAAATCACATTCTTATAATTAGAGGACATCACAACTGCTCCAGAGATATGGAAGACGAACTGCCTAATATAGCCTATTAAAGATATTTTTCTGCATAGTGCTTTAGAGGAACTAAGCAGTTAAAACATGTGAGCTGCCGTCTGCCTTTCCAAAAATGCACAAAGTTTATTGTCAACACATGTCAATATATTTACTTGCACTGAGGAAATGGCTTCTGTTGACTGTTTTCAACCAGGCTGATGCTTGTATGCCAGATTTGCAAATCACATGTTACCACTACTGGGTTTCTGGCAGAAGAAATCGGAGCTGTAACTGCAGTACTGTAAAACGTCTGTCTTTCACAGTCACCTGACAGCATTTGCAGACAGGGATATGAGATTGCAGCTTTTTTTCCAGGGAAGCAATGCTAAATTTCAGGCTAGTCTCCACTGGAGCCATTTCAGGAGGCTGAGAGGCAATGCTGGAGTAAGCAGTCCCAGATGACTGAGTCTTTTAGTTAAAAATTGTTCTGGGATGTTTTTATGTTTAGCTTTTGGCAATGAGCAGTATCAAAGTATCAAACTCAGCAGAGCCTCCAAACTATTTACAAGTACTGGCTGGTTTAAGGGAATTGCACCTTATTGCAAATGTAGGCAGCAAACATGTGAACTGGAGTAAGGCTTGTTGGAAGAGATCGCTGGAGGTCATGCTGTCCAGTCCCATGCTCAAAGCAGGACCATCACTGCCATTGTATCAGGCCATTGTGCCAGTCTTCAGAAGATCAGATGTACATCTACATGCAGCTCATCCTTAAGTCTCCAGTCCATCTGCGTCTTTATGAATGTTTCCATTTGCCTTGATTTCATGACACGAGATCCACCAGCATGCAGTTTGAAAGAGGAGTGGTGACAGTGGAAGGCAGGGGTGACATTGAAGCTTAATTACTTGAAAACAGTAGAATCCAGATTTAAATCTGGGAAGCGCAAGATCTCTCTTCTAATTGCTTTTGCCCATTAGCAAATCCTAGAAGAATTAGCCTTCCAGAAAAACAAAATTTCTCACCTTAACTTTGAAGTTCAATAGAAGCATGGTGAATGTTTCCTCTGCCATTACCACCCCCATCTCAAACACTCTCTATATTATAATTACTTCATCTTAAAATGAGGTGCAGCACAGCACATGTACCTTACATACACATCCATGTAAGTTGCATGTACAAAGCAGGAGCAAAGGAGGCAAAGCAGAGTGGAGCAAACACAAATATTTGTGTACATTAGATGAAACTCCTTACAAATATTTTGCTTTTTTACATCTACAACATTATACATGATGTTCAAAGACATTCAGCTTTTAATGATCCCAAACGGTTTCCACACCTTTGAATTCAATGGGACATTTCCCTGGGAGGACAGTCCATATTCAGGACTGGAGCTTGCTACAGCAACAGAGTCTGGAAAACAGCATGTGGAATCAGTCAGTACCAGTGTCTAGAAGAAGAATAGGCTCAGCCTTGAATGTTCATGTTGGATATTGTCTGAAAAGTTGCCCGTCATGTTACTGCTTGGAAGCTCTGGCAGTCGGGGATGACACGCTCCGGCTTCTCTATTAGCCCCCCTGTGCCGCCAGGACAAAGGGAACTGCAGGCTCCCAGCCAAGCACATACATTTGCAAACTGCCGCCAGTCAGTTCCCAAGGCCAGGGGCTGGATGCCATTGACAAAGAGATGTGAAGTGCAGGCATAGCCTGCTCCACTCTCCCTGCCGAGCGAGTGGCGCTTCTCATGGAGACTTATAGGATCTGTTCTCTCCCTCTCAGCACCCACAAAGGGCTGGCCAGGATACACTTCTGATTTTCTGATTTTTCAGGTTTTAAACCTGTCCCTTCCACCCAAGACAGGAGTCACCAGAGTATTGTACACTCCTTGCCACTATTCCCTTCAGCCACAGATCTGTGTAAGGACATTTATTTGTCAGTACACACAACACGGCGTTCTTTAATCCACAGCGTGGGGAATCAGATCTTGATAAACCCCGCTAAAGATTTGGTCTGATGTTGTGGGTAGATGAAGAGAGAAGCAGCACAGCAACAAAGGATGTCAGAAAAAGATCACGGAGCCATGCAAAAGGCAGACACACCTGAGTACTTTTGCTTGATTTTCATTTTGCTGCTTTACTCCAGTAACAGCCCATAGGGCTGAAGAGATATGGAGAGTAAATCCTCTTTTAAGTGCAGCATCCAGTTGGAAATGCCCAGTGTCTAGGCTCATGCTCCTGTCATCCCAAACCAGGACAAACCTAGGCAGAGAGGTTTTTTGCCAGTGTTATTAGTCCTGAAACTGCGCTGAGCTGATCCAGATCAAATTTGGGCTTTCTAGAAGGTGAGTTACCTGGGCCTCAGCATAGCCTGTGTGTTAAGGAAAGCCCCGCATTTATTGGGGTGGTGGCCCAGTCAGTCAATACCTCCTTCTTTGGAGAGAAGCTGATGAGTTTCCAGCACATGGCATCAGCCCTAGGAAAGGCAGCCATGATCCTGCCATGCCTCCTGCTCCAGGTTTATTTGCTCAGGGCAAATGTAGAAAATAACCTGAAAAACGTTGCTACTGGGACATATAAGAGCAAGAGCCAGGGAAAAATACACCTCTCCAAACAGCCTATAAGATGACACACGCGGTTTCTGACCATCCTTAGAGGGGACCAGTGCACAGGCGGAAGGGTGATGCCCTGCACTTGGAGAGTGACCAGTGCATGGAAAATTTCTCCAGCACTTTGCTGACAGCACATGCTCTCCATGTCTGCTTCAATATTTGTTCCCATCTCTTAATTTTTCCCAACTCTGTGCCTGGGCCCTACTTTTCTTTGTAATGCTCCAAAGGCAAGGTGGGGACACTCATTAGCACTAACTCCCAGGCAGCTTTTCAATAGCAACTTGCCTATTAGCTGGGACATGCCTGCTTGGTCGTCCCACACAGGACATGTCACTGAAACAGAGGAGCCATGGCACTGTATCTAACACTGGCTGAAGACAGGAAGCATCTTCTTATTTAGAGACTCAAAATACTAATCCTGCTTAGAGGTCATGCTGTTCATAGCAGAATTTCATCCTTGCCCTCTGACCTTGTCCTGACAGGGTTTTATGTGTGGTTCTTCTACAGACAATTTTAACCACACTCAGCTGAAACCACAAAAAACGTGTCCCAGACCACAGCTATTCCTGAGTCAAGAACTCCAGAGTGTGGTTCTTGCTATGAATGCCTCCTCTGCATACACAGCACTCTTGCCTTTCCCCATATGGTTATGAAACAGTGGACTGCAACACTCCTTCTTCCCTGGTCATCAGTCAGGCCAACTCAGCCTAAGCAGCCTCTTCTTAATGTACACAGATGTACAGATAATGCTCAGTCTGGATTTTTTTTTTTTTTGCTCACTTGCTGCAGAAATTGATTGTGACAGTCAAAAACTTCAGACTACCCAAACACAAAGACTGAGGACTGTGCTGGCTTGAGGACAGGTACAGGATGAAGCAATGCCAGGAATTAAGTCCCACAAGGGAAAAATCTGGCAGTTTATTATGGTATGTTTACCTAAGAGAATGTTTGTGTAAAATACATACAAAACAGACTGCTTTTATCCAGGAGAATTTAATTCTATTATGTATCAAACTGGAGACCTGAGTATACTTTGAAAAGCATACTTGGATACCAGGAATGAAGGATCACTGCACTGCTGTGATACCATCATATGTACCTAACAAATTTTGCAGAGCAGAGAAACAGATATCGCACCATCACCACTCCTAGTTTACTCTCACATTCACATTTTTAGACTGGTGTAGGTCAGTGACAGAAATGGAGCAGTTTTCCCCTCATTTGCAAACCCCATTTCCAAACACTTAGTATGATTGTGGACACATAGCAAACACTGGTTTTGCCTTCCTCCTCCTTTTTCTCCCTATGTAAGACTTTTTATTCTTCAGCAGTAATTTGAAGTGTGCAGCCTTCTGGCTACAATAAATACCACGCGTTCAAAAGCATTTTTGCTGTTTGTCTAGCTTTTAGCTCAGGTCCCCACAATCTATTCTCAGCATTTAAAGCTGAAACTTAAATCGAGGCAGTGATAATGATTGCAGTTTTCATCCAGATCTACATCAAACGAGAAGAATCAAAAATCTTTGCCCTGTTGGGCATTGCATTCAGAGTCCAGAAGAATAAATACTGTTGTCATAACCAGGAGAGAAATCCCACCAGGCTGAATATGCGCACACACATGTGAATGCAACACATACACAAACCCAGATTTTTATGAGCCATGCTGTCAGCAGGGAAATTGTTTATAGTTGCCAGTAATTTATGGATTTTAAATGTAATGTTGGAATGCAAATAACTTTCCCCATGCCCTTCCCTCAGTAATCTGCTCATGAATAAGGCTGAAAGGAGCCTGAGCAGGAGACACCACTGGGGAGGATGAGGAGACAGGGAATGACTCAGCCTGCCCCTGCTTTCTCCCAGCCTCCGGAGATGTCATCTCTCAGCCATGGGATCTGCTCCCAGCTCAGCATGAGGACTCACTTATGAGCACAGCTATGTGGGAAATGGTACTTAACAATTCCTAACCCAGGCAATGAAATGGGAATTGTACTCAGCCTACTCTGCAGCAAAAATATATAAAATGGCATTAAGCAAAAAAAAAAGCCCAAGCTTATGTGGCTTTCGACAGGGGGCCAGGATTGTTCTTTTCCTGCAGAATAAATGGCTATCCTAATGCTACGGTCTTCTTTTTCTTCTACCTTTTCAGATCAATAGGGAAGGACGTGATACTAAAAACTGTCTTTCCATGCCTTCGGTGCCATTCAGCATCAGAACTGCTGACTTCAGTTCTTTTACTGTTTAGTGGTGGCACTACAATTTGTTGGCATTATCAGAAATGTGGTTTCTCTTTAAGTAGTTACAGATGAGTTAAAAAAACTTCCCAGGGGTGCCCTTCCAGCCAGATGCCTTTGCCCAGGCTGCCCCAAAGACCAGACTGAAACCAACTGCTTTGCCTGTTGATCAGGTTTGATTGCAAAGACTGACAGGAAGATACATGAAATAAGGAGGTCAGCAAGTTACTGTAGCATTCATACTCACAGTGCTAACAAAAAACGTTGTCTGCAGAGCTTTTAATCTCCCTTTTCTGGTGTTTTCGATATTTTTTTCCTTCTCTCTCCCCCTCCCCAGCAATAACAGAGATTTCTGTTTATTAGTATCTATAATAAGATATAGTTTGGACTGCATAAAACATTTTTGGGATCTACAGGTGAAAAGGCAGGGGGCTAGCCTGTCAGATACTTATGAATAAACACAGAACTGAAAAGATCTGCCTCGCCTCTCACGCTGGTGAACACCAGAAAGCAATGAAGGAGTTTATGGTACCAGGTAGATATGAACAAAGCTGTCAGATTGATCTCAAGCAAAGATAGCAACAGTCATTACCAAATATTTGAGTCAACAACATCTTAGAGAAATAATAAGGAAGACCCCGGGCCACTAACTGTTGGAAAAAAAACCCAAAACAAACACAAAATAAACTGAAATGAGCCATAATTCATGTTTCCAAATGCTTAAAAAATGAGTGAGATTTTGAGCTCAATTTATCATCTATGAAAACTCTGGGAGGTTTTTTGGTGGGCAAAACTTAGAGCCCAACTTTTCCAGTCTCTCTTCACCACCTCTGCAGACAAGAAAATCCTGTCTCATTTTGAAGGGGCAGCTGAGGTTTTGCTGTGCTTCACTTTGGCTGTGAAGCAAGCAAGTGGCAGCAGGCTGAGGAGGGCCAAGGGGAAAGACTGCTGAAGACTGAAGAGGGACACAGATTTTATGGTAACCGTGTGAGTCTGTGAATCTATATGGCAGCCTAGTATTTGTAATGCATGCCAATACACACATGTGTAAAGTAGAAACAACACTGTCATGCTAGAGCTAGCAAGAGTGAACCTTGATCTGAAGAGCTTTTGTTTTGTCACGTGACAATACAAATAACATTTTTGTCCCTTTAATTATTTTCATGTATAGATAGCACCTCCAGGGTTTTCAGCACTTTAAACAGTTGGAGGTACCACAGATAAATTATCTATATTGTTGCTTCAATTACTTCAGATAGATGAGTAGAAGATTATTTTTCTGGTTTTGTTTAGCTTAAAATCTCTGCAAGAGTCATCTTTTTCACATAAGAACAACCAAAATCATTATCATTATTCTAATTTAAAAGAACCTGGAAAGCAAATAAGGCAGACACTGAAAAACCCCAACATACAACAAATTAGTTTTCATCTGGAAATTATAAATACTTTCCTATCAGTTAAAAATTTCAATTTGTCTCTTAGAAGTAATTTAAAATTTTCTCACTTTTCTCATTTTCTTTCTTTTTTTTTTTTTTTCCACAAGGGCCCCCAAATACACGAGGAAATATTTTTTAAAGTTAAAACATTCAAAGCAAAATACATGTCCTTTGCAAGAAAATCTCCCTAATGTTGCATTGTCAAAAGTGTGACTGTTACCACCACTGCCAGGACACTTGCCTCTGGACTCACAGGTTATGGTGCTGACTTAGTCCCTGGGAGACCAACCTACAAATCTTCACTTGATGAGATGAATCCAATCCTACTGAGGTCAATGAGATTTTTGTCCCTGGATCCATCTGATGCAGGATTAGACCCTTACTTGAGCCTTCATGTTACTGAAGTCTTGGGAACAGGTGTTTGGGTTTTTTTGATAGGACAATCACTTTCTGAAGAGCTTTTGGCAAAGTGTGGCCCTGCTGCTAGGTAGGCAAACTGGACTCTCAGTCCAACTCAAGTAAAATAATAACGGTGCTGAAAGACATTGGACAAGGACACATTCTCTAGTGAAATGAAGGATACCCTGTGCCTCGATGGGCTCAGGAGGCTTTCGTTCCACCAAAGACCAATCTGCTCTTTCTGAGTGGTTCAACACTGAAAGGCACCATGAGATTTCACAAGCAAACATGCCTTATCCACAACATTTTACAAACTGGGTTTGAAGGCAGCAACGTACACATGTTGTACATCAAGAAGCAACAGCCAGAGGAGATGTTCTAGCAATGCCGCACCAATGTTGGCCTCCTCCAGACAAATCCATCCTCTGCCAAATCCAAGAAACACTTGCTCTCACAGAGGTGCTCCAGGCTGGGGGGCCCCTGTTGAGACACAACATTGGACGGACACTAGTCTCTGTAGCTGCTCCAAGGCCAGGTCTCCTCTCTCCGTGGCAATGCCAAGCAGGGCAAAAGTAGGCAGGGAGGACCATCTCAGAGCCAGTGGCATGTCTACTATGAGCATCCACAGACCTTCCTGGGGCTCCCTAGGCTGCATTCCAGTCTCCTTCATCCTCATATGACCACGAGACGAAGACAAGGTCCTCACCCTTTTGGGACACTTCCTAATTCTTAATTAATAAAGCCTCCTTCTGCTTCCAGGAGGGATTCATCTGAGGTGCTTTTCTTGCAAAGACATGGGAACAGCCCATTACTGCAGAGCAGCTCAGTGATCACCCCAAGGGGGCCCAGGACAACGTCCAAGGTGTATGTGTTTCATACTTAGTTTTAAAGGCTCCAGAAAGTTTCCGCTAGGGCATATAACACTAGGAATTGTTTTCCTTTCATATAAATTATTAACCCCTCAAATGTCCCCTAAAATCTAGATGAAATTTTCAGGTCAAATTATTGTGAGTGGTTACCCAAAAAGTATCACAGAAACATGAGCTAAACATACTTACTTGGAATTTGGAGTGGTTTCACTGCCAATTACTACACTCCGGGCTTTACACTGAAAAATCCTTCATGGCACAACAGGTATGAGCAACATAGAGTAAAATTTACATGACCTACCCCTTCACCTTCCATGTCAGCAGGTCCTTCTGATGAAGTTAAAGGGAAGTTTTTGCGTACTTATAATAGTCACCAATTCATTAATTCCTTACAGTTTTGTTTTATTGAATATTGACTACTTTCTATGTAGCAAATAAAAAATTAGTGCAACTATTACCTTGAAAAATGCTGTGATACAGTTCATTTGGAAAATTTTAAGCTGTCACTGCTTGCTGAAAAGAGCCAAATGACCACATTTACAGTATCCTAAATTGCAGCTAATGTAGTTTCTGTTAATAGCATTTCCTAGAAAAGAGACTGCACATTTATGGAAGTTTATTGAAAAGCTTCTCTTCATTTTAAAAATGCTCAAATTGAAAATGTCTGCATTTACTTGGACCTGTATTTCTTGCAAATATTTCAGATTCTTCAACTTCTCTTCATTCAGGCTCTTCATGAAATCCGCAAGTCTAAAGCAAGTCACAAGTACTATATAACCCCTCCATATACGCAATATATAGGAAGAGGATTTGCTGTAGAAATATATGACATGTCAACTGGGGCTGGATGACAGGATGAAGGTAAAGAAACTAAATGAAATATGGCATTTGCCACAGTGGAAACTCTTAAGTGGTCATTTGTTAATTTTTAATTACACTGACAGTGGAAATTATGCTATTCAGCACAGAAAAATCAGGCTTCAGATTGAAAGCATAATTCAGATCCAGTAAGTAGCTGAGGGAAAAAATAATATCATTAAAGAAGGAAAAAATAATATAATTAAATATTGCCATTTGGATTCTTGAGACTTGGGTCTACTGGAGATGGATTGAGATCCTACCCTGCCAGAAGCAAAACATAGCATTTTTCCTGAATAGTTATGCAGGAACTCTTTTCAGATTCCTCTAGACCCTGTGGAAGTCTCCATTTTGATGTTCTCCTGCACAGTACTGCAGGCTGTTTTACCTTTGGAACACTGCAAAATACCGGTGTCCTATTCTGTGGTAAATAAGCACATTTATAAAAATATTGAGATAGAATTCTCTCATTTCTTTCAGCATATTCTGCTGACAAGATCACTGTTATGAAAATTTCAGTGTTGAAAACAATTTCAAATAAATTAATTCCTCTTAAACATAACATAATATTAATCCAAGAAGCAAATAAATCTGAGGATATAATTATGTGATAATTATTGTCAAAAAACCTTTTGGTTTTTGATGAGTGAAATGACTTTTAATTATTATTATTATTCAATCATTCTTAGGCTGAAATACAATATATTCTTTATTCAGAATAACAATAGCTGATGTGTATGTTTTAAGTTGGGTGCAAAATACCCCTTGCCATTAATAGGCTAAAGGCAGAAGCTTCCTTCCTGTTCAGCATTTTACAACACGTTTACCCTTCTGACAAATGCTGTTAAATACCAACTGCCACAGCCTCTCTGGGATTGCCCAGAGAACTGCAGCCTATGACCACAGCCTGCTCAGCATCAGTTTGCTAAACAAACTCAATACGTATTTGTGTGGTGGCTTAGGATGTTGCTCAGAAGACACCCTTGAAATAAGAATGCTCAAAACAAGAAGAGACGTAGCAACTAGAGCAGCAGTGGTACAGTAAATGCCTCATTTGATACCTTGTAATGATCTAAATATCTGGACTGCAAATGATAAGGTGGAGAAGGGACAGAGGATAGCAGATTATTTCATGAGAAACATGACTGTGCTGTTCCTGCCCAGGGAAAATCATCCCTTCTCTGAAATATATCCAGCATTTCTTTATAAAACTGAAATACATTCATGTCCATTCAAGTCATTATTATCACTGAAACTGTAAGGTAATAATTTAATAGACCTTTAATACTGTTCCTTACAGCTATAATGCTTTTTTATCTCTCTGCCAACCACACCATTGAAAATCACTTATTTTAATGTTGACTTGTTATATAGCATGTCGTCTTGTTAAAGGGCACGCTAAAAATGCTTTGTATCAGTTTAGACTGGTGTACACTGTACACTGCTTTGTCTTTTAATTTCTTGTAATAAGTCCAGCATTTGTGAGACTTACCATATTACAGTAGTGGGAAAAAAAAAAAAAAAAAAAAAGGAAGTTTCAAATTAAATTTTTTCAGGTAAAATACATTATTTGCTATTTATAGCTTACAATCTGAGGCCAATGCTTTTCTCAATAGCTGGGCTCTGTCATTCTCTGTCAGTTTTTGCAATCTTCATTTGACACGGAGAGAGCTGGGTTCTTTCCCAGTCATATCTCCCTTTCTTCCAAAGCTTCCAGTTCCACAAAACCACGTGTCTACAGATACACAGGATTGTATGAGCAACCCCATCCCCTCAATGGGACTGTGCACCTCACATGAACAAGTACATCAGTGCACAAGCAATAATAAAATAATTGTCTTGTTTTTCTAATAAATTAATGCTTTGCTTTTACACCACTTTGTGAAGCATAACGATATTCCTCAAACACCCGAAAAAATACACCATGTCAATATTTGCTCTCATAACCATAACCTCAAGGACGTCATCTAATGCAAACTTAAAAGGAAGGGTCAGCTATTCATCAGCAGCTCGGATCTGGACGGTCAGCTCCGCTGCTCATAGAAGTGCTCCCGGGGGATGCAGGGATGGAGCCCGGGGCCGCAGACACCACCCGGTTCTGCCGCCGCCCTCCGATCGGCCCCGGCCCGGACGCTGTGTTACAGTGACTCCAAGTGGATTTGGCGAGATACTGCCGTGCCCTAGGAAGGAAAGGATACCTTCGGGCAGTTTGATTTGAACCTAACTTCACTTTGCTGCCTCCTTAAGCTCTGTACAACTTTATCCAACGAGTAATGACGTTGGTGTTGTTGGCCTCATTGATCTGAAGTTTACGTTTATGTGTATGCCTGCGTCTGAGTCTTTAGATACAGGTTACATAGAGCGAGATACACAAACACAGACAAAAAGGTTCCAAAATCTGATTTTGTAAACTCTTAAGCATGTATTTCTCTGTTGAGATGGTACACCATGTATGGCCATGGGAGGGGACAGGCACAGGTATGCCCAGCTGCAGGCTGACTGAAATCTCCTAAATACTCTATGACCTCTACAGCAAGTAACTGCAAATTATCGTAGAATTTGCCTCTGTAATTCACCTAGATACTTTCTTACTGAGATTTTCTTAAAGGAACAGCCTATGCACCATCCCAACAGATTTTACTCTGGTATCTAAGCCATTTTTTCTTGGATAATTTTTACTCCTGGATCTTACAAGAATGATGTCTTCATAGAAAATGCCCACATTTTAAAGCAGAAAGGAATACTTTTCACAGCCACCTCTGAAAGTAAATTCAGGTATTTCTCCACATCACTTACTGAATAAGTTTGTTATTATAAACAAGAAATGAGCTACCTACAGAACTTCAAAAGATTTGCTGTGCTTAAAAAGGCTTCTTTGGGCACTGCCAACAAAGTATTTATAGACAGAATAAATTTTTAGAGGCATTTATTAGCCTCCTAGACCCAGGTGAAGGGCATTACTCACCTAGCAAGCACTGCCTCTGTCAACATTTGTAATGGCAACTGCAGGTGTTTGTGTTAGGCAGCTGTCTGCCACCCTTTGATATCCCAGCATCTACCTCCAGATCTGCAGAACAGTTTTCCAAGGGGAACACACACCTGGCAGCAGGACATCATAACCAGCTGTGAGCTGCCCCTGCCCAGCCTGTGTTGCTGAGGAAGTTCTGGAGGCAGAGGCATTGCCTCCCTGGGGGTCCTTACCCATCCACCACTGCCATTGAGATGGCAGTGCTGGCCACCAAAAGTCTCTCTGAGGGCTGCTCAGGTTATGGGTTCAGCAGAACTAAGTGGTGCATCCACATTCTCTATCTTTTGCCCTTGTGTAAGACAGGTGTGAACAATTTCAAAGTCCTGGAAAATTCTGATAATGGTAGCGCTTCAGGTGTCCCCTGCACAGGTGTGAAATGCACCCCATACAAGCTCTCTGTCAGGCCCACAATAGCAGCTGTGCTATGCAGTCCAAGTTCCTTCAAGATTTTACTTACAAACCTGTTTCAGGAAGAATTTTAGGCACAGTCAACACACACCTCCAGATCTTCCAAGGTAAGGGCCAGAGCATGTCTCCAGTAAATTGTTGGCACCTATTAAAAAGCTTAAATCATTCCTCAGAGCCCAGCTTCAGTCATGTAAAATAGAACACAAGTCACAGAGCCACTACTGCTCCATAGTGAGCAGCCATTATTAGATGAATTCTCAGGGGCAAACTCGGTTGCGGTTGGTCAGTCATTTAAATATTGCTATTCGGCTGCCTTCATGCTGTCCAGGACATGAAGCAAATGAAGCCTGGCTGTTACCCAGATGATCCACGATGTTGTGACCAGATGGAACGTCACTTACAACATGTGTAGGTGCCTGCTGGACAATAAACAGGCTTTCACTGTCTTTTGCTCTGATTAACTCAAGGGGGTTAGTGGCAAGTTAAAAAAATCATAGCCCTGAAAAGATTATTTTTTTTAAATATTTGTCAGACAAGCAGAACAGCAGAACAGATTTCTAGTTTTGTCACTTAACTTGGAATCACCAAAGAAAACAAACTGCTGTATTTTTGCCCATATGCCTGTTTATTGGGTTTTTTTCTTGGAATTGTGATAGTTGCAAACACAGTTTACAGAAAAAACAAAAATGTTTATAGCCTCATTTCCATTTGGAGGGAGTGGTTGGGTATGCGCATGCACAAGTGACCCCCCCATGTGTACTTCTGCATGAGTTATCATCCTCCCTTCCAATAACTTGCAAATGAATTGGACAATTTAAATTAAATACCCTGTGATTTCTTACAAATATCATGAAAATAAAAAAACAAGCCAAACCACAGAGAGAAGAAAGATATTATAGCTCCTGCTGGAAGGAAAGCTGCAGTGCAAGCTCCACCCTTGCCACTCATCAGAAATTTGAGAAAAGGGAGAGACATGCACGTAGACACACATATTCTGACTCTTCCAGTTGGAGGAAAGGCCTTATTAGACACAAGAGAAGGCACAGGTCCATGTCCAGCCAGGTTACAATGGCCATACTGCATTTTTTCTTGAAGCATGGATATGTCACAGAATTACAGAATCTTTTAGGTTGGAATAGATCTCTAAGATTAAGTTGAACCTTTGACCAATCAACATTTTGTCAACTGAACCATAGCACTAAGTGCCACATCCAGTTGTTTGTTGAACACCTCCAGGGATGGTGAATCCACCACCACCCTTGGCAGTCTGTTCCCACACCTAACAGCCATTTCTGTGAAGAAATTCTTCCTGATGTCCAATCTGAACCTGGTGCAGTTTGAGGCTATGTCCTCTCATCCTGTTGCCTGGGAGAAGAGGGTGGCTAAAACCTCCTTTCAGGTAGTTGTAGAAAGTGATAAGGTCAACCCTGAGCCTCCTTTTCCCCAGGATAAACAACCCTCTCTCCCTCAGCCACTCTTCATATGATTCATTCTCTAGATCCTTCACCAGCTCCATTGCCTTTCTCTGGACACGCTCCAGCACCTCAATGTCTTTGATGTAATGAGCATCCCAAAACTGGACACAGCACTTGAGGTGTGGCCTCATACAAGGGGCCAAGTACAGGGGGACAATCACTTCCCGGGTCCTGCTGGCCACACTATTCCTGATACAGGCCGGGATGCTGTTGACCTTCTTGGCAACCTGGGCACACTGCTGGCTCATGTTAATCCTGCTGTCAACCGGAACCCCCCGGGTCCTTTCTGCTGGACCACTTTCCAGCCTGTAGTGGTGCATGGAGTTGTTTCAAGCTGAGTGCATGGCCCAGCACTTGGCCTTGTTGGATCTCATATCACTGGCCTCAGCCCATTGATCCAGCCTGTCCAGATCCCTCTTCAGAGCCGTACATGAACTTACTGAGAGTACACTCGATCCCCTCATCCAGATCATCAATAAAGATATTAAAGATATTAAACAGAGCTGGGTGTAGAATAGAAGAAGGATTGGGCAGAGGTCAAAGCTTATGCAGAAATGTCAGTTGTTCTCTGCACCCTCGGTTTTTGTATTGGTTGATGAGGTGTCTGGCTGTTCTCAGCCACAGAAAGCCAGAACCAAACAGCTTTTAAACAAAATTTCACCATTCATTACAAAGGACGCAAAGGCTGATCCCAACACCCATAAATAAAATAAAACTTTTTAAATAAAGTTTTTAAATAATTTTAAATAAAACTTTAAAGGCAAGTTGTTTGATTGTCCCTTTTTCAGATGTAACCCACAGTTCTAGAAGCTGAACACTGACGGGTTGTACGAGCATTCCCAATCCGCTCCTGGAGAAATTTGGCTTACTTAGCTGAAACCACTGTGCAGTAATATGTCCAGTTTTATAATGCAGAGAACACCCATCAGATCTGTTCTAGCAGCTCAGCTGTGTGTGGAGCAACATCCAGATAAGAAGTTGTAATGAACAGCTGGCAATTTTTTCAAATGCTTCAGCTGACTCTCAAACAATTATGTAACAATGTCTCTGCAAGAAAAAAAATATCTGCTTCTCTCAGGAAAGAAGATGGAAAATAGGCACTGCTTAATATAAATCATGTTATTTTCCTGTAGTTCTACACAAAGGGTATGTTGGTTTCTGGAAATATCCAATTTGTGCTGGAATAAGAAACAAATCACAGTTGCCAGAGCACACGAATTTGACAGTCTATGCCTTTCCATATTTTCCTGCTCTCTAACTTTATTCTGCTAATGTTAATTCTGCTGTTCTTCCTCAAAAAAAAAAGAAAAAAAAGAAAAATCTCCTATTCTTGAGAGATATCACATGTTTGTGAGGTTGAGGAAGACCAATTTTCGAAGAGTGACCGGTACATTTGTATTTTCATTTCCTTGAGCGTGAAGGAGAAGCATAAGATGACAGCAAAAATTTAAGCAACAGTCATAGCTAAAAAACAAATAAGCAGACTAAGTTTCTTTTTACCGTGGATAACAGGTGCCAGTATTTATGCCATAGAAAAGGAAGTGTGCTGAGGTGAGGGGTTGTGCCATGGTTTCCTAAGAAAGGCATCTGTGATGAATGTCTGATCATGGAGAAAGGGGGAAAGATTTGTATTTTATCCTAGTAAATGTAGACACTTTTAACAGAACCTAGTTTCTAAACCCAGAGAAATCCTGGCTTGAAAGTGTTTCCACAAACTTACATTGAATGTTTAATCTAGAGTGATAAACTACTCCAAACCAGTGGATATACAGGAAGAATGCTCATTGGAAATGCTCTTACCTTGTGGAAGTAGAGAAAATCTTCAAGACAGTATGATCAGTCTTGGAGAGGAAAAAAGGCAGAGGATAACAATACATGGGAAAAAGGTATGCAGAGGTGAAATTACCTGTCCCGTGTCTGTGATGCCATTCCCTCTCTACTAGACATAGCATTGCAACATCAGACACTTCAATTAGAGATATCAAGGCTGGGCAGTGAGCAGTGAAACCATTGTGTGTGGCTGTGACACAGCCCATTCATGCCAAACCTTCTTTCTGATCAAGTTCTGACTAGACTCCAGCACCAGCTCACATCTGTCTAGTCCCAAGTGAACAAAACTCCACTTTCAGTTCTGTGGAGTAGGAAGTGATGGTAAGGAAAGGTGATGGGAGAGGTCAGTCAGGCTTTGAGAAGTCGATGGGAACCAGAATGAATTTTGGGGGACTAGGCTTGCAGGCCAGGACAAGACATAGAGGTTTCAGTGTTCTGTGGATAAAGATGTCTCACTGCTCCTGCTTGTCTCTCACAAACTCCTCACCCTCCTGGTTTATCTGATCCCAGGCTTTCTTTTCTGCCCTATCTCTATAATTATAGGCGTTATTAATATAAATAATTACAGCTGTTGCTTCAAAATTTATCACCTTGGAGATAAACAACATCTGAGAAGACAATTTTCAAGACAAGTTGTAGTGTCCTGAAGAATTTCACCAAACCAGTTGACTTAAATGGACCTTTAACAGAGGCACTTGAGCTGATGACTGGTGAAATAGTCCTACTCCTGGCTGTGACCCTGGCTTTGCTGAGAAACTCAAGACTCCATGAGTAAACTCATGAGATTATAAGAGACCAGGCATAGCCCTGGCACTGGAGACCCCACAGATACAAACAATTTACCACCAGCCAGTTAAAGAAATGCAGATTTGGACAAAGCTGATTTTAGGGCAACAAGGAGAACAGAGAAATAGTACCTAACATACATAAAAGGCATAAGATACAGTTCATTAAGATGTAACGTGGATTTGCAGGTCAGCAGAAAAAGAGCAAGATTTAAAAGCATGTTAGCAACCAACCATACAAAAAGGAAGCAAGAAAACATCATCATGAACATTTTTTGAGTGAAGGACTCCAGATGCTAACAACTTTTCTTAACAACTGCTCCACCACCACCAGAACCAAATCACCAATCCTAGCAGCCGAAAGAGCATGGGAAGGGTGAGCAAAACATTGTGAAAAGGGGTAGAAACTAAAAACTGTATGTATAATTGATTTTAACCGGGTTATCATCACTGATACTTTTTCTGCAAGAAAGTATTCTTTCCCTTTCTGTAGTAGTTACTAATAATTGTTGAATTAGACTGCTGAGATTTGACTTATACTAACCACAGACTATTTGCTTTATATACAGTTTCCTCTCTGTTCATAAATAAGCGGAACCCAGCATACTTTGCTGGGTCCAGGAAATTTTGGTATGTATGATAGATTAACAGACATGTAGAGAAGATAGGAGGCACTTTTGGCACTCGGCACCAGCAGCAAGTGCCCCAACCTGCAGTCACAGGGCTCCTTCTTTAGACCAGAGCCTCCTGGACAGTCACCCCCTCCAGAGGATGATCACACCCAGCTCTTCTCACTCCCTGAGAAGAGGTTTGGAGTGCAAAATCCTGTCAGGGCAGCTGGGTCAGGAGCAAACTGGGCCATCAATATCCCTTAACGCAGATCCCCCAGCTGTGCAAGAGCTGAAAACGGCATTCATAGCCGCTGAGATAACTGAATATCCAGTAGAAAAAGGGATGTCTAGCCAGTTTTCACTGAAATCTGGGTCCAGTTTATGGACTTACTGTCAACAGCTGTGAGCAAGTGCACAGTGCCTGCTCATGCTGTGATTCCAGGGCACCTGAGTAGGGAAAGAGCTAGTGCTTCTGCTGCAGACAGCCATGTCAGCAGCCTCTGGGTAGCAGTCCCTGGCACAGTCAAAATCTCCCACAATCTGCTGCCAGAGTCACCAAGGCCTGCCCAAACAGTTCTGGCCCACACAGATAGTCAGGTGCTGAACTTCTGTTAGACAGTGACACAGTGTAAGTTTGGTCTGCTGACAGCAAAACAGCATCCTGAGGGATAGGAATTATACTAGCATTTCAAATGCCAGTAAGTGTTTTACCTTGTTTTTGCAGAGCTAGCATGAGTCTCCCAAGGGACATTCCCACAGTCCTGGGCAATGAGGCACAGCTCTCAGCAGAAAAAAAATACAAAAGGTACACTTACACGACACAAAAGCAAGTTGCATCACAGCAGTAATTTAAACTCCCAGGACTATTTATCTAGCATCATCAAACAATTCTCCATTGCCATAACAACCCTTGTCTCAAGAGGCAACATCAGATTTTCAAGAATAATTGGGGGAAAAAACCCACATATTCACACAAAGCCCCAATAACAGCAATGTTTTCTCCAGCTTTTTATATCCAAGTTAAAAACAAACCAAACCAATACAAAGACGTTATGACACATTATTACAAATAAACATGACTTTGTCAGGAAAACAACATGCTCTGTCATCAGTTCACCTTCCTACTACAAGCCAATGGCATTCACCACCACCAGCTTGGGTCAAAAAGAGGCAGCACAACATGGTCAGCACCACCAGTGGCAAGAAATAGATTTATGAAATCTCAAAAGGTCCTTGTGTCTTCTGCATGTCCTATGGTATGTAATGTCAGTTTATTTAGGAACAGAAGTTCTCTTCTCTTTTTACAGTTCTGCAGACAATACAAAAAAAGGATTTCAAAACTCTTTGAGGGAAGTGGTATTTCAAATGTTCTCTATAATGTAGCGTTCTTGCACAACGTGAGCCTTTAGCATTCTTTATCAGTTGGTAATTTTTGCAGACTCTTATGTACTCTTGTATAATTGAATAGACGATCATGATCAGCTAGTCCATCTTTGTGACCACTTCTTAATTTCTTCATTACACTTCTTAGTTTCTGCATTCATCCTAGAACTTCTGCTAAGATATGGTATATTTTCAAGAAAGATTCTTGCTCTTGATTTAATATCAAGTGCTAAAGATCCTGTCTGTTTTCTGCATAATTTGTCCTGATGGGACATATTGCTAAGACATATATAGATAACTGTTTACAACATTTTCCCTAGACTGAATATCTATCTTCTATCAGAAACCTCTTCCACATCTAGGGAGACCACAATTTGCCCTCTGTTAGTATAGATAAACTGTACTAACCAACTTAGTTTGGTTTCCTTTTACCAGGAACAATTTCCAGATCACAAATTACTCTTTCCTGGATGCTCTGCGATTTTTGGCAATCTAGGCAGCATAAACAGCCACAACATGTAAGTATCTACCCCAACTACTTAATCTATGATTATAGCACATTGTCCATTCTCTGTCTGATGTTCTTCAACTTATTCATTCCAGAGTTAGATTAGCTCTCTGATATACAGCTTACTATAGGGAGCCCATAAGAAACAGCATCCTAAGTAACACCAAAAGTCCATCCAGTCCTTATCCTCACAGTGAAGAGTATGTAGAAGGAACAGGTATGTAGGAAAGGGTATGTAGAGGCTCAGGTTAGGATATGTGCACACATTTAGATACAGGGTGCATACGAAGAGACCCACTTCTTGATAACACAACCTAGATCAGGCAAAGTACCTCCCCAGCAAACTCAACAGTTTTCTCCATTGATCCATTACTGGCACCATGTGATGCTAAATAGATAAAAGGTGTGACATCAACACTTTTTTATTTACACCACAAGCCACTTGATATATACCTTGCCAACTGTACTTGATTTGAAAGAAAACCAAGAAAATATTTGATATTGTTACTTTAAACAGCATTCTGGACATCTTCCTCACAAACATGTTATACTTCTGAAGTCATGTTTGAACACAGAGGAAGTGCTTTTTTAAATTTTTTTTTCCTAAATTTGAATTTTTTTTCTTATAAAATAAAAGTATAAAGATATGGGTAAAATTTTGCTAGAAGTAGTACAAGGATCACAGTTAAATAAAACTCCTCATAATGAGCATATGCCCCAAACAGTAAGTTCAATGATAATATTTCAAGATTTTCCTGAACAGAAACTGCATCCAGCTGACAGCCTCAGTCTGTTCCCATACAAAGTTTTGCTTTGACTCTGGCTGGAACCATTGTAACTAAATTTAAGGAGAAGCTAGCAAGTCAAAAGGTCAGACCTGCAACACTCATTTTGATCTGTGAATGTTCACCAGCAGGATGGATTTATGAATTTATCTACTGACTGCTCTCCTACAGAATTATCTTTATGTATAGTAATAATAAAGTTCTCACTCAGACAGAACATAAAGCAAGTGATATGAAATTAAAACAAAATAGGCTTGCTGTAATTTCAGCCAAACACACATTTACCTTCACAAGACCATACAGATGGGACCTTATTAGTTTTTCAGTCCCAGTTTGAGAACAGAAACTATTTCTTGAGAATGTTTATATGTCATTAAAATAATGACACTTAATCAGTCAACTTAAATGTGATGTAAACCCCTTTGTGTTAGATTTAGCAGTGCTTCCATGCTTAACTTGCAGATTTTACCATGCTAAAAACGCACATTCGTGAAGTAGCTACATCCATTTCTCCCTGCGTGTATGCTTTTAATGCAAAATTCAAGGATACCCAAACAGAAACATAATTCAGTCAGTGGGTTTCTTCACTGCCTTTCAAACAGAGATTTGATTTCCTCCATAGTTAATTGTATGACATATGTGCTAACAATAGCACCTATTATTTCCTCTCATTAGAAAGAGGGAAAACTGAGGAAGTGCTGGAAAATGTACCTGTAAAAAGTCATTTGACAAGGCCAGAAGCAGGGCCAGAAAATGGAACCCAGGCTCCTAAGTCTTAGCCAGTGCTTTCCTATTTCCCTTTTTCTTGCTACTTCCTTAACTCTCTAAATCAGGCTATGTCTTTTCTACTTAGATACATCATAAACGCTACAACACTAGAACTCCAGCTTTTAGTACTCCCTCAATACACATGAAGTATCATATCATATACAAATAATTCTTCAGTTTGATCTGACAGATGCCCCTGGGGGCACAGGATGATAATGCTGAAAGACATATAATGATGTGTTCAGCGCACATTCACTCTCAGGAACCTCAGATTTCACAGCAGGGCTTACGAGTCCTTCTGAGACATAATGGGACAGACTGTTGTAACACTTAGTCTTTCATGGCAATGCGGGAGGACAGGCGGTTAATTTGCAGGGTGTGAGTGGTGAGGGAAACAAATTCAACTTCCTTGTGCACTTTGTGGCTAGTGGTGTGTGGCTGGTTAGCAAAGTGATCTTGAACAAATTGCTGTAGCAGTAAAGCAACCCCAGAGAAAGAATCACAAGTGGGGACAAGATGCTTTAGCTCTACGCTTTCACACACCAGGTATGTTTCCTGCAAAGAGGGCAGGTTTAGCTTAGATATAAGGAAGAAATTATTTACTGTAAGGGTAGTGAGGCACTGGAACAGGTTGCCCAGAGTTGTGGATGACCATCCGTGGAAGTGTTCAAGGCCAGGCTGGATGGGGCTTTGAGCAATCTGGTCTTGAGGAAGGTGTCCCTGACCATGGCAGGAGACTGGAACTAGATCAGCTTTTTTAAAGTCCCTTAAAACCCAAATCATTTTATTATTCCCCAACCATGACATTCCTTAGCACAGGTATCATCTAAACTACAGCAGGAGACTAAAAACAAACATGCTCCAGCCATTGCCACCCAAGCCCCTTAGATGTGAAGAAATAAAATGGGAGTACTGTGCTTGTCACACATGTAAAAACAATAGGCTTTTGCAGGAAAAGGGGGAAACCATGGGGACGGGATGTGGCAGAAGATGCTGTGCAGGCTGGTAGTTGTTGAGGAGCTGTACAGAAGCTGCAGGGATTGAAGAGCAGTGCTGTGTGGATGGGTTGCCTGTACTGGAATGGGGAGTAGGAGATCAAGTCAGATGAAAGGAGAGCTAACGAGCAAAAAACCATGTAACCCTTGATAAATCTGTGCCCATTATCCCAAAGTCTCTAACTTTGAAGGTCCTAGAGTCACCAGTCACCCCTTCACTTTGTAGTCAGACTCCCCTAGGGATTTGCACATAAACATTTGACACTGGTTCAGAGAGACTTGCTATCCCTTTCTACAGATTAAAATGCTATTTACTCTTTCCCCTGAAGTTACATTGTATGCAAGACCAAGGCAGGAAACCAACAAATGATCTACGTGTCTTCTCACTTAAATTTTCTTACCAAACCGTGGCTGACATTCTTCATCTCTGGGGGAAAAAAAAAACAACACAATCAAAGCACCAAACCCCAAGCAACCAACAGCTCCTTGACTGCTCTCTCTCTTTTTACAGGTCATAATTGCACGTTAGCTTTTTTACTGACACATTTGGGCAGCTCTTGAAATCCCATAGAAAAGTTTCTGTTCCACACTCTTGCCTCTAGAAGGGTGAAGTGTTTTAGTCAATACGCTTCCAGCTGTTTTTATCTTAATTCTTCTGAAACTGTGCATCTGAGACTGGCCTGGGCATTACTGTGTTAACATTCCTTGTTGGTTATCTACAAGGCTTTTCACAGCTTCCTCCGATTTAATTCTATTTGTCTGGAAGATCATACATAAGACTGGCAGCCACCAATTTGAAAATTAACAGTGAATCTAAATCATTCATCAAGTTCATAAAGAAAAGACATTGTGGCAAGTCATCACAACAGCCACACTAAGACACATAAGAAAAGGCAGAGGTCCCTCACCATAGCCTCCCACTTCTGTTTATCCCCCAAGATACATTCACATAGCAAAGCCTTCCTTATGGGCATTTTGGCTGCAACACAGATCACTCAGTCATGGGTTCAGATAGGAAGAGTAGTTAATATGTTTATATTCATTTTCATCTGCAAATATGTGTTAGCCTGTATGCTGATTTCCATCACTACACTTTACCTGCTTGCCTCCCTTTTCCAAAAAAAATGTCAAGACCACAGCTCTTGGGGCATCTATAACAATCATTCATTCAAATACAGAAACAATTGAATAGTCTATTTTAGGATAGATGATTAAATGTAATAATCTACTTTTTATGCTTTGAAACTTATCAATAGCTAACATTTATTTTCCAGCAGAAATCTTAATGCCATTAAGTGTCAGCACAGAGAATAACATTCAGCTTCCTGACTCTATTTTGCCAGTCCAGTCGCTGATCTCTTAGAATAGCAGGAACTGGTTAGGCAAAGGCTTGTTTATAATTTCTGTCTCTTGAGGAAAAAAATACCCACTTCCTCTTTGGTCAAAATCATTCTAAGACTTGGTAATGAATACAGTCTTCTGGTGCTCTGGTCCTCTGCCTTCAAAAACTAAGTAACTATTTCTGGGTCCCTTTTAGACCCACTCCACATTGCTGTAACCTACAGCTTTATTCATGTGTTATCAGCCAAAGTAAACTCGCTCCCTACCACAGCAGGCACAGCACAAACACCTCATGCTCTCCTCTTCGAAACTCTGAGGTATACAGTGCATTGCCAATACAGTCCATTGCCAAGGCTGGGCTTGCAGCACATGGTAAAATATATCAACACATGGTAGGCTGCCATAGGAAAAAAAAATATCAGTAATGACAGACACATTTTTTTGGCCTCCATCCAGGAGCTAAAGAAGTTAACAGAAGGTACAGGAACCATTTTGCAGCCCAAAATTGTTGATAAACTTCAGCCTTGGCCCAACGTATTTACATCGAAAAAGAAAATCCTGTGAAAGGCAGTATCTTCATAAGTATTTTTATGTCATGGCTTGACATCTGAGTAGGCTTTCATTATGTCTTAACATTTATAAAATTTTCCTCAACATGCACAGCATTAGGAGAAAAAGGATGAAAATGAAAAAACAGCATTTTTTTCTTCTTACCATATTATTAGTGTTTTGAAACAAATAGGAAAACGAAAACTTCATCCTTGATCCGTAACGTAAAAGTTAAGTTCACGTTCCCTGTATACTAAAAAGATCTACAGTATATGAAGTGCTATCTTGGTTCTCCATTGTTTATCTCATATCTTACTGAACATACAGTTACTCCTTTTGGTTCTTGTAGAAACTTATAGCGATTTTGGTTTCCTTCAGGAGGAAAAAATGAAGATTGAACATGGTTTCTTTTCTAACAGAATCTGAACATTGTAAGAAGCAATCGAGAAGAAGAAATGTATTTTCTAATATAGTCAAGCTCTTTCTGAAGCACTGCTCTTCCTGCTCCTTGTTTTATTCCCTATTATTTCTTCTGTTCATAGTTTGGGTGGGGGTTTTTTTCTACTTTTCGTTAGTGTTCTCCATGTTCTTCAGAGTATTGTTTTCTGCCATGTGTCCCTTACTACTGTATTCACAAAGCTCAGCTTCTGACCGGCATAGTGGCTTCTGAGCAGCAGCTCTGGCTGTTTCAGCTATAAGAAGTGGCATGCCCTCAGTGCCCGAATGCAGTCACGTCCACCGGCTGCAGCGAAGTTTTGCAGTCTCAGCAATTAAAATACCCTCTCTCTCAGTTCTACCCATCTTCCCAGTGAAGTTCAGAAGCATGACACTCTGTATGGCCAAAAAAAGGTGAAGGGAAAAGAAATAACAACAGATTGCAAATAGTGCAAATGCAGCTATTAGAGAGAAGCCAAAACTCATGTATAGAGACCCTGCCTTCATTGTTCATTTTCCTGAGAAAAACCTTTGTTGTCGTCAAAGGGGATCCAATCCAGACAGAAACAGAGCATCCATGCAGAAGGGTTCTCTCCTCATTCCCTGTTCCCAATGCTGAAGATGCATCTGGCCAGGGGTAGAGGCAGCCTGCCTGTGAAGGCCAGTGATCAGACTCCTTCAGCAGAAGAGGAGTCCTGGACTCTGGTTCTCACTGGTAGCAGTACTACATTGATCATCTAGTTTTTAGCATACCAGGTGACAGTGTTGCAGCAATCCAGTCTGCCACCTCTTTTGGCCAGCTACCATCACTGTTGTGCCTTGTGTCCCTAAAATATCTGGAAATAGCATTTTCCTGAGGATATTCTTCAAACTTCCTTATTCTTCATTGTGTTTGCTACAAAATCCAGAGCCTGTCCATACGATGTCAGCCTCCTTCAAGAGACCAAAATGCACACAACTAAAGGTAGTTGCATGCCTACATGCCTTCATTTCTTTACAGTCCTATCTGGATGTCTTCATTTGCATCTGGTATTTTAGGAAAATAAAATTCTGTACAGATCAACAACACTTCCAGGTTTTGTCTCTTCTCCTTCTATGTCAGATTAATTTCTGGTTTCTATAAAAGTCTTGTCCAAGACTGGATAAATCAAATACTCTTCCATGGTTAAATTTTCATGGATTTCTCCAGCTGACAGCTTGAAGCATCCTGTGCTGTTTCACTGATGTTTATGTTCACCATGAAGTTAAGCTGGAAAAAACACACAGAAATCAGAAAAATGTTCTCAGTGTTAATACATTTTTTATTAAGTGTTGCAAATTGGCCCAGCTTTGCTTTGTTTGGGTTGGAAGGCATCTAGTTCCAACCCTCTGGGCTTTGAAACTGCTAGGACTGTAAACCAAGGAGAGACTTGGACTGGGATGGGTACAGGAAAGAGCAGAGCTATGCAAACACCTGGGGGAAAACAGGGATGGGAGGAAAAGGGAGGAACAAAGAGGCCATTAAGCAAAAAAGGGTATGAAGGGGGCATGTTAAATGCAAGTAGGTCCTGTCAGTGTGTTTGTCTGTCTGATCCCTGGGCATGATCCCCACAGGATGTCCTTCAAAGAGGTGAGAGTCCTTGTCCACCAGGAGCTGGACAAGGGCTATGGCTGCCTGAGTGCCTGGGAGCTGCTGGAGTATGTCTGCAAGCTGCTGGGGGCGAAAGTCCGTTTCTAAATCTCATGGGTGTCCCTGTAATGATGCACTGGGTGTGCGTTTTCCAGCCCCAGGGTCCCTGGACTCTGCACATTCAGTCTGTTTGAACCCTGACCCAAACCTAAAAAATTGTGGGCACTGCACCTGAGTTCCCTATTCCCACGGATGTTTCACAATAGCAAGCTGTAGTGCCATCAGTTCTATTGGCCTCCCACGATCCTTTTGGTATGCCTATTGCAGCCCCAGTGTCTTTGGAGTTGTAGGCTCTGTGGCTCTCTGAACCCTAACTCTAACCCTAAGCCTAAGGACTGATGATGCTGTGGCTGAGGTCCCCATTTCAATGGGTGGCACAGATTGGGAAAGTATGGATGTAGACTCATTAGCAATTTCCTGTGATTCCCTTGGCATGCCTTTTGCAGCCTCCGTATCCCTTGCACTCTGGGCTTTCTGGCTTTTGGAACCCTAAACCTGAGCAGAAGAGCATCTTGACTGCCCCTCAGGTCCCCCCTACCATTGGTGGCTCAGACTGGAAACGTGTGAATGTAGCATACCTGGTGCCCTGCTGTGAGCCTCTTGGCATGCCTCTTCCACTTCTGCTATCCCTTGGACTGTAGGCATTCTGGCTCTCTGAACCCTATTGGAAAGCAGAATAGCACCTTTTTGCTGCCCCTGAGGTCCCCATCCCCACGGGTGGCCCAGACTGGAAAAGTGTTGAGGCAGCAATGTTGGTGGCCTGCCGTGATCCTCTTGGCACGCCTTCACCAGAACCAATGTCCCTGAAGTTGTAGGCTCTGTGGCTTTCTGAACCCTAACTCTAATCCCAAACCTAACCTGAAACCTAAGGGAATGTTGGTTCTATAGTTGACTTCTCAAGCTCATGGGTGTCCCAGCTACAAAAGGTGTTGAGGCAGCCAAGTTGGTGCCCTGGAATGATGCAGCAGGCATGCATTTTCCAGCCCCAGGAGCCCTGCTCCTCTGCACTTTCAGTCCAAACCCTTTTATAATGCGATCCTTGGATATATTTCAGGTTTTCTCTTTCCAGTGGAGAGATTTTCATTTTCCTTTTATCATTGGCTTAGCCATTCCTGTATAGTACATTTGTCAATAAATAATTTTCTTTTCTTCACTTCCCTTTCAGGAATTTTCTTCTTTTTTTTGATTCGGTAGGGGAGGATAAAATCGAAATTTGTATCAAACTTATACAATGAGAAGATCAGTAAACTTCCTGACAGATTAATGGGATGTATAGAAGTGAAATGATCACTAATGATCACTAACTTTTTTATTTTATTTCTTTTGGGGAGGGGGTGTCTGATTGCTTTCACCTTTTGAAGATGAACACAGCTAGTGCTTTTAATCACTGGGGAAAGTTCTGGTTAGAAATAACTTCTGTGTGTCTGTGATTTCTCTTCATGATAACATTTAAAGAAAAGGTGGTGCAATTACCATCATACTCAATCAAGGGAGCAGGCATCTCAGACTAAGTGAAGTGAAAATCCTGTACCTATTTCTGAAAGGATAGCAAAACCACAAGGAGTGCTACTGTACATGCACATGACGGCACAATAACTCTGTGACACAACTAATTAATAGCTAAAAAACAAAAAAGCAAACAAACAGGCAAGCAAAAATCTGTGGAAACTTGTCCCAAGATGTGCAAAGTTGTTTATCTTGTCAGGACCTTTTCTGACAGAAATGCACATGACCACCACTTGAGCTGAGCACAGGAAGAAGTGCAAAGGAGGAAGTTACGAGATGCTTTACATAATAGCCAACTTTTTTTCTTTTCCAAAGTGTAACAATTCAAGACAAGGAAAAATTCTAGCAAATTTGCAATGCTTTGGTGGAGATGGACTCCACTGACTGCACAGTGAGAACAATCCCTTCCAGGAGCTGTGTACAGGGGCTCTAGTGGCACAGGCAGCGAGTGTGCCAGGAACAGCTCTCATAACTGGAATTATATTTACTTTTTCCATAAAAAGATGACTTAATTTTTATTCATTGTTTTCCTCTTTCATGTTTTGTCAAATCTGTGTAGTGTTGTCATAAAAACCCCAAAACCTTATTAAGCTCTGTTTATGTGGCAACTACCTTAGGTACACTGTCAGCCTTTGACACGACTGTCAGAACACCTAATCTCTATCCAGGGCTGGTGATTCCTTGTTCTTACTCGGTTTCGCATAAAATATCACTTCAATTACACAGTCACAGAATCATGCAGGTTGGAAAACACCCTTAAGATCGTCAAGTCCAACTGCTAATGAAACACTATCAAGTTCACCACTAAACCATCTAAGTTCCACGTCTGTACTCCTTTTATGTATCTGCAGGGATGGTGGCTTAACACTTGCCTGGGAAGCCTGTTCTAATGTTTGGCAATGCCCTCAATGTAAAAATTTTTCTTAATACCCAATATAAACCTCTTCTGATGTGACTTCAGGCCATTCCCTCTTGTCCTATCATTATGTGCCAGAAAATGCATTATGTGTTAGAAAATATCAGGCAAGCCTGTCACCATTCAGGAAATTAAAATCCACATGCTAGTGAGTGATCAGTACTTTGATCAAGACAGTTAAATGCTTGCTGGTTGTACTCATATCAAGCTTGTTATTTCACTTGTATTAAGCACAAAGGTCAGTCTGCAAGTATAGTGTTAACTACATAACCTCAGCATAGTTTCACAATCCATTTTCTTTGTCCTTAGCACAGCTGAGTTAGCTCTCTATCCCTTGCTGATCCTACATCCCACAGCGCCATCTCATCACCTGTAGGAACGTCATAATTTCTGAGGCCATAACAGTGAGGTGTTTTCTTCAGCGTTCAGTGCTGACTTGTGATCTTCCCCCTCCTTGTTACTTATTCCTCCGGACACAGCAAATTGTGACGTCTCTTGTGTTTTGAAAATATGGATGGCAGATGGCAAGAAAATTACTTTCTCCATGCCTTTCCCCAGGAAGTGAGACAAAGTTTGGGACAGGAAATAAAGGCAAGCGAGCAGCTGAACATTTTCCCAAGAGAGGTATGAGAAAAGGGAAGCATAACAGCTCTGGCAAGTAGCCCTGTTTCCTCCTTTCTGTCTCCTTGAAAGCCTGAGAAGACGGGTGGATGTCAAGGATCCCTCAAACTGCCTCCATTTTAGGTCTAGAAAAAGTGACATTTGCAGAATCTCTGATAGGATCTTAAAAAGCTGCTGCATCCTCCTCAGAGCCACGGAGATGTGTAGCAGAGGAAGTTTCTTCTGTGTCCATCTACTCACCTGGCCCAGGGTAGCCTTGAGCTTAAAAAGTTAAGGTGCAGAACTACCTGGCATTGGAACACTGGATGGAAGATGCAGGAACAGCAGGGTGGGAAAAGATGCAGTCTCCATTCTGTTTAGCAGCTGTTCAATTTTTTGACGTACATATACACTTGCAAGAAAGAGTAAGTCCTCTTAGCATAAATTAGGACTCCTCTACGTGTATGATTCAGAGTACCGTTTCTGAAGCACTCCATAGGGTAAACACTTTGTGGTTTTTTAAGAAATGAGGAGAGAGCACAAGTCTCATCATGACTAGGAAGAGGATGCTTTTCCAGCGGCTGGGACTGACAGGTATGACAGAACACCAGCACTTACAACACTAACAAAGTCAGGGCGGGCATCCCGGAGGCCAACATCCCTGCTACCACTTTGTTCCAGGGACCGCCGTCAAGCCACAGCCATACGAGGCTCCGCCGACTCCCAGCGCCTCCCGCCTCCTCCCCTTCCCGCGGCGCTCCGCAGACGCTGCCCGGCAGTGACCT
>WEIV01031237.1:0-17905 GCA_013390005.1 Calyptomena viridis | reverse complement strand
CTCTTGTTTAGTTACAACAATAACATTTTTGACACAGGAGAGATGTAGAGAGGCATCATCCTCACAAAAATTCTTCTTTAATGAAAAAGAATGTACTACTTAATCATATGATAAGACAATATAGAAGTTAGGTAAGAGGATGGATACCAAAGCTATGGGAAAACCTTTGAACAATAAAAATTAATCCCCTAGCCAGAGAAGGACCACCTGACCAGCTACCATAGAGCCTTGGCTTCTGAGTGACTTTTACTTTTACCTCCCAGGTTTTGATTTCCAAAGCAAAGAAATTTTTGAGCCTGTAGATTAAGCTGGATTAAAAAACCTGTTCCAGAAGCCTAAGTAACATGCTTAGCACTAATTCCTGTTCAGGTCACGGGACCAGGCTAGTTTCAATGCTGAAAGCTTTTAGATTATAACATATTAGACATAGAATATGGCTAAAATAATGACTGACCAAAGCCTAATTTATTCCTCTGACAGTTAGAACACTTCTAATTTACAGTCTGAATCAATCTGTGCTCTATGAATGCCTATTTGCTCCTGAGATAGCCTTGTTCTTCAGTTTACACAGCTTTATCTGGTATTTACTCCTGATATATTTGTGGAAAACAGTTGTGTGCCCTCTATACTTATATTTCATGTCTAAGTTTTTTTAACATCATTGAAGGTAACTACTAATTATCAGTTAGTACTTATAAAATCATCTGAATTTGAAAAGATGTATAAAGATGTTGAATACAATTTATTACCAACAGCCATTTAACTAAGTTCCTCACGTTTGCTCTCCTGAAGAAAATTACAGAGCAGAAATCTTAAGAAATTAGGTTCTCTCGTTTTTCTGACTAAGCTGCAACACAAAAATATCTCCCTCAAACTTTTGTGCAAAACCTACTTGGAGGCTACACCAGCAGTAACTTATGCAATGAATTGTAATCATTGTGGAATCAATGTCAATGCTTTGCCTTGGAGTGACACACAGAGACAAACAAACTAAACACCTGAGTTGTAAAAAAGATACAGAGACAAGGGAAGAGGAAATAAGAAAAAAAGTAGTTCCTCAAGCATTTTTGCAGGAAACCAAATCTTCACAAGGAGACCTATTTTCATCTTCTCTTTGACCAGATTATCTCGTCACCACTCTCTCACTGCTCCAATCCAAATGGTTCAATGTCTGATGAAAGAGCTAATGCACATACTTTTAAAAGCTTTTCATCATATCCATATATATTTTTTTTATGTCTGCCACCATGCTAATGAAGTGTCATGGAAAACTCCAGCAGTAAATAATAATTTCAGACAAGAAAGAAGAGTGCTTGTGTTATGGCTTTCAGGTGACACTTTCCATACTGCTTATTAATCTGTCAAAAGCACAAAGTTGTTTAATGAAGTAAAATAATTTTTCATTTGTGACAGTAATTATGTCAAAAGAAATATTTATATTTGAAGGCTTGCTTGATTTTGTGTTAAGATCACCACCTATTAATATATTTATTCTGAAAAATTACACTGCCACCACTTAAAATGAAAATGACCTTGCAGAGAAGAGAGTGAAGTTCGACTACCTTCTCTCTTCTATATATAACATATATTATCACAAAAGAAGTTAAATATAATTTCCTTAATGGAAAAAGGATGTCCTTAATTGCTTTATATAAAAATCAATTTAAATAGCAGAAGATGGAAAATGTTGAACCCTTAAAAACTTACTAATTATATTACCAAACATGATTTACCATTTACAGTTCTGTTATTGACAGGTTTAGAAGGCAGATATAATTTTGTGAGTCCAGGACGAACACCAGTAATATGTGTTACAAAACATATAAATTGTATATAATAGCATTATATTTTAAGAGATAGTACAGTACCTGAACTAAAGCATTTGTGAATGTTCTATAAAACTTTTCACACTATAAGATACTTGGGAACTAGATGAAGTACTAGGTCTATGCACTGAGCTACTCAGATTTTGAAGGCCAGACGAGAGAATAAAATTACCTGATATTTTGTTGTTTTGTGTGCTATAATATATAGGTGCACATTTGGAAAAACAAACACACATCACCATTAATGCTGACAGATTGATAGAGATTGACATGCAGCTTTGAAATCCTACCACAGAAGTACTGAGCAGCCCTGGTAGCATAGCTTTGTTTCACTATCATTTTAGTAGTCTCCAGATTTAAAGAAATCAATGTTTTATATTTAAATGTAAATACCACTGGTAAGGTGATAACCTCAGTGCTTTCTGTCAAAGTTCTCTTTCAAAAAGAAAATATGTCATCCTCCCTATTTATCTTACAATGGCTAATTGTTTTCCTATAGCTCTTCTAAGAGCTTCTACTGTAAAGGTATTCTCCTTCAAAAATAGGAACACAAAACAACAACACAGCAATCAGCAACAGTAACCTCACAGACCAAATATCCTGCTTTGACCAGCAAAAGTAAAGAACTGAGCATACAATTAAGTTGAATTCAGACAAATTGAGATCAAATTATTTGTGAGGTTAAGTCCAGTCAGACCATTGTATGTTCCTGGAAAGAACTGAAATAGTAAAAGGCCTACTTTGAAGACCTATGTAAAAATATACATGTGGCATTATGAACTCAAATAATATGTGTTTTAGAACAGTCATGGCCAAAGCAGAACTTAACACTGAAGAATGAGTCTTCTCCATTGTACAGTTCTTTGGCTGCTGAGAGTTCCTTCCACAATTAAACCCCCCAAAACCACCCCTCACATCTTTCCCACTCATCCTCTATGCTTGAAAAACTCCAGCTGTGGGCTGAAAAAAGCCTCAATATCCATGTTCTTTGCACCGCATGTCTTTCCCATCTGAGAACAATTCCAGAAGGAAATTCAGATAAATTGAGAATACAGAGCATCTGAGAATAAAATAAAGGTATGTTTTACACAGCACAGTAGGAGTCCCACTCTGCCCTTGGTTGAGCTGTTGTTGAAGGAGTTATTCCCCTAAATTGGTTGTTGAAATAACAATTGATTCCTATTAAAATGGATATTGAGCACACATCCTAAGAGGTCTGGATTTTTTTCACAATCACTTGGATATCTCACCCTTTTTACTTCCACTCCAACTGGATTTTACTGGATCTGAAGCATGCTAAGGCTGCCTACTTACTGCCATATGTGACTCCTCTGAACTCTTCCTTCCTAAACTTGACTGATGCCTGCCTGCTTTTGTTCTGTGTCAAAAGTCTGAAGGTAAAGCAAGACCAGCGTTACCACTGTCCTCCTGTTAAATCTTCAGAACCAGTGAGAAAATATTATTGTCAAGCCAAAGACTGAGGAAGAAAAGCGACATCAAATTTCAGTTAGAAAATCCTGATGATAATCAGCTTTCTTTCATCTAAGCCTATCATGTGAGCAGCCCTACTGGCTAAAAGAGTTTCTCCTGACTTATACTGGAGGAGAGCAGGTTTACAATGTATTTCATGAGAATGACTACGCAAGGAGGCTAAAATCAATTGTAAATCTTGTCTGGAACAAGAGTGAGAGCAGGCCCAGGGTACTAAGGCTGAAATATTATTCTTTTAACCTGATTGGTTTTGTGCTTTAAAAGTTTTGGGTGAAGGTTGTTATACTCTTGCTTTACTAGTGCTCTTCTCTAAAACAGACACACCATTACACTCTCTGTTCCCTATAGCCATTTCATGTAGTGATTCAGTTCCAACACAAAAATACTCCCTTCCTCCCAATTGATTATGTTCTTTACAGCTAATGATGGAAAGGACTGTCCACCTTGTGATACCCTGGAGGTTGCAAGGCACTTCACAACCCTGTCAGTCACCCTGTCACACCCTGCTTTTAGAAAACCTCCTGTCACTTTTGCCATAACAGGTTCCCACTTCGTGCCACAACCATTTTTCCTCAAGTCATTCTTGTTAAATTCAGTTCCACATCTGATGAATTTATTCTAAGCACTCTTTACTTTAATCAAAGAGCTCTCTCTTTCATATTTTCACCTTAACATAACATCTCTAATCAGATATCTTCTTTCATATGAATTGGAACTAAAAATGTCAGAAAAAGGTACTGGAACAGGAAAACAGGGGAAATTAGTCCAGAAAGAAATTAGTCCTGCCACGTATGGATTGATTTAAACACAGAAGCATTAGGTTTTAACGTGAACTCTGGTTATTATTTTTATCTATTTTACTTTAAACATGGAGGAATTTCTCTCAAATGAGATTCAGTTTGTTTCTGAATCAGCTTCTGTCTCTGAATTTCTAGAGAAACATGGAGATACTCACTGAACATGGAGCTGAAAGAAATGTACCTTCTTTAAATAATATATTTGCTGGTATCCCCATTTTATCATCATTTTCAGCCTTCCCAGTTAGCCATTTTTTTGGATGAAACATAGTCAAGAAACTTCCCCTTTGAAATTAATAAGGTTGAATGAAAGAACAGAAGGGCAGCAAATCATGGCCCTTTACCCATATACTTGTATGAAAAATGTCACACTACGCCTCAATGTCAGACTTATTGCTTACGATAGAACATTTCTCTTGTAGTTCTAAGAACTACATCTATTTTTCAGACTATTCTTTTTCTGCCATGTTAGAAATGAAAATTAAATTTCATGTGACTACATCAAGTAAACTTCTAAACCCTGCTATATAAAAAAAATAATGTTTTCTTGGAATTGCAAAATGGCAAATTTAAGTTATCAAAAAATTGGACTGTGTGAAGCTTTCACAGACTTATGCTCTATGATCATTATTGCCAGACAATAGTATCTGAAGATATATAAAATTATAAATAGAAATATACAGTAAAATAATGCTAAAATTTTTTTCAGCCAAATCGAAGGAAATTAAAAGCTGACAAATTACATAAAATGAAAACAGCAGAGCTGACATTTATGAAGAAAATTTATCAGTTTGAAGAATGAGAACCAATACAGTTACTGATGCTTTTCAAGCAAAGCAGCATGTTACACTTCCAAGAAATATCAGAAGCAGTTACAACCAAGGCAATTCATACTAAATAATATTTTGAATTGCTTTGATGGAAATACATTAGTGATTAGATTGCAAAATTAACCTAAACATCTTAAAATGAACTACTCCTGTTTTCCCCCTTTTAAATCCCTTTCTTCACTGGAGGAGCAACAGTCATGAAAAACATTCAAGTACAGAGTTACAGACAAAAAATTACTGTTACTTCAAACACAAGTACTGAAGTGAATTGGATGAAATCAGTGTGTGGCAGGCTTTGAGTAAGAAGAAGGTATTCCTTTACAGAGCACTACACTGTGAGACTTTTCGGCATATTTTGGATACAGCCTTGGCCGCGGTGACCATGAAATTGGGACCAGCACTGTTTGACATGTGGTGACAAGGACAATGGGATCAAGGGCATCCTCGGGGAGTTTGCTGAGGACACCAAGCTGTGTGGTGTGGCCACATGCTGGAGGGAAGGGATGCCACCCAGAGGGACCTGGATGGACTTGAGAGGCAAACTTGTGAAGTTCAAGGCCAAGTGCAAGGTCCTGCACCCAGGTCAGGGCAATCCCAAACACAACCACAGGCTGGATAGAGAATGACTCGAGAGCAGCCAGGGTGAGAAGAGTATGAGGGTGTTGGTTGAGAAGCTCAACATGACCTGGCTATGTGAACTCACAGCCCAGAGAGCCAAACATGTCCTGGGCTGCACCAAAGGAACTGTGAACAGAAGGCCAGGGGAAGTGATTCTGCTCCTCTACTCTACTTTTGTGAGACCCCATACCTGTACTGCCTTCAGCTCTGGGAGCCTCAACATATGAAGGACATGGACCTGTAGAAGCAAATCCAGAGGAGGCCAGAAAGATTCTCAGAAAGATGCTCTGGAGCAGGTGCCACAGAGACAGTCTGGGAGAGGTGGGGCTGTTTACCCAGGAGAAGAGAAGGCTCCAGGGAGACCTTGGAGCCTCTTTCAGTAGCTAAATGGGCTACAAGAGAGCTGGATGGGGACTTTTTACAAGGGCAAATNTGGGCTACAAGAGAGCTGGACGGGGACTTTTTACAAGGGCACATGGTGTCAGAATAAGGAATAATGGCTTTAAACCATGTGTATGGGGAAATAAAAAAAGAGTGGGTTTAAATTAGATGTAAGGAAGAAATTCCTTACTATGAGGGTGGTGAGGCAATGACACAGGTTGGCCAAAGAAGCTGTAGATGTCCCATCCCTAGAAGAGTTCAAGGCCATGTTGGATGGGGCTTTGAGCAACCTGGTCTAGTACAACTGGTCCTGCTCATGGCAGGGGGTTTGGAGCTTGATGATCTTTAAATCCTTTCCAACCCAAACCATTGTTCAATTCAATGAAATCCTTTGGCAATGCATGGATAGTTTCCTCATTTAGTGTAGAGTCCATCCAGTCCCTCAAGAAATTATCAACAGTTATTGAAAGTGTGTTATGAGGCACAAATATGAAATCCAGCTTTGCTAATGGCATCTCTTCACTACCAAGTATTTTCTTTCAGTACAGTTGTTCTTATTTCTTTGCTGCTTCCCTATAGTACGTTCAGTTGAGCAGGATGTACATTAAATCCATCTCCTTAGCAAGCTCCTGTGCAGCAGGGGTTTTTGCAGGCTCTGCTTATAAGGACAGCAGAATTTTTATTTAAACTCGCTCCAGGTTTACCAATTTTCTGTGGAGAAATCCAAAGCACAGAAAATTGAAAGCATATTGTTTGTGAAAGCCTCCATATGCTGAGAGCAACTTATTTCTCAGAGCAAGTGGCAAAACAGTTGGACCATTTTTCTTAAAGATCTGACAGCCAAATGCTGAGACTGAACAAAGCGATTAAAAAAATGACATAGTGAGTAGGGATGAATATGGTCTATCATTATAAACTAGATTCACACTGTGACTGGCAGGTGACAGACCAGATTCTTTGTAGTTTAAATTATTTTGGAAAAGTACATGCCAATTAATGTTCTTTTCACATTACTGATGTAGTTACAGTTTCAGTATTGTATCCAAGTGTTAAAATTAAAACATGTCTATTCCTCTTTATTGCAATTACACCATGCTTTCACTGTCTGGACATAAGCAGATTCAGGAAAAATGTCTTATTCCTCCTTCTCCTCTTGCACCTTTCCACCCCATGGTTCATACTCTGAATTTGTGCTTTATAAAAGTAAATCAAAATCTCCTTTGACACAAGTGGGCAGAATCTCAGCTTCTCCTACGATTGGAAGGTGTAATTGCAGTCAGTGTATTCTCTGACTTCTTGTATCACTAGACAAAGGTTCAGAGGGTTAGTGGCCCTAAAGAATAATGTTAACCTCTGCTCTGACTCAGTTAATATTTCCTTTCCAAGTTAATTGAAATTTTCTTGTTGGTTAAAATTAAAACTTATATAAAGCCGTTATACATTAAAATTATGAAGAAATTCAGAAGATTTCATGCTGAAATAGTAAAATGCAAAAAATCAGGTTAGGTTGTCAAAAGTAAAAGCCATAGCTCATTGGATTACTGATCAATGATATGTCTTGATGCCTTATCTCTAATTCAAAAATTGCAAACTAAATGCAACACAAACATTAATTGACCACATTTACTACCATGGAAATGGCACTTCTTGTCTTTAAATAACTTTGCAAACACTAACTAGTCTTAAAAACAGCTGGGCAGACAGGAAACCCCTGCTTCTCTCAGAATCTGAGTCAAAGCAATGAAAAAGGTGACTAAATTTCTCAAAGCAGTATCTTTGGTTAGATCTTTGGTATCTAACACAATGTCCAATTATTTGTTTAACTATATTTTTGAAGACATTTTATTGTAGCATCTCAATACGATTTGGTTTTCTCAGCATTACAAACGTGATGCTTGGAGATGTGATTTAGTGGTGGACTGGGCAGTGCTGGTTTAGCAGCTGGACTTGAACTCAAAGGTCTTTTGCAACCTACACAAGTCCATGGTTCTATGATTAGCATATGAACAGCATGGAAATGTATACACTTAAGAGCACAAATATTGTGCTGTAAGGGAAAAATTTTAGTTCAATTTTGTGTCAAACAGCAGCTGTTAGGGGGAAATCAAAAGATGTATGAGTAAAGTGGTCCTTAATTTCAGATGACTGCTCAGCTGACAAACTTAAATTTTAGGGACATCTGCAAATGGAAGTTGTATCTTGGCTACCTTATTTTGTAGTTTCTGAATGATCTATCTTCCACTCATCTGTGAAATCTCTTCCTTTGAAATTATAATTTTGGCTTCCAAGACTTCCCATGGCAATGCTTTCCAGATGAAAGTTAAGTGTTATGTGAAGAAGTATCTCCCATCTGATAACTTCAGAGGCAACCAATTAAATTACTGTATGTGACAACTCTTTTCCCTATTCACTTTCCCTGAAGAATTCCTTGAAGTCTGCTGCATCTCCCTGTTGCATCTTTAATGCAGCCCTGGCTGGAAGCATAGTCAGAGAGAACACTTCACAGGAATGCAGAAGACATGATTTTAAGTCCTAGATCATTCGTAATATAATTCCAGTAATGTTTACCATTGCCTTGGGAGTCTTTTCAGCCTTTCCTAGGAGAGCAGACTACACGAGTTGCTTAAAAAAAAGGAAGCTGATTTGCATAATGCCATGTGTTAATATGAAAGGTTTTCCAGTTCATTGAAAATGTGGCATTATCATAAAAGTTGGGTTGTTTCTTTGCTTATCTGTTGATTTTCTTTGGGTTTGGGGGGGATTTTGGGGGTGTTTTTTGTGTTTGTACTGGACTATTAGCCAGATACCAGCTTTGGTGGTCAATGTTTCCTTCCTGTGCACACACTTGAGATGCACTTCTCCTCTCACCCATCCCATCCTGTTTCTCCCAATTAAACCCCTAGAACAGTTTTGTAAACAATTTTGTGAAACTTCCATTTTCTAACACACAATAAAAATACGAAACAATCCTGAAACTTTTTGATTAATTATTCACATTTTTGTGGCAGTGATGAGAATGAACAAACCAAGAAAAAAATCTATTAATCTTCTGTCAGTGGAAGAAGAGAGTGTTTAGTTCCTTTCTCATTTAATCTCACCCTTAGTTTTATAGAGCCATGTGAAATTCTAGAACACTAATTTTGAGGTCAGACCAGGCAGGAGACTTAGGGCTTCAGTTTTGGAAGAAGGGTAAGGAAAGCATAACACAATCTTAGGAAGACATTTCCAGTTCACAGAAAGCCACAAGCCTGTGTACAGGAAGCTGGTGTTATGGAAATAAAAATTTTCATCTCCAAATGAAAATTGAAATTTGCTGGCAAGGAGGAAAGTGCAACATTAGAAATTTCAAGAAAAGTAATGAAATTACAGGAAAATTCACAAATCATTGCAGGATCACAAAGGAAGGAGAACTAATCAGCATAACTATACCAGAAAACCATAAATTTTTATGAGTAATTTTGCCTATGAAGATTACAGTGCCGTGGATGTCTGGGAGACATTTTATAATGGTTTACTAATCCTGTTAGCAATTTTTTTCTCTTTTCTCCTTCCACAAAAGTTGTGAAACAAATTTACTTTATTTTTTTTAATTTGATAGCATTATATAAAGAGGTAACTGATGACTCTGAAGGAAGCCTAATGCTAAGAATTTATTTTTTCCTTTCTTAGCATCATAGGAACTAAGAATATGATCATAAAGTGAAACCACTTACGGTTTAATGACTTACTGATGTTAATACTTTTCAGCATTCTCCTAGGCCAGGTATTATGATAATTATATATTGCTTAATAAATTAAATCTACTGGCCAATATTGAAAGACTGCATATACAAAGGCAAATAGAGATATTTTACCTGTGTATCAGTTCATTTTCTTATGGATGTGATCAGACTCAAAAGTGTGCTTCTCAGCAACTGAACAGCACCTATGGCATTGCTTTGAAGAGGCATTTTTTCTCACAGTCTGAATAACTGGTTAAGTTATTAAGTTATAATAACTGAATAAGTGGTTTCCCTTTCAGTTATCAGTGGTCTGGTAATGAACTTCTGATCTTTTTAATTAAATGTTTCCAGGGCAGTTACATTTACAACTGGTTTAATTAAATTTCAGGTTTGTATGTTCAGCTCAAGTTTGATTTTGAAATGATGGTCCATTCCTAGGTATAGTGAGAACCACAAGTTCTGTTTTTTTATAAGGTGCTGGTGCAGACAGTAAAACTCATAAGCAGCACCAGCAAAGTTAAAAAAACATAAATTGGGTTCAGCAATGTTTTGAGTAAGTAGTGGGTTAAAAACCTCCCTGTGTGCATACACAGTAATTCAATCTGTTTGATAGCCTGATATGAAAAAATTTGATAGTATGCCAGCATCTTTGGTATGTGAGAACAACAATACATTGTTATGTGGAATGCCACACTGGCATAAGTTCTCCCGCAATCTTAATTTTTTCCGTATAAAATAAATACATATGTATTTATAAATAAATATGTATTTTCAAATAAATATTTATTTAATGTGGAAATAAAGTTTGTTTCTCAGATGAAAAAATGTCCAGACAATACAAATAATTCTTCCCGTTATTTGATTTCCCATGTAGGACTTAGTTTACTGGTTCAGTGCTTGTTCTGGTGGTCAGCCTGGTGAATACATATTGAGAACTCCAAACAAGATCTCCCATCTTTGGGCCCAGTTAATATCATTATACAATTGCTATGTGTCCGTCCATACAAGATAGGCAAAATATATCCCTTAATTTACTTTCTTTTAAGTATTAGACACCATTAACTCATTGAACTGGGCTTTGTTGAAGACTCTGTAAGGATGGTTATGCAGTGTTTTCCTTGGCCATGCTACAAAAACTCATTCAACTATAATTCTGGTCCCTAACGGTTTGCTTCTTATCAGAGACATGCCAGGAATTTGAGCGTGTTCAAAAGTCTCTTTGTATCTCTATTTACACTGTTTCTCAAGGCCCTAATTTATACATTTTGTTTTGCCTTTTTTAATAAATGTTGTGTTCAGAAATGCTAGGGTAGATGAATAAACAGATTTCACCCAGATGCTTGTTCTCAATCATGCAATTCAAAGTGCAGTACACAGGCACTCAGAAGCAAAAGGGACTGTAAGTGTTTTCCTAAAACAAGCCTTTAAAATCTACTCCAGAAATCTGCAGAGTCCTCCCAGAGTAGAGTCACCCTACCAAAACCAACATTATTTCATTTTCAGTCCCTCATGCTACCTTTTTTTTCCAACGTTATATCCTGTTAACCCTCATGGATCAATGCAAAAGTAAAAAAAATTACATATGGTGAGATTCATGTATGGATCTTTTCTGCATATCATTGCAACCAATTACACTCTACATATGATCATAGGGTCATAGAATCTTAGAAGTTTGAGAAGTTTAAATAGAATTTTAGGTTGTAAAAGACCTCTAAGAGCATTGAGTCCGACTGCCAAACCCACCACTAAACCACATCCCCAAATACCACATGGGCACAAGCTTTAAATACCTCCAGGGTTGGTGACTCCACCACTTTCCTGGGCAGCCTGGGAGTGTTTGTTAAACCTTTCAGCGAAGAAATTTTCCCTGATATCCAATGTAAACCTCCCTTGGCACAACTTGAGGCCATTGCCTCTGGTCCCATTGCTCGTTACCCAGGAGAAGAGACCAACCCCTCCCCCGGCTACAACCTCCTTTCAGAGGGTTGTAGAGAGTGATAAAGTCCCCCCTGAGCCTTCTTTTCTCCAGGATAAAACACCTGCAGCTCCCTCAGCCTTTCCTCATCAGAGTTGTGCTCCAGACCCTTCCTCAGCTCTGTTTCCTTTCTCTGGACCTCTCCTCACGAGTGATTTCAAGTATTCTCCTTGGACTAGGAAGAACTCCTGGATCAAAAAGACCAGATCTTTCACCAGAGAGCCTTGAGACCAGCAGCTAAGTAACAACAAAATGAAACCAACTCTGATCTTAATATACCCTTCTCAAGTGGCTCGAGTTCAACAAGTTTTGAATTACATCGATTTCTATCTCCTTAGGACATACTAGACAAGAGGTAGCTGATCTTTGGAATAATTTCGAAAGTCGTAAAATAATAAATCCAGAAAAAATATATATTTTACTGCTTATTTGCTCATCAAGAGCATTTCCCTTGAGTTCCAAGAGATAATAACTTAACAAGCAATTCTTTATAAACTGCTTGCATTCCTTCATGTCTTACACCACAACTACCCAATTCTGCCTCCCAGCAGACATTTCATCAAAGACAAGTTTGGGAGGAAAAACAGAGTATACAGATTGCTGTTGTTCATGAAGTCTAAAACGGGAAAGAGAAATCAAGGAAAGTGTACTAATGAAGTATGGACACGTTTGGCTAAGTTATAGAACATATGCAACTATTTTTATCCAGAAAATATACAGCGCCAGTTTTATACAAATATTTAAAAGGGCATGTTGGAATCAGCTAAAACATAGCAACTCAGCCTGCAACTCTAGATTTCTAAGGAGAATTTTGCAAGGTTAGCTGCTTTTACTGGTTAGTCAGACAGCCTGAAGACCTTGTGACCCAATTTAGCACTGGTCCTTATGTGCAGGATAGAATTTACCCTATTCCTAATACACAGAAATTTATAAAGTGATATACAATAATGAAGAAACATATCGGCTTTGATATGCTAGCTATGTAGCAATTTTAGATGTTATTGAAGGATTATTTTGCATGCAACCTTAAAATGTTAATCCTGAATCTCAAAACTGGTCTCAGATTTACAATCCATCCGCAAATATGCTGTGCTTTTCAATATCAAAAAGTTTATAATTGCATGAGTTGAAGCATATTTCCTCAGTAAGGTTACTAATTAATGCAAAATTATTGCTGAGGGTAAGATTCCAAGCTTCATAAAAGCAGATCTAACTTAAAGGAGATTGCTGAATGTTCTACAGAACTGTGCCTATTCCCTGGAATAGGAAGATGCATCAATGAAAGACATCCAGAGTTTATTAACTAACATGAGGGTGGCAATTTTTCTTATGGATGTTTGTTTTTTATCTTATACCCACACTGAGATCCTCCAACAAGCCTGCACATTAGCCATTTGCCAGTGTAAAGAGATCTAATTGCTGAAGTAGGATGGTAATCAGCAGCTTAGTGTCCTGAAATTAGGAAGTTGAAAACACAGTCATAAAGCTGCATATATATTCCTCCAAAGAACTAGTAGAATTCCTGAAGATTTTTGTCCTTTTACTCATTAGTATAGTTTATTCCCTTCTCAATTTCAATTTTTAAGAATTAGCAAACAGCTACTTTGGGTGATGAAATAACTGTTTTATCCAAAGTCTCATAACATTGCTCTTTTCCACTCAATGATATGGGTGGTTTATAGAGTTCTCATCTCTTTAAAGCCAGACTGTTAGTATCACAGAAAGCTCCTGTGTAGGACAAAACATTCAAATCCAATACAGTGACTCAGACCCATTCTGGTGAGTTTATTCAGACTAACAGTCCCAGCAGCCTCAGTGCCCCTCCTTGTGGAACCTACTCCTCACCAGCTACTCAATCTGACTAACAGGAAGATGAAGGAAGGGTGAGCAGCAGGAATAAAATCCTGTCCCCTTGGAAATGACTGGTTGCTTTCTCAGTGGCTTTCACGAGGCAAGGGGACCTGTTTTTCCTTCTATTTCCATGATCAGCAGAATATAACCAACATTGTAAACCTGCAGTAAGACATAACTCGATATCACACTATTTTCCACATTTTAGGAAGAGGATCTATCCCACTGTCTCTACCAGCTATGCAAAGTAGTACTTGAACAGGCTCAAAACTGAGGACAGCTTTATAAAGGATATTTAAGCAGGGTTCTACAACACTAATTTGCTGGCCATTCACTTATTTCATCTACCATTTGATGACCTGGTCCTTAGTAACTATATTTTACAAGTTTTTTTCACTTGCTTTTCTTCACAGAGCAGCTGAGATTCTCATTCAATAGCTTACTCTTTAAAGCTTGTACTTAAATATATGAGCAGCTTTTAGGGGGCTTGAAATAGCTACAAGTGTAGACACTACTTTTTGTATTGTTAATTTGTCATTTGGTGGAGATATGAAGGATGCTTATTTTTGCAATAATGGAGCTCTTGGAAGCATGGGCTTCTTCACATAATAAAAAGAGCCAAGTGAAGAAATCAATAGACGATTCATACTAATAACAATCTATTTAATATGATACTGAATTGCCATCAGAACATAACATGGTTATATGATGTAAAATACTAAAGGTGATAAAATCTATATTTTATTGTATATAAGAAACTCTTGTTTGTTTATAATTACTATTGCTCAAATAAAGAACAGTCAGAAATTAGTGTGCAGCTGTTATGTTATCAACTCACACAAACCCACCAATCAAACTTCTAAAAATTGAGTTAATGTATTTCAGATTTTGCTTAGCATGTGCATATTTTTCCTTCTCTAACAAAGCAATTTTGTCTAAATTCAGGCACCTTCCAGCAAGACTGGAAATTTTGTAGTCACTTATTATTACATACTGAGCCTGCATATTTTTGTAGCAGTCCAGAGATGCAAGCATAAACATTTTTGTCTCTTGTACAGAAATAGGATGCTTCATGGTAATGAAAAATGAACAGCAAAAGATTGTACTGGCAGTCCTTCCAATGGAAATAATTGACATGATGGCATGGCCCACCTGGTATCTAGTCTGAACAGATTGTGGAAGGACACTGAAAGAAAGGACAGGGGCAAAGAGCACAGAGGAAACCAGACAGAGACATTAATTACAGACCATACCCATGCACTATAAGGAGAAAAGAAAAAGAAATTAATACCTTTAAAAGTGTCAGAAAGGCCTATGCTCCAGTAATCTCCCCGCAGAGCCAGCATAATGGGACATTAACTTCATATAAGCATATAAGCATGCCTTTCTAAATATGTTACTTCTGCTCTAACTCAATTTTAAAAATCTTGCAAGGACTAAGATCCTCTAAAACATATTGTGCTGGGTTAGTGAAGAGCAGTTGACCAGTACTTTTTCCTCATTAGCTTCATAGGACTCAGCATAGACAAGAGAATGAACATAACTGCAAACTGCTTAAATATTCCCCACAGATCTATTTTAAGCACTCATATTTCAATCAATGGTTTAGAAGGAAGCTGCAGTATAAACACATTCCATTCAACTAGATTTGCATATTGATGTCAGTAGTTTGAATCAAACCAATTAGACCATGTAGTTATCTATGGAAAACATATGGCAGACTGATAAAAACCCAGTTCTATGTTTAAAATCTACAGTATTCCATTTGCATAGCCAAAAAGCAGCTGAAGGAGGACGCTATTCTTCAAGGACTAGACAAACTGATACAAGGAGAACTCCTTGGGCTGGATCCTCAGCTGGTATAAAATCATGCTGAATACACTGGTGAATTGAAATGGAACTAATCACTCTAAAAGCAAACATGTGCTCACATAGACACTGAATCAAACACTGATTTCTCTTTGTTCTTGGTTTCTTATCCCTGAAATGGGGCTATCCCATTTTCTCACCCATTCTTATTTCAATTAGAGCAAAAGTACTTCAGAAAGGGCACTGCTTCTGTGCCTTAAAAAAAAAAAAAATTGCAAAAGCACCATCTAGTTTGAGCTACCATCTTAACATGAAAAATAGCAATGGTACCTCAACCTTTTTATCTCTAAGTCTCTAAGTTTTCCCTTTCATGATGGCCTAAAAGCTTTTCTTAGCTCACGTTTATCTTCAGCAATAAATCATGTTTGCATTGCATCTCTGCCTCATTGGGGTGCAAATAACAAAACAAGACAAATTAAACTGTAAAACAGTTGCTGAGGAAAGAAATAAAAAACAGATAAATGAATTCAGGTGGGAAAGACAACACTGATTCCAAACATCATCTTTTACTGCTGTTGCTTCTCATATTAAAAAGAAAAAAAATCAACTCCTTTGAGCATGCAGTGATTTAGCTATAAAAATATCTGGTCTGCATAACGTGACTAATCATCTCATCAATGCCATGCTCAGAAGATTAGATCTATATGTTCTGATGGCAATAACTGTATTTTAAGCATTTAAGCCTTTCCTAATAATACATTTGTGGCTCTTAGCCTGGTCTTTTACTGAATGAAACACCCGCATGATTTGTTGGGTGACATCATTTACAAACAATGACATTGCTGTCTGGAATGAATATCAATAACAATAAAAAAAAAGAATGAATCCACTATCATCTATTTGAAATTCAGGCTTAGCACTGCATAAAGTGACACTATATGCTAATTTCTCCTCCCTCCTACACATTCTTCAGCAAGTAAGTCACATTCTTCAGCAAATAAGTCACATTCACTGCAGATAATTTATTCCACAACTACTGAATCAGGAAGTGCCAGGAGACATGACCATAGGTCAGGACTGAGTAACTTTTTTTTTTTTATTTTCAGACACCCTCCTATACATATATATGTATTAAAAAATAAAAATACTGGTATCAAAATCATCCACATCTAGACAGTAGTCAGAGTTTAAGATGAAAATCAAATGTTGTCTTTTTGTCATATAGCAAATACGGAAGCAAGGAACTCTGCTAGATATCATCCTGTCTGTGAACCCTGACGTAAAATCTTCACGAGGGACTGAAGCTAAGTTTATATGACTTATATTCAAAAGCAAGGTTTGTAATAAAAATAATTATTTTGAACACTTCAGTTCAATAAAAAAACCCCACAACCTATCACCTGAATGCTAAAGTTAATTAAGAATCACAGAGATCTCTGCTGATACCCAAAACCAGATTGTCTCTTCTGCATATTCAAATCAAATACTTTCCTAGACTGGGCAGTTTCCTTTACATTGAATCATTTCTGCTGGAAAAGGCTCTTTATGAGTTCAAATAATCTAGCACTGCCAAGTCACCACTAAACCCAGGTGCCACATCTACGTGTCTTTTAAAGTCTTCCAGGGATGGTGGCTCAATTGCTTCCCTGAGCACCCTGTTCCAAAGCCTGATAACTCTTTTAATGAAGACATTTTTCCTAATGTCCAGCCTAAATCTCCCCTGGCACAACGTGAGGCCATTTCCTCTCTGTGATGGATGCACTCAGCTCCTTAACCAAGCAGTTTAGTTTGGTAGAGGCTCCAAAGGAGGCAAATGCCTGAGCTGTAACAGGGCCAAGAAATTCTCTAGTTCCAATCTGTTCTCTGAAAACCCAAAAAAGGAGCAGAGTGACCCTGTGAGCAGACACATATGAGCTTGGATCTCGTGATTAACACGTCAATAGTGGGGTGATGCCAGCAGGACTGAGGTTTTCTTTTCAGCTAGGTAAAGAACTGGAAGTACTGGACACAGAAGAATCAAAATACCATATAGAATCATCTATGTGGTTCAAGTGTAGGTGTCTGATTAATAACTTCCCAAAAAGCAATCCTGGATACTTATTGAAGGTTGTTTTAACCTGTTGCATTGATGCACAGCAAGAAAACTGCTAAATCCTTTGTCTCTGAATAAAAAGGGAAGCAAATTTTCTTCCAGGTGTTTATTGTTACAATTGATTCAATACTTACACAATTGATTTGGTTTTTTTCTCACTGTATAGTGTCTATTGAATTTAAAATTCACTTAACACTGAATGAACTGAGTAACAGTTACCTAACAAGCAATCAGCAGTGATTGAGGATGTGTATATTAGGGTTCTGGGGGTGATTCACATCTCTTTTATGCTATTTAATACTCTTGAGGGTAGCAAAGTGATGAAGAACAATAACAGATCTGTTGCATAGACTGGCCTAGATCAGTGGCTAGGCTGTGACTACATATGTTGACCTAATGAAACTATACTAATCAACACATAAAAATGAAAATAGACATGCAATTAGGTTCTTGTTTTGTAATATGTCCCACCGTTTTAACCATCCACTGCATGTGTGGCAGAATTTAAAAATG
>WEIV01031235.1:1561-16676 GCA_013390005.1 Calyptomena viridis | reverse complement strand
AGTGTCTTCCTCATATTGCAGTGACCAAAACTGCACACAATATTCAAGGTGAGGCCAAGATTGCTTCATAACATGTATTATAAGGGTTTCCAAATGACATGATGTGTGGATTTGTAAGGGATGTTGTATTTGCAGAGTTTGGTCCATCTGTGGGTCTTTTTGTCTTAAAAATGTCTGAAATCAGATCTTTCACTACTTGAAGTTTTACCAAGAAGATGGAACCAGACTACCAGTAGCAGAAGAGCAATACAAAGCCAGACAGATGGCAGAGAACCTCTGCAATGCCAAAAAAAAATCCCTGCAAACAAATTATTCTTACTAGTAGAAAAGTACTTCCGTATATAATGCAAAGGATTATAATACCAGTGAAGGGACTTTGCTTCTAAAAGAGACAACCTGCATGATCCAGGATAAATCACATTATGGCCTCATTTTCTAGAGGTGGTAGGTAACAAACCTTAGGTGGGTTTGAAACATTTTTTAGGAATCACCCTAGGTCTTCAATGTTGTATTTTTAAATGCAACCCATACTTCAGATGCCTCCTGTGAGAAAATTTTTATAGGGCCTACTTTATTTTAGTTTCTTATCTATTTCACATGTTTTCCACTTTTTAACTGGGTTTCCAAAAATTATGAAGTTATACTCTTCTCCTTATGCCCTAATTATTCACTCACTTGTAGAATGGTGATGATCTCCTCCAATCTGTCCTGACTATTAAAAGTACTTTGTAACAGTCTCTGATCACTATTGTGCTTTTCTACAGACCCCAACACAATGGGCTGCTAACCTACTTTTTTAACCTACACATTTTTTCAGATTTGCATTAAATCAGTTCTTTACTCACGTATACAGGTAAGAGTCTAAGGCAGAAATATTCTACATTCCCCAAGCTAGACTTCACTGTTCTTTGTATTTATACACATTGTAGGGGAAGGAATTGAGACTCTTATCTTGTACAACCTACAAAAGAAGAAAGAAGATACTTATAGAATACTAAAGATTACAAGCATGGAAGAACACAATTACATCATATTTTTATTTTTGGCATTTGGGGAAAAATGTTTAACCCAAGAAGTATACATTTGTAGCAGACAAAAGGACTGAAAAGTGCATTGCACGGGGATTCTCAGTCATCACAAACACTCCAAGGCTGCATCTCAAAAATCACCAGAAGACCACACTGTTCCCTACCTACTTCAACGTAGAGCTGTGTTCCATAAATACTAACTAATCCTTTAAAATAGATACATTGTCATTTGCCTTAATAAATATCATAATTAAGCTATTTAACAAGTTTACCAAAAGATTTTACTTTCCTTAGAACTCAAGAGTTTAAGACAGACTTTGGCAATTCCACTCATGAATAGAATTTTTCATTTATATTTTGAATCAATGTTCATTTTCTTCATGTGCACTTGAGCACTCATGCTAGATAAACCAATGATTAGTTCCTTCCCCCTCTAAAATTTGTGTCAAACTCTCCAGTTTGTAAATTGACATAATGGTTTAACAAACTGCATGAAGCAAGAGAGAGATAATTGTTTTAAAGAAAGAATCATTCAAATCTGACAATTCATACAATATGGAAAAGTCTAATGTGGTTATTAATGGATTTCACAGGCTAAAAAGCTCATATGGTACTGTAAAACTAGATTGTGATAACCAAAATGCAGTAGGATATTTCTAAAATGTATTTTAGAATTGTTAAATTCACACAGAAATGGTTTGAATTATACCAAATTTTTATTAAAGTCTCATGTAGTTGTTTTAGAAGGCTATTCAAGAATATAAATTATATAGTTTGCATATTTAATGTGTATATTGAACACTCTGAATATACGTATGCTTAACAAATTTATTCCTAAATTTATTTTACTGTTAACAAAACTACTTTTATATGTATTATTGAATAGTCATAGCCATCAAATAAATGTTATATTAATAAGTGCTGCACTACTGTAGTGCAGTGTTAAGCTTCAGAAACCAAGCATTCATGCAGGAAATCCTAGCAGTTCAGGCTGAATGGTCAACTTTAATTCTGCCTATTTGCAAACAGGGTGAAACCGTCTTTATGCAGCACAGCCAGCTTGTGTGGCAATATCTTGCCATCTGGAATTCAGCGGCAGTTTTGCATATTAAGGCTGGCAGAGTAACTGTGTGAAAATAGCAAACTGCTCTAATGCATTTCAAAAGATTTTCACTCACCTCATGGTGAAGTTTCCCTACACTGTAATTCACTTAATTAAGTATCACTGAATTCCTCTGTATAAATCCTTTGGTGCCCAGAGATGAGTAACTTGCAAGGAAGTGTTGATGGCACATTACAGGCAACTGTCCTCTTTGTTTTTAATCTGTTCAACACCGTGTTCAGGATGCAGGTAAAATTTAATACTATTGCCTTTCTTTCCAATTTTCCTTCAAAAACATGATTTCTTTTTTTGTTTGGATGGAGTCTTTAGTTAGTTTTTCAAAGCTTTTTAACCAAGACTCACTCAGGAAAATGAGATCAAATAATGAATTTTAGAAGCTGAATCTCTCAGTGAAACAAAAGGGGAAAAAGGAAGGAGCGGTGGAAAAATTTAATATAAGTTTTGACTTCATAACTAAATCCTTTATATTCTTCAAGCATAATGCTTGCTTCCATGTTTAAAATGCCATAGAAATAAGTTTATCAGTCAGGTTTGCCACTACGTATCCTTCATTAAGATGGTGAGATATCAAACAGCTACTAATGTAGACATTAAAATCTAGCTGGGATTTATTTTAGTGTGAAACATATTAGTGTATTCTGAATCGTTATCAGATTTTACTAGTGCACAGAAAGTTAAATGCAGGCAATGAAATCAGTAACATTTAGGAACTGGTTTTATTAGTTTCACACTTTTTCACTGGTTTCCATGGATATTTATCTGTTGGCTGGTTTACATTAATATGAGGCAGCTGAATATTTAAAAAAGAAAATAATATTCTGCACAGATTTTAATACAAAATTACGCAAATTACATGCTCAGTAATCTTATTGAAGTTGCCAAATTACATGATCACCCAATTAATTTCACCAACACAGCATGTTACAGGAAGTTTTTTTTTCCACAGACATGAGCTAGCTATGAAAACTTGTTGATCCTCCCCCCACAATTTAAAAGCCAAAGTTGTAACACTTCAAACTTTCATGCAAGTAGAAGAGTGCTGACAAAACTAGGGCCTAAAATGTCTCATTAGACTTTTCAAACCTCCATTATATTAGTCCCAAGAAAACCTGTGGATCTAGGACATTGCAGAGTCCAAATCCCAATGTTTCACGAATTGCACCACTAAAACAGACATAGCAACATTCATGCAAATGCCTTAAAAAACCAAAGAATATTTAATGTCTGTAAAACATGCTGCAGAGAAGCTTATATCATTTATGCAAATATCAGCAAGTCTTTCAGCAGTAGCCTGAGAAATCAGAAGTCCCTCAGATTCATCCCTCGAACTATTTTGTAGAAGGCTACACCATCCCCTTCACACAAGTGTAAAATTTTATTTATTATTACAGATTTCAACACGACTTAACATATAAAATAACCTAAAGATATGTTAAAATTAAAATTAATACTGACAAATAGAGGGTTTTTTCTATTTGATCTGCTGTCTTAGCTCCACAGAACAATCCTCCTCTGCTGATGCAGCATATGCATCCATGCTGGTGACAATGAGGGGCCCAAGCAGCTATCTCAAGGCCAACTGCAGAAGTGGCAGCTCCATGAGAACCACCTTCTCCCCACACATACATTAAGAGTGATCAGAGCTGTCAACATACAACTAAGAGGGATCCTGAGTCCAAGGGCACAGTGCATCACTCCATGGCAATCCTTCAGGTCAGTTGTTTGTTCTTTGACTGTGGTGGGTTGGGGGAGAAGGGAGGTTCAGCACTCAAGAGTCCCTCACCACAGCCCTCCTTCCAGACTAGGTGCTCTGTTGAGGTGCCCCTAGGTGAGCAGCAGGTAAGCTCATACAATGCCTCTTTAAGGAAAAAAACATATCAGATTTCCATTTTCAATTTCTTTCTGCTGCAACAGCAGTTAGAATGTATCTCCAGAGAGGAACAAATCACCAACACTGTAACTGGCACAAGAGCCACAGCACTAGTACGCAACAATTAAAATAATACATTTTCTATTTAGCTTCTGCTGCTTCATTCAGAATGACCAAATAGAAACACAGGAGAACCTTTAGATTCAGTAATGTCTATCCAAAAATGTAGTAATTTGATGGTTCCTTACTAGTATTACAGTAGACAATGTAATAGATCTCGCTTCCTTTTTACTACAACCTTTCAAACCTGTACTTGAGTAAGCAGTGATTTCAGTTTATTTTACTTTGTGGGACTGACAGCCATACACCTCATGCTTGTATGTACTGTCACTGCAATCTCATATATTTTCACTGAACTTGTGTTCCAAAAACAGATGTTTCCCGATTCTGAAGTACTTGGGCAAAGGAGACAGATAAAGACATTAATATAATTTTGACCTGTGCAGTAGCAGGTGTAACCTGAGCTTGACACTCGTCATTTATAATAGTGAGCTTTTACTCCATGTTATTCTCTAGATGCAACAGTTACCATGGTAACTGCATCTCAGTATACACATTCTACATCACAAATACAAACGGACATTTCCTTTTTTCCACTTGAACATTTAATTGTCAAAATTCACATTTTTTCAGGCTGGATTACAATTCACTTTGAGAATGAGCCGAACATAGTTACAAAACTCTATGAAAGGGCAGAAAGAAAACGCAGGAGGCATGAGGTGTCTTTTTTTCCCCGTTCTACCGTATGCAAGACAAATATTTTACAATTAGGGAGCTTTATCTGCAGTGTGAACAGATGATCAGTCATTGTTGAGAAGCACAAATGGGCATATATCATACCCATATATTTTCCATTTTAAACCCACATTCCTGCTTCACTACAATTTTATCTTTTATCTCAGCTAGCAGTTGTGCCCTTTTATTATTGCTCACTCTCATAATGCATCAAGTGTATGACCCTCTGACTAATTCCAAGGGAAAAAAAAAGTCTACAACTGGCTTCATGCACAATGGAGTTTTCAGTAAATAAGCCCCTGTGGGACAAATATTACACCATGCATGAGAATTACCATGCAGCTCTCATTAAGAGTAACACATGTTGCATGCCCAAATTACACAATTTGCTCAGTTACTTGCATAGGTAAAGCTGTGAACACAGTTCACTTGCAGTATCTGGGCCAGTTTTTGTATGAGCAGTAGTACCTTACTATTTTCTTCAATATTATAATCCACGTTTTTATGACGACTGTTACTTGGAAGCACTCATACTGTTTTATTTTTTAAACTACACATACTTTCTTAGAAAAATTTAACGGAATAAAAGGTAAAAAAATACTAATTGCAAAAGTGACTGCCTATTATGAATCAAGATGACTACAATACATAAAAATTCTTTGATAAACAACACTAATCTAAAGGTTATTAAAATCAATTTTTAAAAATTTTTCCACATTTTATATATACTAGATATATAGACATATAGGTATAACAATTGCATTCTGTTGGAACTCTTGAAACCGATAATTTTAAACAAACTTGAGACATTAAGAGCCAAGCCATTTGGAACTACTCACTCCTCTCTGCAGTTTTCGTATAAATCATTATGCTAGCACTAAGCTTTTTTAATAGATTTCTAAAGATTTTTGAAGAAAAATGGCAGATATTTAGCATTATCTATCACACTATAATTCCACTCTATTAATCATAGCATTATGGCTAAAGAGAGACACATATTACGGATATTACTTGCATTTGGTTCCTAAACAGCAATATTTCACCATTGTATTCATCATCTACTTGATAACTGCTTAATCTTTTTGTTTGGTCAGTTGATTTGGTCTTTTGTGTTTGGTTTTCTGGGGTTTTAAGAAAAAAAGAAGTCTTCTGCTTCGCAACAAATACTAATTTTTTACATATAAGGAATAAAGCCAATTAAAGGAAAAGCTAATAAAACCTCCTCTTGACTGATAAAACCCAACTATTGAATATACGCATACAACAAATACAGTTCAGTATCTTTAGTCACATCCTGTAAACGAGAACTTTGATCTAAGCTGTACTGATTTTTACACTTTTCTGTTCAAATCTCAAAAAAATTGAACTGTTTAGCTACTTAAATGACAGGGAGGAAAGATGGTTCAGCAACAGCTAGTAGAGAAGTTTAGCAAGTGCTCCAGAAGATTTACAAGTCTCTTGGAGAGAAAAAGGAGGGATACAAACAAAGAAAACAACAGCAAAAGCAGGTAGCAACATTTGCTCATTGAATCATGATCCAAAGCCATTGAGAAGAAGGTGTGAAGTCTACAAATGACATCAGAAGAAAAAATTGGCCTTACAGACATATCATCTGTTACTTACAGATTGATGTGCATTTCTATTTTGTTCTGTTGGGTATTTGCAAAGGTGACTGGAACTTCTGATCTCTTCTCTGTGGTTACCAGTGACAGGACCCAAGGGAATGGCCTCAAGTTAGGTCAGGGGAGGTTTAGGTTGGATATTAGAAAAAGGTTCTTCACCCAGAGGGTGGTTGGGCACTGGAACAGGCTCCCCAGGGAAGTGGGAACAGCACCAAGGCTGAGAGAGTTCAAGAAGCATTTGGATGATGCTCTCAGGCACACGGTGTGAGTCCTGGGCAGGGCCGAGTTGCTCTCGACTCAGCATATACTGTGATTCTTCATGTTTGTAAATATGATCAGCCACACGGCTCATGATTCAGAAGAGGGACATGCACATTAGTTAAGGACTGTATACAAAACGTGCAAACTTAACACATGCATATGCGTTTTTTAATATAGCTACAACTTCCTCACTTTTAGAGACCAAAATAACAATTTTTACCCAATACTTCCGATAGATCAGACGAGGTGCCAGCTGAGACCATGAGTTTGGTACAAATCCTCCATGCCCTCCAAATAAGTTAAGAAATGAGCAGTTATCTCCGTCTTTCTTCAGATGGAAACTGGAGCATTGAAACTGCATAATCACAAACAATGCACGAGAACCCCAACAGAAATCCCTGAGAAGACCCCCTAACAGGAAGCGGCAAGGAACAATCTTTGCTTCAGTAGCAAAAATATGCACCTACCTTTATGAACCAAGAAATTTACACATACACAAGTGTGTGCCTCTGCATGTATCTAAATAGATGCACATGGGCATATGTTTTAGGTCAACCTGAAATTGTAGTTTTGGCAAAACAGAACAATAAAAAGATGCAATTATTTCAAGTTTATCCTTTGTCCCAAAGCCAGTATAAATGCCCATTAATTCTGCTATAGGATCTACCCTATGCCCAGAACAGTTCTACATCTCCTTAATATACAGTTACAGATGCAAGTGCACTTGATCTTTCCCTCTATGCAGCCTAATTGAGTAATATCCACAATTTCACCTGGCTTAGAAAAATCTTTCATTATAAAAGAAATGGTCTCAACTACTAGCATTTCTAAAGAACCATCTTTTCACAAATAGTGTTCCTTATGTTCCTATAACATACTGCATTATGAAGTGTTTCTAAGCTTTTGAATGTGCTACAAGAAAAAGGATCATTATTCTAACTCCCTACACCTTTATTTTATTAGTATCAACTTTTTTAAAAACAATTCATTAACAAAGGCAACCACTTAGGCAATACTCAATGGTACATACAAAGAATTTAAGACATTTGCAAGTCCTACCTACCTCAGTAGCAAACTGCTGCAATCCACCAATATTAATTGGCCCCTCCTCAGTAGCATACAAATTGCAGCCACCAACACAGAGATCTGATGTTGGACACACCATTCCACAGGTCAGGCCAAGTGGATTGTCAGAAAAAATCATTTTGGCAGCTCCGTAATAGTTCTGGAGGAAAAAGAGAAAAGAATTTTAAAAAAACGATAATGAAGTAAAAATTCAAGAGCGAATATCTGGCTAGTAGAATAATATATAAACATATATATATTAAATAACACTGATGTTACTTAAATGTATTAACACCTTATACAGCATTATGTCAAGCACACTGAGAAGGAAGTCAGCAAAAATGTGGATTACACAAAGGTAACTTCTGCTTTTTAGCTTGCAAGATAGTTAAAAGTATCTTCAGTCTGAGATGATTGTAGGATTTTTAGTGGTTTAACAAATCTCCCTTCAAAAACTATGGTATCTGCATTATGTACTTGAAAATACTTTCTCCATTCCTGGGTCAGTTGAGCAGTAGCTGAGTTGCAACACTTGTTAGAGGTCTGAGCAGAAAGTGCTGAGTTCTTTCTGACACAGAGAATGAAAAGCTTGTTTTACACATCTGTGCACACCATCTCTGCAGACATGCCCATCTTTCACACCAGAGTAGCAGTGCCAATTTTCCCAGACATCAGAAGACTTCCCATGCAGTCACCTGTAGGATATTACACTACTGAATTCTTTTTTGAACTCTTTATCTTCAACCACATACTGATAAGGACAAACATTTATTTTCCTTTTTCCCTAAACAGCAAACCAGGGCACTGATTAAAGATGTTACGTACAATTCAAAACTTCAAAGATTCAGTGCACTTCTTCAGAAAAGGAACAATTACCTGATATATAAGAACTAGCAAGATTTCTTTCCATAATAAAACTCTAAAGAATGGATATTAGCAGGTTCCTAGTGTCTGATGCCATGAGAAAACAATCCCTGATGGGTTTTTTTAGCTAGATAATTTTCTTAAGAGGGAGCATCAGAGGAAATGTCAGGAGCGACCTGAAGTCTCCTGTTGAGGGTGAGAACTACTGATGGCAGTTCAGCACCTATGCTACATTTACACTAATGAAATTATGCTGTAATTAAGGCAAACTGTTTACATATTATCTTTCTTCTGTATAGTCAATATAAAAGTTTAGTTAATTGTATAGTCTACTTTTTCCTTCATTTTACCACTCTTCCCATCCCCTTTAAAAGTCCCACCAAGAGAAGTCTATGAAGAGAGGTTAGAGTTTCCTTTAAAGACAATACACTATCCCTTAGAATCAGTACATGGTTGAGGTTCCACAGAAGTTTCTTCAATGAGAAATTAATGCTGGGATCTCATTCCAGCTTTCTGCAAACTAGAAATAACTGAGAGACTGAAAAACAGTATGTCTGTAACATGTATCTTCACCTCTCTGTCCCAGGACAGTCAACTCAGAGAGAAGATGTAGTGTTCAAGCAAATGTGAAGTACTTGGTCACAGCAGATCCTATACAAAGCCTGTGAATTTCTGTCAAGCAGATTAATATACACAGAAGCATTTATTCAAAGCAAGTGCTTTACCAGACAGAGCAAGAATCCACTTATGAATAAAAAGAGCAGTGTCAAGATCTGACAAAATAACTAACAATGGGTAACAGGACTTCAGTTTGGGAGGTTCAAATTCACTACAGGCATATTAAGAGACTGAGCATAAAATTTGCTAAAGTTAAACCAGATGCTACAGGTACACATAGAGATTACCAATAAAATGCCAATGTTCAAGAAACGTAAAGACACTGTAAACTCTATCTGGCAGCAGAACACAGAAGTCCAGTTATACCGGAGATGTTACTGACACATAACTTTGCAGATGGCAGAAGGAAGAGTAAATGCAGGAGACCCATGTCTTTCTGAAGTAGCACTGAGAGACAAGCTTAGATGTCTTGCAGCATCTTAAGTGTCTGTTCCTCGGGCAATTACATCTAGCCATTCCCTTTTCCCATTCTAAAGGAACAAAAAGAAACTAGTACTGGTGATTTTTCTCACAAACTCAAAGACAAAATGGTTTTCAAAGAACTTTTGTTCAGTTTTATATTTCACATATATTATAGTTTCCCTCCCTCTTTAGTCCAGGATGATTATTTTTATTATCTTCAACTCTGGTTCAATGGAAACAATTACAAAAAGGTACATTTCCATTCACGCCACTTCATTAAGGATTTGCTACATTTTTCAGCTTGTTAATTAAAATCAATATACAGATCCAGCCATTACGCCTAGAAAGCAAAGCTGTTAAATATTTCTTTTTTAAAATTAATTTTCCTAAACATCTGTAAAGTATTCTCACACTTCAGCTGTACCAATACAAGCAATGACAACACAGCTAGCACATCTTTCTTTCACAAGCTCAAACCAAACTCTGAGCACAGCTATGCAACAGAAAGACCGGGCATGTTAAAGCCCAAGTGACTTCAGAGAGACAGGACCAGGGTCACTGTGAGCATAGGACCAAAATCGTGGTTTGTTAAGGGGGTATCCAAGAAAATCTGTTTCAGAACATCATGCCAGGTTTGGTAAGGTGGAGGTTGGAACTGAAGTCCCAATGAGGGTAAGGCCAGCTTCTGCTAAACTCCTACACTTTGGGGGAAACATGACGGAGTATATGAAGTTGAGGACTTGATTTGGGAAGTTTTGAGATCTTTCTGTCATGATCAGGAGTTGCTGCAGCTGCCACTAGTAGTAGTAGCACCTGAAAAAAGAAAAGGAACTGCATTCCCTTCAAATGAGAGTATCAAAAAGTTATAGTACATGTTGCTATGCTAAATATTAAGACATTAAATAAACTCTAACAGTAAATATCTTCTAATCTTGACATCTGAAATAATTTTTAAAGTTGAATTTAAAGACAGTCACATATGGGAGCAGCAAAATGAGTTTATGCATTGCTTCACTAGTGTGTTCTGACTGTGCTAAAGTGAACACTTCTAAACATTAAAGGGAAGTGCAAGTTCAGCATGCACTTGGTTTCCTGGTCTGCCAACAGTCACCCTGTGCCAACGTTACCATAGGTAAACTTAAAACATTCTCTCAGAGGAGCTGAAGTCCTCTAATTGTCCTATTCTACCTTCCTGCAGGCCAGTGTAACCACTGTCCCATTGTCACTGGTCCTGTTCACCACCAGGGAAAGGATATCGCCATATGCTGCCATCACAACCGTGCAGTGGTTCAAGAGCAAGTCCATCTGCAAACTTCCTGATATCCAGGGCACAGCATAGCACGGAGACTGGGCTGTGGGCAGGACAGCTCTAAGTTGTTTCATCTCTTTGTTCTTCTATTCTATTTAATCATTTATCCTGCCTTTACTGTGTTGATTTATTATCCAACATATGAAACATAATTAGAAAAATGTTTTACAATACTTGACAAAAGCTGGCAGATAAATACAGTAAAGTCTAGTAAGCTACAGAGTAGTGTTATACAAACTGTGTCACAAAACTGCAAATCACTGTGCTACAGTAATAAATGAGAGTTTGCAGCATGTGTATAATATCTTAAACGTTTAGGTACACAAATATATTGTGCTTATGTACCTTTATTTTTTTAAGCTGAAAACATGTATTAATGATCATTACATTTATCAATGACATTAAAAGTAAAATATTCATAGAATATTAGCATTTAAAAAAAATATTGATCACTTTATTAAACAAAATCAGGGTGTAGAAGTCTGCACAGAAAGTAAACACGAAATGCAGACCTGGAATGCTGGTAACTGCACACCAAATGTTGTACATGAGAAAGGATCAGAATTAAAGGGAGGCTGGCTTCATTAAAATCACAAAGTACTTCAGGGCAAGGAATAATGCAAACTACCTTAACAGTTTGGAGTAATTTTTGTAGATGCTGAAATAGTAAGATGACTCAGTTGGCTAGTTTCTTACAGACGTCACTGAGGAAGCAAGTCAAACTGGAATGTTTCTGAATTTTTTAATGAGATAAATGTCTGCTCCTGCCTTTGTCCACAGAATCCTTTTCTTCCTGTACACTACCATAGGAAAAAAATTAATCTAACTGGATGTTTTGTGGTTTCCTACATCAAAATGTCAATAAATACTACATTGCTAACACAGGGAACAAAAACAAGCCTTAAACAGATATCAATAATCACAGGAAAACAGGCAGAAGAGGACCTCCACATGTATCATTTAGAAGCATTATATAATTTATATGCAAATGAAAATGTTTTTTACTTAAAAAAACCCTATTAAAACACACAGGATCAATACTGTGAGACCACAAGAAATTGCATTTACTATCAGGAAATGCTTATAGCGTCCTTTCTTTCAAATCAATTCAAGAGCTTTTTATATAAATTCATTATGCATCAGGGTCTTTTGATATTACTGTTTTCATAAAAACAATGAAGAATAGGCATTATTATGCTTTATGTAATAAAAATGAATACACCAACTTTATCAGAATTTGGGCACACAGTGAATACTTTAATAGGAAAGAAGAAAAAAGTCAATTTCTTTTTCATCTGGATTTAGTTTAAAAAATGGGAGACATAGCAAAATATATGGGAAAATACAACCATCTCTTATTCTAGTTCATGTTCTGCTATGACTTTAAAATTTACTCAAGATGTATTGGATTAAAATATTTTCACAGACAGAAGAGTCACTATTTAAAGTACGTTGTTATATAAGTAGCATTTTTCACATTGACAAACACCAGTTCAAATATAACAAGAAACGCCCTCAGTCTGTCAGCCCCCCCAATATCTTCTGAAGAATGAACAAAACATAACAGCAACTTATCAAATCATACATATTCTATATTATAATGCTGATGATTTTTAATCAATCCAGAAATCTTTCACATCATTTGACTTGTGTCATCATAACAGGACTGTAATTTCACACAGTGTCACTATCTTTTTATGAAAAAGAACGGAAGAAATATTTTGTACTGTCATTTTGTCCTTTGTAGTCTAGAATGTGAGAGATTCTTTAATTGACATAGTGTCATCGCAAAAGTCTATTCTACATAATTACACTATGGCAACTAAAACCAGCTGTCAGCCATTCCATTACACTAAGTACAAACAGACATCTCAAGAAAAGTCACTGTTTCATGTGCATCAATTTAACACCATTCCTACTTTTTCTTTTAAAGGGTTTTTTTCCTTACTTTTTTTTAGTGACCTGAAATATAAAAAGATTAACAGAGAAAGCTGAAAGTGCTGTTTTATTCAAAAACCTGGGGCCTCAAAGTAGTACTTAACGATTAATTGTGATAATTGTAGTTTTCTGTATATAATTATTATTACCAGTCTACTAGCAGCTTTCTGACTTCCACAATTCTTCATTGTATCAACAGTATCCCACTTACAGTATTTTACATATGAACTGGGACTCATGATTTTCTACAGTCTTTGCAATGACATATAGATATCTTTTGTCAATTTACGCAGAGTTCCTCTGGCACAGGAAAAACATTGCTTCTCTCACCTGTCATAATCCTACGTCTCTCAACACCTTTTCTCTCTGGCAATTTTTTCTTCAATTCATTCTCTCTTTGCAATTCCACAACTTTTTCTATCTTGTCTTCCTCTGTCAGCCCATTTTTCCTTCTTTCTCATTTCCAGTATATTACCACAAACACATTTTTCTTTACTCCCCCAATCTCCCAAACTTCGAATTCACCTTTATCCCTTGATATTCATCTCTGTCTTCCAGTTTGTTCCCTCTTCCATTTGTCCTTTGAAAAAAAACAGAATTTCTGTCTTGAAAATCCTCCACAAATTTCCTTTGGTTTCATTTAAACGGAAAGATTCCTCTGAAATCCTAAAAACTTCTCCTTGTTTTCCACAAGTTGCTCAGTACTGCTCCTGACATTCATTTCTCCCTCCTCCATTTCCCTATGAGCATTCCGCACAGCCCAAGAACCACCTTTTACCTTTCATCCAGAGGGCAGCACAGCTTTGTTGATTTGGGGGGTTTGGGATGTTGTGTGAGTTATTTGTTTGTTTGTCTTCTGGTGTAGGGTTTTTTAATCTAGGTTAGGAGGAGGGTCCAGAGGGAGTGAGGTTCTTTTTTGTTGCTGTTGTTCTTTTTTTAATGCTGGCCTCCACACAGTCTGCTAGAAAACAGTTGACATATCAGCTCTGACCAGCTTATCTTTATTATTAAGGGTATGGGAAAAGATGGTCTTTCTGAACAAGGCATAAACAGTGGTGCCAATGTCAGGAATCACTGTAATACTGCATGGCTTGAGATAAAAGTGTGAGCACTACTAACAGAGAGGTACAGCAACAAAGTGTGTCCTTTGAGTACCGATAACACAAAAGTTACTTCTGTACCCCCAGTTCTTCATTATAGACTGAGTCACTCCTCATGCCTCTGCTGTGTAACAAAGTTAATATCCCTATGTACACCAGTGGTTGCTTTTCAATGCTACTACTCAACAATAAAGGTGTCTGACAGTAAAAAGCTCCAAGACTCACTGAATATAGTTCAAAACTAGAGCATGTGAGGAGCCGCTTCTCTTGCATATGGTTTTCCTGAATAGGAGAAAAGTCGGACACCCTGCAAGTGTTCAGGCTGAGAGATGCTTCTGAGAAACTAGGATTTTCTGTTGCTGTAAAACATTTGTTTGTGCCAATCCTAAAGGATGACAAGTGCTAGAGCTTCATTTTACCAATTCCTTCTTGCTTTGACATATCAACACAGGGAAAGGAGGACACATCCTAAAATCACTCCTGTTACTCACTCAGAGCTAGGGACAAAGCTTTCTCCTGCAGCAGCTGACCATGTTTGGGGTTTTCTAGTGTATTATTTTTTTATTTTTAAAGAAGTAAGAACCCAAGACAGCACTTGTATGTTATAAAACAAAGAATATACATTTTACAATGTGATGGCTACCTTTAAAGAGAGGACAGGTGAAAGTCAGAATACATGTTTGCCATTTTCCGATGTTTAGAAATATGTTTAGAAATCTGAAGTCTGGTCTCAGAGACACAATTGCAAGTGGTTTGTATGAACGAAGAAACATGAACTGGGAAGACACAATAGAATAAACTGTACCCTTATAAAGTGGAGTCGCAANGAATTTATTGAACAGAATCTTCTCTAAACAAGTAGAAGGGTAGACAGCTGAAGTGATTTTCTCAAGTGAGTGATGAAGAGAAATTCAGAAGCAGGACAGAAGACTAAGTAAGTCTAGAAAACACACTCCAATTTTCTGAATTTATTGATCTCAAACATCTGAACGTTCTGTTTCACCTATTTAATTTTCTAGAAGCTACCAGATATATTTATACGTTTTTGGACTTAAAAAAA
>WEIV01031234.1:4059-32310 GCA_013390005.1 Calyptomena viridis | reverse complement strand
CTTCTAGAAGATCTCTAACATGATTATGAAATGAATGGGCAAGACATGGACTTTTCACAGGATGTGCTTAAGAGAGTATGCAGTTAGAAGAGGGAAACCTCAGTAATATAAACATTTGTGGTTTTGTTTCTGCATAATCATGGACTACAAAATATGCAAGCAATATTTTGGAAAGGGAGAACTAGCAAATGAGCCACAAACCAACATAGACTTCATTCTGTCTTTAATCAAGGCTCTGGAACAAGAGCAGAAGCAGTATAATAATGCTTTTAAGAGCCCCTAGTTATTATATAGGATAAAACCCAAAGGTTTTATCCCATATCTGATGCTTACATATAACTGACTAGTCTAATGCTACTGTATGCCCACTTTTCCGGATGAACTGAATTTAAGTGGAAGTGAAGAGAAAGGAGATATTATTTCCTTAGTAAGTAAAAAATATTAGAGTTGAATACAAAGCCAGTGGACTCAATGTACCATATGACAGGCCAAATTTGCCATGCCACCTGATTAGTCAACCTGATTATAGTCTCCAGGCAGCTTGCACATGTGACTTAAAATAGCATCTCTAATGTCCTTGTAGTAACAGACCATGTCGGGAAGAAATTCAGTTGGTTGTTTGTATGTAAACTACAGTTTTGTAGCCCATAATTAATAATATCCTAAATTTAGGGAGGTGATCCACCCTCCCTAAAGATCAGAAGCATCATGATGTACTCACCATGACCCAATCAAATGAAAGGCAGCAATAATGCTACAGTTCAGATTAGTCAACTAGAAATGACATCTTGCTGGAGGGCACCTTTCACCACAATCTGCATTGCTCAGAAAGCAGTTCAATTAGACAGATAACACAGTCCAACAGAAAATTTCCCAGCTGTCCAGTTTAAAGACCAAGTTTAAAATTGGTGTGCATCTTATTTTAAGTTTGATTATAACTGGATTTCTGCCAAAAGAAATAAAAGGATGCTTTATGGAAATATTCCAATGATATATATTATTTTTTTCAAGACAGAAATGACCACATGGAAGAAATCATGAAATTGAAGGTAAGGGAATTTAAAATGAATTATTTTAGGCAGAAGTTTTATGGGAAGGAACAGAAACATGTAAAAATTTTTTTTTTCCTTCCGTTTTTGTTAGGGTAGTGCTGCTCCCAGCTGGTTACAACATTTTTGGCCTTTGGTCTTATGAAATGGTATAAATGACACTAGCTGAAGTTGAAAGGTCTCAAAAGAATTCAGTAACCTCACAGCATGATAAGCTGGGAGTAAAGCACATTTCAGAGCTTGCGTGTGTTTTATGATACATGAAACAACTGTATTTATGAAGCCTTTATTTTGCTGTAACTCTTGGAAAAAACCTGCTGTTTGAGTCTATTATCGCCCTATTGGGCTCTCCCTTGTAATGGTTTGCAAACAGTTAGCCTAGGTGAGTGCACGTAGAAAACCTTCAGAATAACCAGTCCTGTGATTCTAAGGGTGGAGGTGGATGGTGATTGAAAAATTTTATTATATAATGTCTGATGCCTTTCTGTATGTTTAACATGCTTTAATATTCCAATAATTTTTCTTCTTCAATTATTTCCTAATAAACCTAGTTCATAAAAATACCCATAAGTAAGAGAGCATGATACATGATAATAAAGTAGTATCAGACCAACTCTGCATGCATTCTCATAAAAACTGGAGACATCCTGAGAGAACACTTATTTCTTCATAAATATTTGAAACTCTTGTTCCAAAACCAAGGACAAGACATTACATTGTCATTGCCTTTACTGATGATCCCTTTTCAGATGATCCCTTAAAGAAACGAGACTCCTGTGGCAATGCTCACTGTGTGAGTATTGTATATATATGCTACTAACATAATTTTGGTCCTGCTTGAACAGTCACTTCTGACAAAGAGATGGAAGTATCAAAAATATGTAAGCTCTTATAATTTTCATAAAAGTAATTACTTGGGAAGAGAAGACCATATTGATTTACATAAAAGAAAATATTAAGCATGAACTCATCCCATTGTAATGGTCAGGGACTGTACAGGGGAAGGAGTTGTAAAAACAAATCAAACCAAATAAGCAGCTTTGGTAAGGACTAGAAATTCACTGCCAGCTACAAACTTGTCAGTATACGAATTTAATTTACCTGACTTGGACACCTTGTTACCTCACCAGCAGTGGTCAGCTGAGAGTTATTTACCCCAAACTAGTCATATCGGCTGTGTCTGTAGTGCTTACTGTTACAGGGCTAAGGACAAACCCTCAGCCCTGAAGGTGAGCAATGCTGAATGGCCGTGACTAATAGCACTTTTTGCTCTCCAGGAAACTTAGGTGCTTTTTGAGAAGGTCTGCTTTTACAAACACATAGAACTTAGGTGTAAGGTATCTAATAAAGATGGACAGAGTTCAGCTTCAGATTTTAATTGATTCTAGTGCTCACTGAACAACCTTGATGTAAGTAATTGCATCCACACCTTACACAGTGGATTTGGCTAGCAGAAAATAAGTTGGAACAATCTGAGGCTCTTCCAGATAATAAAAAATTAAGTATTTTAAGGAAGTATGTATCTAGTGTTTGAACTCATTCCCTAATGAATTTTTAGTTCACAGTTAGGTATCCATGGTCAATGGCTTTAACAGACACCTTCAGAGGATGAGACGAATTACCCTCAGGAAAGACTTAGCTCTGCTGTTGATCATAGTTGAAATGCATGCATTAAGCTTAGACTATCTTTTAAACTTTTAAACTTTTAGACTTTTAAACAGTTTAAATTAGGAATGATTAATCCCATCCTGGAAGCTACTGAGCTGCTCTCAAGGTACCTGAGTTCTTTATACAGTCAATGAGGAAGGCTAGGTTTTTTTGAACATACCGTAAGGAAATCCAATTAGCTTAACTTTGCTTGTTAAACTGAACCAGGCAGAATCACCTTCCTGTGAAACAAACTCTTACTATTGACTATCCAGGAAATTTAAGCACTTGCTTTAGAAAGATTACTTCAACAAATTCAAGGCATTTAGGTGTCCAATAAAGATTTCCTTTTTTCAGATTTCATTAGTTCTGGTGCTCAGTGAAGAACCTTATTATCATTAGAGCTATTAAATTTTAATATCCAGTATTAAAATGAAAGTTTATACTGTCATTTTTATAATTTCTTACCACAGTGTCAGAAGATTACAAAACAATTAAAAAAGGCAATCAGGAGGAGACAAAACATTCTAAAATGTGAGATTCTTCAACTATACTGTTAATATCATTTGTATTATTAAGAACTTGTCTAAATTGAGGAACCTAGAAACACTTCCCAGCTAGTGGATCCGGGTGTATGATCCAGCTGATTTCTAATTGGATGACAGTAATTATAGCCTTTTGGATGAGTAGAGAAGAAACTGTGATGTAGTCAGTGAGACCCATCTTCATAATTTATTCCGTGAAGATTTGAACAAAAATTTAAGAATGGCAGTTTAGGTTGTGTATATATACACATACATATGTAAAAATACTTCTTTAGGTATATTCATAAAACATTATAGGAGTTTTGAAAACAGTTTGTTAACTAGAAGATCATTTAAGCTAGAAGCAACATGCAAATAAATAATACAGTGGGAATCAAACAACCTCCCTGAAAGTACAATGAGGTCTACTTGATGGATTTCCTCTGAACAGCAGGATACATCAGGCTGAGAATAATAGCAGACAAAAAAAAAAAAGAAGATACATTTGTACTAGAGGGAAATAAAATTGCTCAAGGCTGCAGCACTGTGGAGGCTTGGGAGAAATGATAGTGTTTTCCTATCCCTGGGGAAGCTTGGAACTGATTCCAAAAGGCAATACTCTGGAATGGGATGTAGCTGAATTTTTTCCTCAGTCTCTATGGCTAACATATACATTAGGAAATCCCTATGATCAACCATGAGCAGACTTTAAGGACTTACTTAAAGGCATATTCTAAATATGCCTTTTACTTTTTTTGTTTTAATGTCTTTTTTAACTTTCCAATTCTGCTTTTCCAATTCTTTCACTGAAAAGTTTATTCTCCTCTGCTAGGACAATCTTGTTTCCTCCTTTAGACTTTTTCTGCAAACTTAAGCAGAATCACAGATAACAAATAAAAGGTCCCATTAAGGCAATGGCACTCCTATTAAATCTATGTTCTTTTATTTGGCTATTCTCTGGCTACCAATCATTTAGGGCAAACTCTGAGGCTACATCTATGTGAATAAATAAAAAGGATAAGCGTTGGTCTACTTGCCCTGATGGCAGCAGCAAACACACCCATAAAAGCTAAAATCATTTCTCATTTCCACACAGAATGGCCTCTTGCTTACTGCCTAGCCGAGAACAGTGTCTGTCCAGTGGTATTTCCTAGACAGCACCTAAACCTTTTCTGACAGAGCTTTAGTTAGAAAGGACCGAAAGCATCAAAGCTTATGTGCTAGCAAATCACATTTACAGGGGATTGCTTGCTAGTAGTGCTTGAGTGTATATGCCCTCACCCTGTTTATTAGTACTACAGACATAGCAGCAGGGGCAAGGCATCTTTAACAATTCTGATTCCTTAATTTTCTTAAGTTATTACAGAATTTGTATCTGTTGTGTAATAGAAATTCTCCATACTAAGAGTTGAGTAGAGCTAAAAGAAAAATATCAATACCATTCAGTTCTCCCATCTACATTTTAGGGTTCCTTCCAAGCCTATTTTTTTCTCCATCTCCTTCCTCCAAAGGCATGAGAGAGAAAAATAGAGGGAAATAGAAACCTTTAATATAGAGTCACTATTTCCAATATAAAACCAAAACCAACCTCAAAAAAAGAACTGCAGTTATGTATGGCATACAACATATCACTTGCCTTAGTTATTGTATGTCACAAAATACCTAGAATATTTTAAAGTATTCACAAGTGGCTGCATTCATCAAACTCTATACTTTAAGAAAAAAGTAACGAAATGCACAGAAGAACAGACATGCTTGGAAGCGGATCTATGTTTTCAACACAATTTTTTCAGTAGTGCAATTTTTGTCTGGAAACCAAGAGGTTTAGCTCATCGTGGATTTCTAAAGAACCTGATTCAAAGGAACTGCCTCTGTCAATGCTGTTTGAAGGCTGAGATTCTAACTCACAAAACACAATTTCATCTTTCTCAATATTTATATACGAATTCGATAGCTTTTTCAATATGTAATATCTGAGATCTTTCTTTTACACATTGGAAAGGAATAGCTAACAAATAATTCAACAGAAATTCAGTTTTGTTGACAAAGTTTTGCCTGTAATGTTCTATACACAAGACTTTCTTTAATGAGTTCAAGCATCCTTAACAGATGCGTATGTTATTAGGCTGTCAATTCCTCAGCCAAAACTATTTACTAGTGCCACTGTGTAAATCTCAAGCAGTCTGAAGTGGAGTAAAAGTTTTTGGTTTCTGGAGAACCATTTGTTTAAGATGGGCAGAAATTTTAGGGTAAGTGAGGTAAGTGGGTGCAAAGCCAGACAAAATGAAATTACTTTTCCAAACAGACATAGCAACAGTCACTGCACATACTTTGTCAGTTCTATAATTTTGCTTTCTAAAAATAGGAAAGCTAGTAAGTTAAATAAGAGTTTTTTTAAAGTTTCCTTTGGTAATATTTTGATAAAGATGTCACTTGAAGATGACAGTGCTACTGAAAATTTAAGAACTGCAAGAGTAGGAAATTAAAGATTCAGTCTGGAGAAGATATATTTATTTATCTATGAAAATATTAATTAAGTATTAATCATTGCTTCAAATTGACATCTGATGGCTCACTCCACATCTGTTATGACTATCTCTATAGTAGACTTCAGTCTATAATCACCCAATATTTCAGGTTTTTCCACCAGGGAAAATATTAACAGAATGGATGTATTGTAAAATAAAGACTGAAACAGCTTCTCATGCTGATTAGGGGACAGCTGAACGTGATTAGCAAGTCTCCTAAAAATTTGAAGGCCTAATAAAAATCGTTCAGAAGGTGAATGTTTATATCAACCTGTTGTGTTTGGAAGCCTGGGCTTGAGATTTTGTTGAAATAATTCTGATATAAAACAGGTAAAACCGAAGAGCAGAGCAAGACAATGCAGTCAGAACCTAGACATGGAAATAACAGTGAGAAGACAGTAGAAAAGGGAATAATATGAGAATAGAATAGAGAATAGTTCAGTTGGAAGGGACCTACAATGATCATCTAGTACAATTACCCCAGATCCATCAGGGATGGATGTTTAATTTGTAAAGTTAGATTTACTTTGTTGAAGATTTCTCTCTTCCCTCCATACTACTGTAAAAACATGGAAATAGGTCTAGACAATCTGCTTAAAATTAGCAGTGTTAGAAAGTCAGATGACCTGCACAACTGCTTTTTTCTTTTATTAAGTCAACAAGTGCTTCACTAGGGTTTTGGAGGTTATTTAGGTTACACAAAAAATAAAATTTTCTGTTACATTTTTAATTTTCAGGCTTCTTTTTCCACAAGGAATTGCATCTTCCTGATGTACAAATTGATGCTGACTGTTCACAACAGCTCTTATAAATAGATATAACTCTTCTTTACCTTACCAGTCTGTGATAGTTTTGTTCACATTTTCTAGGTTTGCCTACAAGGCTATAAGGTAAAATTCTGTAAACTAATATATCTGTCAGTGATACTGATAAGATATACCTTAAAATTACAGACTGTCAGTGCTGTACAGGTTTTATATGTGTGTTTTTGAGGAGTGATGACATCTTCCAAGCACAGAGGAGCCCCAGGTAAATGCTGCTTTGGAACATGCTCTTGTTATATTATGTCTTTCCCAAACTCAGTATTTTACTATAGAACACTCTCAAAGGCTAGTTCGTATAGCACATTTCTGGTTACATACACAGGTGTTCCTGTTCAGCTATTTTTGTATAAATTTTTGTTTTCATGAATCCATTCTTTCTCTTGGAGTGATGAAGATTTCAATTTGAGACACAGAGAGAAACTTTACACCTGTAAATATTTCAAAACAACTGTTGAAAATCAGGGAACAAAAAACCCAAACAACCCAAGCAGAAAAAAGAAAGGTTAATATTCAGTAATCCAAGGTACTGTAAATAAAATTGTTGCTGGTGTATTTTCACTGTTATTTAGGCCCCAAGAACTCAAATGATAGTGAAACTGTTATATGTCAAAATACATAATCCAAGTCATACAAAATCTAGCTTTTCAGGAATGCAGGCAAAATCTACTCTGCTGATTATATTTAAATACAAGGCAAAGCTCTAAGGGATGGCTGTGTGGCAAGCAGTAGGATGTGTGCCAGTCATTTCTTTTACAGTCCATGAAAAGAAGCAGGTAATTCTTTGGTGTAATTTAGCACATATTAGTAAAGAAACCTAAACCTGGACAGATGAATTGTATCCCAAAAGTTCTTCTCTCTCCTGACTACTAGGAGAGCCTAGGATGACTAGTTCAGATGAATTGTTTACATGACTGATGTCTACAATCTGCTGAAAGCAATTTTACCCTAAAAATCACTATGAAATGAAGCTTTATTGCTTTTGTATACATGAAAATTTTATGCGTAAAAAATTTGAAGCCTTTATGAAATTTTCAAATGAAACCTGAATTTCTAAATGTAGAGATTAATCTCACGTGTAAGATAACCTATTCATAGAAAGAATAGTTTGCCTTCCAGTTTTAATTTTAAAAAGCAATGTGAGTTGGTACTATTTCCAGCTGTTTTGAAAGTAATGCATTAAAATATATGGAGTATAATCAAGTTCTTTACGCAGTTGGGATAAAGTGGGGGCATTAGCTTTGTTTTATTTACGTGGTTAACAGTGCAATGTTAAATTTAGCTGAAATAATTTGTCCAAATATGTCTTTTCCTGAAATTCCTTTGTTGATTACCATTTTGTCCACATAATGAATAAGGACTGTTTGGTTAATTTTCATAAACACCATTTGCATGCCTTGAAACGTAATACAGTCTTTAAAATTATTTCTACCATTGAAAAATGATTTATATTCTTTTCATTCTCTGAAGAGATCTAATATTATACTTGCGCTAAAGCTAATTTTTGTCCATTTTTGTATATATATTATTATATATTATTATTGATACTGTCTTTTAGTACACCAATAAGGTGGCATTTGTTTAATTAATTTTTTAAGCTTTAAACATAAGGCCTTTGGCATACTCTGAAGTATGAGGAATAACCATTTGATTACCACGAAGCTGTCCAAAGTTTAATGTATGATTGGGTGTTGCAATTATTAAGTAACCACTGAAGCATTTCTAAAATAAAACCCCTCTGTTTGTGGACTTTCCTCAAAAACACACTCTCATAGAAAAAAGAAAAATTACACTCCATCATTATTAATAGCAAAAATTGCCATTCTGTGTAACTGAAAAAGTGATCTCTGTTCAAATGTCATTAAAAGCACCCTTCTAAGATTAATTCCAGAAGTGCTCAACTCCACTATGACTCCATTATAAAAATTATGTGTAGACTTATTCATGTGCTGCTATTTCCTTATCATTTTGAAAAGCTGAAAAAAGCCCAATATATATAAACCATTTAACACTATTTAAATTTGTTTTTGAATGCATGTGGAAATCTCAAATTAAATTGAATCTCAAAAGATACATCTGCAGTATGAAATGGCATACCTCCCAAGTTTACTTCTGAGCCCTCATCTCCTTATCATTCACACTATGTAAGCATTAGCTCATTTATTGTTCTTTTTTCTGGACAAAAAACTCCAAACAACCAACCCAGTTACTTCTGCAACAAATCCAGATACAGTTTGGGGCACAGTTCACTCTACTGGCAGTTCTCATGGTTTTTAGGTGTAGTGCTATACAGCTCTTAGCAGAAATTTTTGTAGTCTACTTGTGCATGCATGCAAATGCATATCCATACCAGAGATTTGATAAGCACAAGCAGTACTAATACTTATTATCACAACACTAAAAAAGTTGAGAACATTTAGTTGTTTTATGTTGAAAAATATAAATATTGGCCTTTATCAAGTGAAGGGTTGGATAACTTTTTCCTGTGCTCTCTTTTTCATGTTTAGCTTGAGCTGCTGTGTGCCTGTTTCTGTGGTGCTGCACCCTGTGGAGGAGAGTACACACCTGCTCTGGTGTTTGTACCTTGTTCCTGCGTGTTGCAGTGCCAGGCTTGTCGCTAGCATGTGCACTGTCTACACTTAGCACAAGAGGGAGGTAAGGCTGATGAAGTTTTTACCAAGGCATCTAAAGGTTTGAGAGGGATGGATTCCACTATCCATAAAGGAAGAACTGCCCCCTGATGGTTCTTAGTGCACCTCACTGCAGAGGCTGTGTGGATACGACCACAATGCTTCCACTCTCTGTCATTCTCTGATGCAACTCTCTGCTCTCAGATATTCCTAAATATCTCCATTTATGTTGGTGGCATTAAAGGTTTGGTCTTTCCTCAAAAATAAATTTAACACCATTAATAGTGTTTGAATAAAATTCAAGAAAGGCAAGTGCAGGCGTCATGCACATTGGGAATAACCCCACACACCAGTACAGGCTGGGGGCTGACCGGCTCTCTGCAGCTCTGCAGAGAAGGACCTGGGGATCCTGGTGGACAACAAACTCTCTATGAGCCAGCAGAGTGGCCTTGTGGCCGAGGCAGCCAATGGTATCCTGGGGTACATTAGGAAGAGCATTGCCAGCAGGTCGACAGAGGTGATCCCTCTACTCAGCCCTACTGAGATCATCTACTTAGTGATGCCACGTCTGGAGTGCTATGTCCATTTCTTGGCTCCTTAGTACAAGAGAGACATGGAATTCCTGGAACAGGTCCAGCAGAGGGCTACAAAGATGATTAAGAGACTGGAGCATCCCTCTTACAAGGAAGAGCTGAGGGAGTTGGGCCTGTTCAGCCTGGTGAAGAGATAACTGAGAAAGGACTTTACCAGTAAGTATCCGAAGGAAGGTGTCATTGGGATGTTGCCAAGCAACAGGATAAGAAGTAAAGGGCAGAAACTGATGCACAGGAACATGAAGAACTTCCACCTGAACACGAGGAAGAACTTCTTTACTGTGCAGGTGACTGAGCACTAGAACAGGCTGCCCAGAGATGCTTCTTCCCCGCAGATATTCAAAAGATATCTGGATGCAATCCTGAGTAAAATGCTTTAGGGGACCCTGCTTGAGCAGGAAAGTTGGATTAGATTGGAAGGTTGGACCAGTAGTCCCTTCCAACTCATTCTGTGATTACGTGAAAATCTGGGTGCATTTTTTTGTGTTTTGGTACATGCTGTAGAACAGTATTAAGGTCATTGTGGTGAAGAAAAATGTCGTTCAGACATATTCCTTTTTTTCTGTTACCACTTTGCCTTTAGAGAGGACTGAGAATATCCATTGGTAAGGAATTCCCTTGGGCCATACTTCACCTCATAGAAAGGTGTTAGTACTTGTTTTTTATTTAGTTGTCTTACATTTCGAAAAAGGAACTTGTGTACATAGTATCTACTTCCTATGGAAAACCTGATATTCGTTGTTTTCTGAGGATGAAGTTAACATAGCTATAGCACTCTTGACAGAAGCCAGCTGAGGGCTCAAAGCACAGATAAGATGTGGAATGCAGTGGTAAATATTATTTAGCATGAGATCCAGTGTAACATGAGTTCATTTTTATTTCCATTTATCTCAATTGACACAGAGACACTAATCCTACAAAAATTTTTGCAGGTATTTTGTTGAAGAAACAAATATTGTAAGCTGTGTTCAGACACTTATGTAAATAAGCTTTTTTAAGGATGAGCAAAAAATATATTGAGTTGTAGATTCAATTGTTTTTTTATAAATACCCTGAAATGTGTGTTTAATCCATGATTGCTGAACCATAAAGAGGTAACTTTTCAGATCAAATCTCACACTTTTAGATCCTACAAAAACCCACCTTTTTTCTTGGCTAAAACACAGGAAACCTAGAATGTTCTTTTAATTTATTGAAATTTATTGATTTCTTATAAATCAGTAAATTGATAAAACCACCGTACTTTCTTAACTGTCACTGTTAAACACTGTTTGCAAAAATGTAAGATTTCATCTGCTTACTCCTTTCTTCCTTGTTAAGTACTGTAATTGGTTATTTCTCATTGTAGGTGCTGACAGTAGTGCCTTCAAAATACTACACACACCTATTGACCCAAGAGATGCAAAATGGGTCAACTAATTTATTTCATAAATAATTGCAGGACAGGGATGCCTTTAAGACTGTAACACCTGTATTAAGGTATTGTAGTTTAACCAAGTGGTTTAAACAAGGACATAAGGTTTGTTCCAAAGAAATTTTCTTCCATCATAGAAACAAATGAATGCTTAATCTCATCTACATGGCTATAGGGGCATTTACGAATGCTGGGACATACAGCAGTAATGTGCAAAAGTAACAAAACAAAGTGCAAAAAGTGCAATGTGCAAAAGTAACAAAGTACCCTTTGTACAATAAAAATACAAAATCTTATTGGTAAATTACACTATATTTTTTTCTTTTTCTGCATATTCTTAATTTCTGTAGAGAGAAAGAACTATTAATCTTGATAAGCATACAAATCATGGAGTTGCTAAATAATGGTTTGAAGAGGTTTCTGCAGGTCATAGCGTCCAATCTCCTACATGAAAGAGGACTGTTACCCCACACCTACACCAGCTGTGGTGTCTGAAACGCTACAAGAACAGTCCCTGAGGCAACTCCTACCCTTAAAACACCCGCCTGACATTTTTCTCTCTGAAGTCCAAACTGAACCTCCCAAAAGATGTAGAATTTTTTCACTCTTTACATCATCTGGCACCACTGTCACCTTCATAGTGGCCCTTCAAGTAGTTAGAAGTAATCACTGGGTCCCTCATTAGCCTCTTCTTCCCAGGACCACCAAAGCCCAGTCACCTTTTTTTTTTTTGTAGTGTATGTTTTAGGCATCGACCGTCTCAATCACCCCTTACTGGGCCAGTTTCCTGTAACTGGGAACCCCCAACACTGATTGTCGTCTGCCAGCTCCCAGTGCCAAGCAGAGGGGAAGTGTCTTTTTCCTGAACCCCCTGGCCATCCTTCTCGTACGTGGACGGCTGGTGACAGCCCGCGTTGGCCATGGCCTCTGCCTGGTGCCTTCCCGGAGTCCAGAGCCAGACGCGTTGCCCGGAGCAGTGGGGCCACGTTTGATGCCTTGGCGGATGCAGACCTTGGTCCTTCCCCGAAAGTCTCTGCCAGCCCCGCCACCCCTGGAAGCTTTCTGGCCGTGACCCAAAACGGGACAACGCGTTTCTCCAGCCGCAGTTCCGGACGAGACACCTTTAAGTGACGGCAACGGGCACTTCGTTCCCAGAACAGCAGCGCGGTGTCCGTACCGGGTGCGTGGGCGCTTCCCGGCCGGGCAGATGCTGGGCTCGCCCTCGACCTCCCCCGGCTGCCACCTGCCGACGAACGGCGGGCCGGGAGTCACCGCCTGGTTTCTGTTCCCATAGCTCAAGGCTCGCCTCCTCCCGGGACACCCGCTCCTCGGCCCTGGTGGGACGACGGAGACCGTCCCGCCACCCGACACCCCCGAGCCGCCGGGATCGGAAAGGAAAGGGCCGGGACGCCTGGCTCCTCCCCGGGGCGGTGCGGGGCACCGAGCGGGAGGGACGTACCCTGTCCGGGGTGCGGTGAGGAGCGGCTCCCGCCCCCGGCAAAGGAAAGGCTGCGAGGGCGCCGGGCTTTCCGCCGGAGATCCCGGGCTCACAGGAAACCAGGGGAATCGGATGAAATCGAAGGAATTAAGCCGGGAGGGAATTTTGCCTGCAGATTGTGAGTGTCAATAATCCCAAACTCACATTGCTGTCAGCAGTGGTAACCCACAGCGGTTTTATGTCTAAATTGGTTGGCACTCCCCATATCCCCTGCTCTGTTCATTCCATTTGTTTGTTTTAGGAAAAGTGTTCCCCGTTACTTAAGGAAGGGAGTAATCCACCGTGTGCTGACTCTTTAAGATGCTATATGTAAAGTTTGGTTGCTAGGTCCCTTTTTTTTTTTTTTAAATGGATACCAGATGTAGGAAGAAAAAAGCAGTTTATGTTCCAACAAGCCTACAGAGTGGATGTACATTTCTAGCTGTTAGCAAAACACTTGCTAATTACAATGCTTATTCCTTCCTTCTCTTTCAAACATGGATAACTTGCAGCATGTCCTTTTTGCTTAACTGTGACTCAACGTTATGGTACCAGTGGTATTTTTTTTCAACAGTGTAGTAAATGTTGAAAATTGAACTAAATTCACTAAATACCTTAATTGAGATTGAGAATAGCTACTTTTGTTTTTTGTTTTCCCTATTTGAAAGATAGAGAAAGTGACATCTGAGTTGAGAACAGATGGCATCAATCAGTCAGCACAAATCCTGCCTAACGTTGGTGTTACAGTATAGTACTCTACTCAAATGAACATTAATTTTGGACACTAAAATGATTTTTAAGGAAGTGTGTTGGAGTACTTTTGTCCATGTGGTATATTGCTTCAGTTATTACATTGTGGTTTCTTTTGGAGTGGCTGGATAAACAAATTTTAACTCATTTATAATTCTTAAATAAATAGAAGTTTTTTGTTTAACAAACTCAAGTTTTAGGTAAAGCTTCTCATAACTGTCTGATGAGAAATGTCCAATGGATTATTTCTTTTCTTTCTATTATATACTAAGCACACTGGTCTGTCTTTACCCTTGGTCCAAGTGTGTGTTTATCTTGCCTTTTCAGTAGTGTATCAGTTTTCCTCCTATTTTTTCCCCTTGCCAACCCACCCTCTGCCCACACGCATGGGAAAGGGGAAAATTGCTTCACGTATTCTTCTCCCAGCAGGCGAGTAGGAGGTGTTTCATGATACCTTATTCCTCTGTAATAGGGAAGTCACAGATTTGATCTACTACATACACTTATTTAAATCTCTTTTAAATCCAGAAATCTATGTATACAATTTAGGGGAAAAGGTAGTTTTCAAGAAAGGAAGTAAAATTTGTAACTTTTGTCCAGATCTAGTTTGTGTATGCTTACTGATTAAGATTACATTTCTCCTTTTTTGATAAACTCGAGAATGGCTGGAGTAAAGGCTCCTCATGCTTTGTTTAATTCCTATGCAAGCTGCTGATGTGGTGTGAAAGACCTTATAGACATTTCTCAAGTTTAAGGATGGGGAAGGAAACAGCTTTCACTGTCCGTGGGGGCACAGCTTCTCTTATCATCCTTTTGCTGTGTGAAGTGGTACTTCATTACCGCCTGGGAACTTAGGGAAGCCAAAACTCATCCTCTAATCCACCCCCTGGAATTCTGTAATCACAATTGTAATCTGCTCTGTGCTCCCTGATCACCCGGCTCACATTTCTCATGCCACCTAACATTGCTGCCAGCTATCCTGTTTTTGTTACCAGCCACAACCTACTTGGTCCTTTCAGTTATTGTGAGTAGATCCCATGGCTTCCGCTTTCCCACAGAGACCGGAGAACAAGGCTGATCCTCTCTGGCTTTCTCTTTTGGGTTCATTGTACCACTTCCTGTGGGGTGATCCAGCAGCCTTTTCATACTTGCTTTTAAGGCATCCTTCCTTAAGGAAAGCAAATTACTGGTTGAAATCCTCTCTGAAGGGGACTGTCAGCTTTGCAGGCTCTTCCTTTCCAAGGTGGGTCCTCTGACCATGAGCATCTCTCCAACCAATGCTCCTGCTTTTCCCACACCGTACCCTGGGAAGAGGATTTTGCCTCTCGAATAAAGGGAAGTGCTGTTGAAGCCTGGGGTCAGGACATATTTCAGTTGCACTTCTCTCCTAACATCACCTGCTGGCCTTTGAGAAACTTACTGTGCAGTGACTCCGTCTGCTGCAGAGACATCGAAGCTCACAGTAAGCAGAGAAAGAGTGTCCCCTAGTTAAGACACTGAATTACTCTTTGTAGGATCTCAGAGATGCCTTAGGAGGAAGTTGTAGACTTTTCTTCACTGATAGACTAGTAAAGATTTAGTTTTTAGCTGATGAGTGTTTCATGTAGCAACAGGTAGAAGAAAAACATTCAGGAAAAATGGCTTGTGAGGGAAGGAGAAAGATATCTCAGTCATCCCAGCTTTTGATGTTAACAAACCACACATAGTTTGTCATAGTGGGTGGTAAATTTCAACCAAAGCTGTTTCAAGAACTAGTTGTTTTAGTTTTTAACTGATTATGTTCAGAATACAGGCTTCTAATTTATGTGCTCAGAATCAGGTTTCTGTCTGACCTCTTTGTCCTGCAAAGTGCCTAGTCTGGGCAGTTTGAACGTGATCATCAGAGAACAACCTGTTCTGACCCTCTCACAGCTCAATATTCTTAACTCAGTCAGCTTTACCCATATCAACCCACATGTTATGCACCTAACAAAGTATCAGCTGTGCAGGTAGTATATAGAACAGCCTCATCACATGAATTGCACTAGAGGTTCACTGGCATGGAATTTGAATTTCAGAATATTATAATAAATCTTATGACAGAAAATGATTTCTTCTCACGCTGTGCTTGTTAATGTGGATCCAGGACAATGTAAAATGACAAAAGGGATCGTGATTTCAAGGGGTTTATCTTTAAGGGAAGATAGCATTTGAAGCAGGAGACCAAGCTTAAAAAGAGTTGTATTTTTCCCCTTGTATGGGTAATGTGAAAGGGAAGCAAAGTCATAGCTGTTGAATGCATGATAAAAAAAAAAAAAAAAAAAGAAAAGATTTTGAGTGTTCAGCTGTAACCAAACAGGAGGCAGTATGTTTTTTACTTTAGACTCCAAATGTTACTGCTTTTCTGAATCCCACGTTCCTGATCACTGAGGAAATACATAGTAAAGTTTTTTCCCGAAAAGGTACTACTAATCTCCTTCTGAAATTATTTGCAACCAGTCGTGAATGTCAAGTATTTTATTCTACAACATCCACAACAAATTACTTCTGCTTAATTTGAGACCAGTATAAAAAAGCTCCACATATGATGGTATTCAAAGAAGATATTAAAGCAAGAAAAGCCCAAACAACACAAAACCCAACCCAAACCAAATCAAACCCAACCAAACCCACAAAAAATCCAAGGAAAGGTATAACAGATAAATCTTTTCCTACAATGATTGAAATTTTACTGTTAAATATGTTCTCATTTGTATAATATACGTGTGTATTTGTGCATGGATGTTTGCTTGCAGATGGATGCTATAGGTGTGACAACTGAAAGATGTATTTTAAATTATGCTGTCAAAGAAGAAAATACTGGTTTTTTAGTTGTTGACCATTTAGGCATCTGTATTATAAACTGAAGAATGTGGAATTATCTAGATTATGTTAGAACAGAACAGTCTAGAAGGAAATGTAACCATCTTGCTTGAAAAACTGTGTAGCAAGCAAAAGGTTACAAATGCATGTTTTGTTTGCTTTAAATCTAATACTTTTATCTTGCAGAAAAATTGTCCGTAAAATGCAGTGGAAATGAGAGCAATCTCCTCTGAATATTAGCAACCTACCCACATTTTTATGGTTCTATAGTAAGATGAGAAAAAATCCTCAGGAGACGGAAACTTTAACCTGTTCTAGTTAAAAACTTCAAGAAAAGATACTTTAAATATTTTGAGGAGGAACAAATATTTTATCTTCAGCTTATTTTATCATCAGTCACTAATAACTCAATTTGTCAAATCCAAGGAGATTCCTGGAACTTCAAGAATCTGAACATGATGTAGGTAGAACAGATATATTCTTACCTCCTTTCTTAAGAAGAAACAATCACTTTGACAATGATCTTCAGGTAGCAAAGTAATTCAAAACCAACCTTCACAATTTTAACACAATTTTAAGGCAAGAGTCACAACTTAACTCTTTGTTGAAAGCATGAATTGAAATGGAAGAAGAAATATACAGCTGCAGCAGCAATAACAGGAAACCAGAAGAAAAAAGGGGGTGGGTTCTACCTCTTGATCTGAATATACTCAAGATAAAAATAAATTTGTCTTGGTTTGGTAAGTAGTTGCATAACAGATGTCCTGACATTTGGAACATCCTACACAAACACACACACACACAGTGGTACACACACCAGGTATCTAACAGTGAGAAGTTGGTTTCTTTATCTCTTTGGTAATTTTGGATACAGACTTTCAATTTTTCAGACCTGGACTGGTGTGGGATCCTGAGTAAAAGGACTTTTAAATTTGACTCAGAAATTAAGGATGGCCAGGAACCATCGGCATTACTGTTTCACTTTGGAAACAGCCTTCATTCTGCTTCTTCTCGCCCAGATTTTCATTAAACTAAACATTGTAAAAGTCTGTGTTACTGGTTTTAGGAATAAAAGAAAATATTAGAAACGTAGATTATTTTCCAAACAGGAAATACTCTGTTAAAGATTGGGACCTTTATAATTTCCCTGAATCTTTCCGGTTCTATTTGCAAGTCTAACTAATACAGCAGTGGTCTTATGGGATGGCAGCTATGTCCAAACAGTAGCATTACTTAAGTTTAAAAGTTGACTTTGATTTTGCTTATTTCTCTCAGGAAAAAAGTTGGGGTTTTTTTGAAGAAGATGAAGGAAATGTGTAGAACAAGAAAGATCTATATCCTTCACTCTCCTACGGATACGTTCAAAGTTTCTTAAATTGCATGCTCTTTCTGAGCTGTGCATGCTATGCAGTATGTAGGAATGTGTAAAATATTAATACTCCTGCAGCTTCAGAGTTTTGGCATTCCAGGATCTGCCTGAAACAAACAAAAAGAACCCCAAATGCCAGAGCACTTCTTCATTTCCTTCAATATATTTGTATAAATTACTCAGACACACAGAACCGTAATAATGAAGGACTGTGTCTCTCCACACCTGCAGTGTGCAACACAAGGAGCTCATTTGGGCATGTCCTAACTTCAGCCTTCACCAAAAAGGAGTAAGGACAGAAGCTACTGAAGTGTGACCACCAACACTTGCCCAGCAAAGGGAATCTGGGCACTGGACAACAATCTGAGGTGGCTTTTGTTTCTATAAAATTTACACATAGTATTCTTCAGTGGTTTTGGCTGCCTTAACACTTAAAGGAATATTAATTACCATACTATTTACTGATTTTTTCTTGAAAATAAGGTCAGGTGCTCAGATACTATAGCTACGGACAAAGAAGACCAGATTAGATTAAACAGGCCTCTATGGAATAAAGAGCTTCCATGAAGTGTTAAAATTTAGTTGAAAATGGGAAGTGATATATCTGATATGGACTCCCTTAATCTGATTTTTTTATCCCCATCTCTGTCATGGACATATTTTTTATATGTGACAATTAGAGACAGATAATTTAGTCTCATGTTCTCTTTCACTCAAGATGATCTCAGTCACCTGAAGTTCTCACGGTGCACAGAAATGTCAGTTATCTTGGAAGTAACGATAAGGATGAGCTCAATTCTAGTATTCAAACCAGCTTTTAATTTTTCATTTAAATACTACAATTAATATAGTACTAAATGAACACAATAAAAAGTAAGCAGTAATTTTTAATGTATTTATCTATCTAGAAGATATTGCTTTTTCCCCTTTCATGCTGAATATGAAATTCAGAGGATTTTTTTCTGAAGAGATCAATACTTATGCTTGTAATGATAACAGGTGGCAACATAGTAAAACATAGCTGGAAAATGGGCAGTGCTTCAGTGTTACCATGGATGACATGGCTTTGGGTTTGTGTTTGTTTTAAACACAATTGCAGTGGCAGAAGAAGTGGCAGGATCTCTCCTGTGTGCCCTTACTAGAGCAGACATGTTTGCAGTGTCTTCCAGTGAACTGAAGCAAGGTTTCAGATTAAATTGACACATTTTGTCTCCCAATTCAAAGGAGAAGAAAATTGGTTTTCTACTAGGAAAAATTACTACTATGGTCAATTGAGTCCAGTAAGTTTGAAGCAGATTGTCCCTAATTGCTGCTGCATGGCAGTGCAGGTGGAATTTTACAGCAAATACAGTACCAGAGAAGGGTGCCAGTGCAAAGAGAAGGTGGCACACACAATGTGACAAAGATACAGAAAAGAAGCCAAGGAACAAATTGCAGGTTGCTATGAAGCACTTTAAAGAAAATTGTGCAGGGGCAGCAACAAGGGGAAGATTGCTTGTAGTGAACTATGGGACTATGAGGAAATAAGACCCCCAGAGCTATTCAGGACTCTTGGAAAGAAAATTTTTCTTAGAAAGATATTTTACATTCTTGGCTGTCACTGCTGTCACTGGCACCCTATATGATAGCAAGCTATTAATTATCAAATGAGTAATTACTATGATATTTGACATTGACTTAAAACACATTATCTCCATGTTATTCTAGATTTGGTAGGACAAAAGAAATATATGGAATATAATGAGTTTACTTTTTTAAAAAAATATACAAAGCATGCTAGCTTTCTTACTTTTTTCAAATCACTAAAATAACTGATGATGAAGTAAGAAGTGCCTTTGGAGACTTTATAAATTTATGCAGATTTATAGGTGAGGTGAGGATGCTTCTATCACATGCTATGTACCTGCATACATCTTTACTTTCAGGAACGTACAAGTTGTCTGCTTACTAGTTTTTCTAATCCTATGCTTATCCTCCTCTTTTCTATATATGTGTTTGCTGCCAGTAGGCAGGACCCTGATTTTCAGAATTCATTCTCTTTCTGTTCTAGTTAGATCCTGTTACAGCATCTCAGTTTCAGGATTGAACAGACACATCACTACAGCTGAAAGTAACTTCGGTTTGACTATAGGAATATGCTTTGTAATAATTACTTAAACTTGGCAAAGTGATGCTTTTGATGACTGTGGTTTAGTTTTTATGAAAAAACAGTGGTATTATAGTAATACATATTACCAAGACTAGGCAATCTTTGATATTAGATTCATTCAGTATTGGAGTGTGAACAATTTATTTTATTCATGTTTCTCTTTGTTTGTACAAATTACAGCAATCATAACAAATTCTGTGTTGTTTTCAACAAGTCACAATGAATCAATGGTAGATACAGTAAGAACTGACTGTATATCACCCTAACTTCCAAACATTCCTCTGGGTGCCCCTGAAAAACATTGCATATCCAAAGCGTTTTTCAGCAGGCATCCTGGTCTGGAAGCTGGAGGATCTGGACTGCAAAGACATCATAAGAGCCTTTGCCTCCAGTTTAGATACCACTTTAAGTTTTATGTGGTAGTAAAAACATGCAAATAAATAAAATGTGCATGCAATATATATATTTTCTAAACAAGATGACAATATTATGGGGAAAAAAAATCCCAAAATGTGGCCATTTCAGTATTTTCAAAACTGCTGTCAGGGCTTATTTAAACTGGCTCCTAGCAGTGTCAAAGCACTGGTAGGCAAGATAACATACCATTATGAAGCATTTATTAAAGTTCACTTTCTTGTCCTCTTGTTTAGGTGAATGCTGTGGTCTTTCATGTCCATAGAGCTGTAACAGAAACTGTATCTAATATGTCTAAATATATACAAAATCTAACAAGTAGAATAATTGATTTCAGAGAAATTGTGCCTTTTGTTAGTCTCATAGACTGCTGGTTTGTATTAAAATACATATTAATCACCAGCCAGTAAGTCTCTGCATATTGTCTAAAAAACTGGTTTTCCAGTTTCGTTTGTAATTTTATGACATTTTCTTGCAGTATATTATTATTTACTAGATACAATTTTTGTTCATTTTTGGTTTTTTTGTTCAAAAATTACATTAGATGTAATTTTTGATATATTTTTAGGTAAATAAATATGAGATTTGATTTACCTGACTTTTAATTAAAAGTGAAAACAAAACAAAATTAAATTAGTATGATTAAATTATTTTATATTGCTAACATTAATATATAATATAAACAGACACTGACAAACTTAATGAAGCCTCTATTACAGGTACTATTGTTATATTATTACCTAAGTTGCTACTGATTATCTTATAAAAATAACAGCTTTAAGAAAAGCAAACAAAACACAACTGGAATAATTTGTCTTGCAGAAGCCATCTGAATTTCAAATGCAGCGCTCATGTCAACACAGGAAAGTTTTCCTTTTCCTTTATTTTAAAAAAGTTTAAGTGTTTTAATTTGAAAATCATTGACTTAGATCCACACTTTTTTGTGGCATGTTTTTTAATTTTGAAGTCAAAGAGCTTCAAATGCAAGGAAGCAATCCACAAAAGACATCAGTTCTTATTAGTTCATGTTTTTCAGGAGCAAAATGACCTCCAACCAAACTTCTTGCTGTGAATGCATGATCTTCTTTATTTCCTGACAAAAATATAAAATTATATGCTAGTATTGCTTTGCCTCTGTGAAAAAGAATTCAGTAAATGAGGGTATGCCTCAGAAAGAAACCAGAACTGAAAATTAGTGAGTTCTCCCTGTTCTCTGAGAGAGATACTATGACAATAATAAAAAAGCAGTGGAGGTTGGGGTTTCCCCCACTGTCTGCACTGGCTGTCAGTATATATATTTGATGTGATTCCTGGGTTGGTTCTTGGTCCTGCTAGCTCAGTCAGTCCAGGAAAGCATCAACAAAGGGTAAAAAGGTTACAAGGAGACCCTGGTTGGACACTTTCAGTTTATTGATCCTCTGTTGCCAAAAGGCCCCACAGAAGATCAATCACCAAGGAAGTCCAGGACAGAATCTCACCCGACTTCCTGTCTGCACAGGGTTATGAGGGGGTCCGGGTTTCTGGGAGGGGATTAGGGAATGGCCAATGGGAAGGGGAGGTGGGAGTGGTTTAGGGAGGGATGGGAGTGGTTTGGGGCAGGGTCCTGCCCTTAAGTCAGAGCAGGGAGGGGTTTGGGTCCATATGTGGGGAGACTGGGAGGAGTGAGGGTAGGGTTACACTGGAAAGGGGATACAGTTCTGGAACAGTCCAAAGCTAGGGTTTACAGAATCACATCTTAAAACATATAAACATAGAAACAGATAAAGAGAATACACCACTACATATATTTTTCCCATCTTGAAGTGGCAGAATGTGTATATTCATGACACAGAATTACATAATGGTTGATGTTGGATGGAACCCCTGGATGTCAGCTGGTCCAAGCTGCATATTCAAGCAGGGCCACCTGTGTCAGGTTTATCAGGACTGTGTCCAGATGTATGTTTTAAAATATCTCTAAGGGTGGAGACTCCACAGCATCTCTGGGGAACCTGTGCCACTGCTCAGTCATCCTCACCATGAAAAAGTGTTTCCTGTTGTTCAGAGGGACCCTCCTGTGTCAGTTTGCACACATTGCCTCTGATCCCGTCACTGGGCACCGCTGAAAAGAGCCTGGCTCTGTCCTCTTTGCACCTTCCCTTCAGATATTTGTACATACTCATGACTTACCCCCTGAGACTTCTCCACACGTCCCAGCTCTCTCAGCCTTTCCAAACAAGAAAGTCCTCCAGTCCCTCCTGTGCTGAGGAGTCTTGAACTGGATGCAGTACTCCAGGCATGGCCCAGTGCTGAGCAGAGAGGAAGAATCACCTTCGACCTGCTGGCAACACTACTCCTAATGCATCCCTGCATACATTAACCCTCTTTACCACAGTGACACATGTCTGCCTCGTGTTCAATCTAGTGCCTAGCAGGACACTTTTTTCCAGATGGGTGGCCCCCAGCCTGCACTTGGTGCTTAGGGTTGTTCTTCTTCAGGTGCGGGACTTTGCATTTCCTCTCGTGGAACCTCAAATGCTAGTGTCTGCATTTTTTTTTAAATTTATATAGAAGGAATTCACATTCTTGCTTCTTTGAAATAGTTAATACTCATATTTTTAACACATTTTTAAAAAGTAAGATCACTGCTTTTCACATGCAGATCAGTCTGTATTTAACTGCACTTGAGGAGTCTGAGATAAGGAGTACTTGCAATGGAGTTTGCTACATGTGAGTTTGGTTGCACTAATTGACCTCATACTGGGTTAGATGTTTTTATACTCCACTTTCTATTTCTCTCACTTGTTCTTTTATACTCCAATGCATTTTTCCCCAAATATTGAAAGCATAGCTAGAAACCTTTAATACAAAGAAATTGTAGAGTAAGAGAATATTTTTTTGCCATTAGTTCATATTTAAATATCCTTAGGGTAGTCACATTTATTGGAAGAATTTGAAATCCCAAATTGAAAATAGAGGTCTTGATTCAACAAATTATTTAATAAATAATTTAGTTTTGAGGCCTTGACAGTCCAAATGAGTTCAGCATCTAAAGTATTTCAATAACATACACTGTATATTTTTATTTTATTTTACATGTATTTTATATTTCTTTAGACTCATATATCCCATTTATTTCTAGGTACAATCAGCTATGTAGGTACACAGCTACCCTGCAGTGCATCTCAATTATTTCTTCTCATCTAATCAGTAAATTTAGTATTTTTGGTGCCACTATCTGAAAAGAATTACTTAGCCTTAATTAGAAATTGAGTTACAGGATTTCACAAAGTGAATTACTTAGAAACCATTTTCTTTTACTTGTTATGACATACTGAAAATAATATTTATTTGGCTGATATATATATATATGATTGGGTTACATACTCTACATGCTCATACGTGTGTCTTATTGTATATTTTGTGCTTATGCATTTATTTATTTTGTGAATATGGCATCTTGCTTTGCCTAGAAAACACAATGTGTGTTTTCCAAACTAAAACATAGGAATTATAAATACCACCTAAATCCTTGGTTATTTTGCAGCAACATACATTTTTTTCCTCTAGATGGCAATATATTGCAAGAAATATTGTCAATCTGTTTGCGGTACATTTAAACATTGAATTTGACAGTCTCCAGAAGGTATTTAAAGTGAAATTACTCTTTCTTTTCACTTGAATATTTTTGAGCATTGATAAGTGTAACACAACATATAATTGACACAATCCTATAAAATTGGAAGAAGTAAATGGGTTAAGTAAAATCATCCATTATAGTACATTCCGTGCCTCAATATGTATCTATAACCAGTGGTCACATGGACCTTTACATCAAGGTAACCTGTATAAGTATTTCCCAAGTATGTTAGTATTTTTTGCATACAAGACTATAAGAAATGTGGCTTTTACATTTCCATATCCAGATTTCAAAATTCCATATTGACTCATTAAAATTTTTGGTTTGATCACTAATTACAATGTAGCAAAAATAATATTCTGAAACAGCGAGCAATATTGGTATGTAAAACTATGTATAATATATTAGAGGTAGCAATGCCATTGTAGAAGTGATGATTAAATAATATAGCAAGAAATAATATGTCAGAGAACTAACATGTATCTTTCATACACCAGCTGATATAAGCAGGGTGTTAAAATAGCCATTTTCCCAGGCATCTCAAGCTAAAACTTGTATTTTCCCCTTGTTCATACATTTTAAACCTGGCTTAATCTTTTTCTGTTCTAGTATACTATAACAAAAAGATAGACTGTATTTTCTTAAAAACATTAAATAGAAACTCAGAGGTTTCATGGCATAGCAATGCACCAACATATACAAATCTGGAGCTTATCTATTTTTATGTATGCTTTTGAAAAATACTGTGTGCACCTACCAAAAAATATTGAATTGAGTCATTATTTCAATTCAACCATATAACACACTTCAAATATTCTTTTTTTATATACATGAGTTTGATTTTTTTGTCTATAAAAATAAATACTGATACTTTATCAGAAGATTTTCACCTTCACTCATTTCAGCAGAATCTGACAGCCCAGAAGGTTTATTCATAGTTTATCTTCCCCTGAAGCTTCCAGTATGGATTCTTGAGGAACGACTCAAAAGAAATATTTTTTCCCTCACTTTGGTTAAGTGAAGAGAGGATCTGGTGACATGATCCTGAGGACCTTAAGGATAAGCTTTGCAGCTGGGGAGGTCAACCAGGTGTGAAATATGGCCATAAGAAAGAATGGAAATGGGCAGTGAAAGGGGTAGAACTGGCAGTTTTATGTCAACATGTCTGCAAATGTAAGTTAGTCATACATTTTGCCTCAAAATAACTGTGTGGGTTTAGGGACAGATTTGTCAGCACTGTATATTTGCTCTCTTACAAAGGAAGTGTTGAACTGGTATTTTTGGCCTTGTGGATCTCATTAGGAGAAATGAGAAGCTACCTGAGGCTAATAGATATGGAAAGGGAAGGCACAGATCAAGACAGCTGAGCGTTGGTGGATACTGGTAGCGGAAAAGCTGTGGACATTTCCTTTGAGATGGCAAAAGTATGAAGATGACCTCAATTTTAAGATTTTAAGATGTCTCGAGTAAGGAAAACAGTAGAAAAAAATGCTACCTGATTTCACTGTAGCAAACAGATAAAAACTACAGATATGTGAGAGTTAGGAGTGCACTAGAGGAGTTTGCTAGCTAGTTTCTTTGAGATAAAAACCTGAAGGTTAAAAGAGAGCTGAGCACGTTACTCAGATAATATTCTGCCAAATATGCAAGTATCAATCAATCTGTAAAAGTGAAACCAAATTCAGAATTTCTAAAACTCAGCACATCATGGAAAGTCATTAACAGAAATGAATATGAATATTCCTGATATGAAACAGAAACTACTTGACGTGATTATTTTGAAGGAAACCTCATCTTCCATATGTGAATAATGAGTTTTTATTTATGAGAGACTAAAGAAGTTAGTCTTTCTCTACAGAAAAGACCATCATGAGACAAGATTTGGACACATAATTGTAAAAAAAGAGTTTTACTTGATTATCAAAGGAACAGGCAAAGACACATTTTGTCTCTAACAGTGCTTAAATACAGATTGACCCAGCCAGCTTTTTAAGGAAATTGCCCAGTTTAAGAGTGCAATTGTTCAAATCGCCATGAATATCCATTTAAGGATATATCTCTCAGGACAACATTAATTGTAAATGGGTTGAATCACCCCTTAAATTTGCCTGGTTTACTCTGCCTTGTGAATAGGGAACTTGTATTTCTGTCGTGTTTGACTATATTCCTGACAATGGTGCCTCATTTGCTAAATTTATGTCATGAAAGATAACACCTATTAAAGGAGAAGTAAGAAGTGTTAGTAGCAAGTCCAGCTATTCTGCCTGCTTTTAAGAAGTGAAAAAGAGGAAAACAAAATACAGAATGGAAAGTAACAACAACAAAGCCCCAAGACAAAGTAATGTCTGGCTTTCTGAATATTGAGATCTATTTATTTTTATAGTGTTATTCTGTTCATGACAAGGTAAATCAGTAAAAACACTAAAAGAAACAGACACAGTATAAGCAATGGGTGAATGTGCCAAAATTCTATTTGTGTATGACTTTTATACATAATAGCATAACACCAGACATCCCAAAAGTGTGCAGATGAACCCTCATTTTGTCAGGAGTTCAGGGAACAAAAGAGCAGCCTACAGCTAGCTTTCTTCACCTATGCCTGGCACAAACACATTAGCTAAATGCTGTATTTTATTGCTAAATAGAAAGAAGTAAACAATGAAATTTTAGCATCAAGCAAGAGCTAAAGCTGTCAGAATAAGAAAAACAATAGCATTCAAAGAAAATAACAACAAGAAGGAGGGAGTAATATGGTCCAAAAACGAATAAAAGACAAGGGACCACATCCAAAACCAGAATAGGTTGTAAAACATGGTCAGAGATAAAATATTCCCAGTGGAAGTAAATGAGAAAGGCACTATACCTCATATTGTGGTCAACAAGAAAATTCTACAAATCATCCTTTATACTGCCACCAAATGCCACTTTGTGTCTGCACTGTTATGCATTTTTTGGCATTGTATACTTCTTTCCTTGCCTTTTAGGGTTTGCTATTTTAATTATTTTAAACCCCTTGGTAGTGGTGGTGGTGGTAGGCCGTTATCAACAAAAACATATAACATATGCCTACTGTTGGCCTCATCAGTCAGAGCACAGCAAATTTTGGATATGATAATGTGCAATGAATGAGGCATGTGAGTGAAGCCTTTACCCTTCATTTAAAAGAGTTTTAGTTTTAAGTGTCTTTTAAGAGCCTTTGTAATTACCTCCCAATAATAAAACAGAAAGAGTCCACAGCTCAAACACACCTGCATGTCAGCACCCCGAACAGACACAAATGTGAGGTTGTCTGACAGAAATGTAAATAAAGCAGGTAGTGAGACTGTGAATCACTGAATTGCACCCTCAGAGAGAGAAAATCCCCAAAAGCTCGAAAGAAAAAAAAAAGCATGACACAACCTCCCTGATAATGTATCTGCCATTGAGAAAAAGCTAAAAAAAAAAACCTCTTGAAAATTCTGTCCCATTGTAAGGGTTTTAAGGATTTTCTCTAGTTGGCCAGGGAAGAACTCCTGAAAAGCTTCCAGAGTAAAACAGGCAGATAGAATAGATTGCCAGCAACCTAGCTGTCAATTTAGAAAAGGTTTCCTCCAAAGAAAACTTTGGTCAACTTACTAACAGATGAGCTGTAGGAAAGACTGATGGAGTTGAAAAGTCACAGTCATAGATCTTCAAGGAAAAATTGCTACTTGCTTTTGTATTTGGACCATCCAAGAATTTGCATAGGATTGGGGTATTTTTGCAACTGTTATCTATTTTTTGTAAATAAAGACCTTGATGGAACAGATTCAATTTGCAGTGAATCAATTTTAAATATTTAGGTAGAACAGGAGTTGCACTTGAAATTGATTGAAAATAAGTTTAGGCCCCTCTGAGTTCTGAAATTTGCTAAGCTACAAACNCAGCAAAAACTGGAGGAGCAGAGGCTGGCCAAGAAATTCCTTTCCGTCGCTATTTGTTTATCTAAGTTCTCATAGTTGAATAATAATGATAGAAATATGTAGCTACAAACTGGAAAGCTTAAAATATATTAGACAAGTGCAGAAACTGAAGGTTTAGATGCCAATTTATTAATGAGCTAGTCAATAATAACTATGAAAGAAAACCATTCAATGGTCTTAAGTGGAAAAAGCAAGGATAGAGCATGATCTGCCTGAAAATTCATATTTGAAAGGAAATTGGAGCGGTTAAAATAAACCAGTCCCTGCCACAGTCACTGAAAGGTACTTGTGCCCATGCTGTCCACTGTTCTTCTAGTCCATATTATTCAATTGAGATGCCAGTCTCATCCTTTGTCTACAGTGCAAGATGTGCTGGGAAGCCAGTGCATTCTGAGCTTTTACCATACCTCTGTTGCACGTTTCAGTGAAGAATGTTTTATTATTACTCAATTAGTTTAAGCCAAACCAGGCTAAGGAAATAAGGA
>WEIV01031232.1:7335-18354 GCA_013390005.1 Calyptomena viridis | reverse complement strand
CTGCTCTACCTATAAGTATGAAAACTAATATGGATTTATATCTGAGTATCCATCTTCCCCTCAGTTCATCAGAGAACTCTCTTGTTCTATGTTATTTGGAAATTTTAAGAATGACCAGGATAAAATGTTTAGTGCTGAGAAAAATATGTTGGTAACAGAAGAGGGAAGAGGGGTGGGATTGGTTAATGAAAAACTTATAGAGAATTTGGTTTCAGTGAAATAGTATCTCTTTCAATATGGCCAAGAACTGTGTATATAGGAATAGAGAATGCAAGCTACAGTAATGAGGTGGGTTTGCTAACTTGGGGAACAGTGATGCTGAAAAGTACTTAGGGCCATGGTGGATAATCAAGTAATAATGAGATCCCAGGTGATTCTGCAGTAGAAAGAAATAATGGATAGAAATATGGAATAATGAATAGGAGTTGTGAGATTATAATACATCTGCATTTGACAATAATAAAATCATTCATGGAATAATTTGTCCATTTCTGCTATCAGTGCATTGAGAGATGCTAAAAACCTGTAAAGAATTGAGAGCGGAGCATGGGGAGTAACTAAAACCTGGATAGCAGTGTAGTGTCCTGGGGGATAGGAGGTACTCCACCTTTCTAAGGAAAAAACTACAGGGTCTCTTGATGGTATTTCTACACATCTGTGTGGACAACAGAAATTCAAGAGAAGTCTTTTCAGTTTAGAATACTAAGGCAAAACAATACCAATATTGCAAAGCCAAGATGACAAGCATGTAGGGATGGTAAAATGGGTAATTGTAAAGGGAACTTCCCAGTCTGACCATGAAACCAGAGAAGCTACAGATGTTATATCCCTGGAAATGTTCAGGGCTAGGCTGAATGGAGTTTTGAGCAATCTGATGTAGTAACCCACCAAAATCTACTAATAGTGTTTATTGAAATGGCTGACACTTGCTGATTTGATTTGGAACATTATCTCTTTTTTTAAACAAACAATTGTTTGAACTTTTATTAAAGACTTCAATTTACCACTGATTTATGCTTAAGATACTACAATTAACTAAAGGCTGAGGTCTCTCAGCCACAGGAAGTGTATCACAGGCATGACTTGATCATACAGATGCTACACATGGAAGCACATACCAAACTGAGAGTGTGGTACATCTGCATGATAGATGCTGTCAGGTTAGAGTGTACAAAATTTGAGCAGCTCTGGTCCTGATGTCCTGTACTCACACTGGGAGGAAACTCTCCTAGGCCAAGAACTTTCAAAATAATATTGAAGTGGAAACTACTGTGTGGTATAGCCAATTGGTTGTTTATAGTGCAAACCTCAACACTAAAGAAGGGAGACACTGAAACTGGTGACTTTACACAGAAAACTGTCACTTGGTTCCCTTTACTATACCAAAACACTAGGACTGACTCCAATGTCTTCTGCTCTTGCCACCTGGGGTACAGAATCTGTCCACTTTGTAGGAGTCCACAGTCTACAATAAAGAAAACTATAGCAAAAACAGCTTTGAAGCAGAATACTGCTACCTTAAGTTTTGACCATTTAGAAAGACCAGTCTGCTTTCACAGGTTGTTATTTACCTTCTTGTTTGCTACACCAGTGGTTTGTTCCAATGCCTTTCCCCAGGAGGCTGAGCCTGAATTGTATTCCAGGGGCAATTCAGAAACCAGAAGGCAAGCTGGGTCTCATTTTTGAAAATTAACATTTAACTTTAATTGTTCCTTCCCACACTACTTTGAAAATTATTCCTCTGTGCAAAGTGAACAATAATGGAAAAGGTCATGCTCAAACGTAGATTTTAAAAAACTCCGAACTTTACTTCTGGTTTACCACCTTGTCTTCATCCTAAATATAGCAATAAAACCAAAACAAACCTTGTCTGAATGCCTGCTTTACATTAGAGACTTACAAGAAAAGTTATATGTTGTCTGTTGTTCTGCTGAAAACAAAAATAACCAATTTGCTTTTGTGTGGTTCAGGGCAAAACAGCCTTGAGAAAATGTTATTGATGCAGTATATTTATCTAGGGTTGCATGACAAATTATGCCATCAGCAAATAAGGTCAGAGTAGTAGACTGAATTACTGGCAAAAATAGGTTTCTTGCAAAGGACAAAGGTTGTTTTAAATGCATATAAACCTTGAAGCCAGATGAGAAGTAATAATAACAGACTCAGTGTAGAATGTAGTATTTTAAAGCTCCCCAAAACTCCGTATAATTTTTTCTTGTGGCTGACTATAGGGTTTTTAAGAAGGATGAAGAAGGCTGTGTAGCAAAATATTTGCCTGTGATTATTGGGAAGGAGATTAAGGGCTCCCATGAAGTATGGTGTAGCTGCTTCACTTAGACTTGAGACCCTACCTTCAGAGGGGAAAATGTTGCATTTAGAGATCAGTTCCTACTGCTTTTCATGGAGTCCTAAAGAAGTTAGTGTAGTTTTCTACAATAGGGAAGAAGGAACTCATCACTAGATGCCAAACAACCTGCTTAAGAACAAGTATACACAGGAGTATGCTGCAAAGAAGAGCACACTATTTAGTTTTTAATGAAGCAGTATTCTGCTCTACAGTTCTGGATACTTCATGTAATTTCTCATCTGTCTGAAACGTGTAACACAGGTTTTGCTAAATTATTCCTAGTGCACTTCAAGCTTTTCTGTGACTCACAAAAATGAGCTTTGGAGTTTTATTTCTGGACAGATTCTGGGCTGGCCAGATTATAGGATCAGTTCTTTAAGAAAAAAAATTCCATAGTCATAATAATTTGATAAATAATCTTTTAATAAAGCACCATTAAGCATGTCAACACTGGATTTCAGTTGCAATTGGCATTTCTTGCAATTTTTATAAGAGCAAAATCATTGCTTATCAGATACACCTAGGCATTGGTTGCTCTCATGCTATGAATTTCACACTAGTCATTCATGACAATTTTGGAGGAGACCTCAGAAAGAAGATATTCCTCTTTTTAGAGATGTCCCAACTTTTGGAATAGAGCAACACACAGGATGAGTGCACAGGTACAGCCAAAGCCAGAGGTGTATTTACACCACTGATGCTACTTCAAGACCATCTGCCCATGGTGAGCACTTCCTTAAGAGGACTTATAATGGAGAGGATGAATTGGAGTGGCCCAGAGCTGAGCCTGTGAACGAGCTATCACCATCTTTGCAGGTGGTGAAGGTCCCTTAGGCAAGATACACCCTAAGCCTGTATCTGACTGGCAGCAAACACCATGGTTGCACATGGTATTCCAACTGTTCCACCACATCCAGTCATGAACCCTGCCATGCAATAATCTCTTCTGTTCCCAGCATGTTCCTCATTCCAGGCAACAACCGGACATTGCTCATAGAATCATAGAATACCCTGATTGGAAGGGACCTACAAGGATCACTGAGTCTATCTCCTGGCCCTGCACAGGACAACCCCAAGATGGTCAAGTACAGTCCATGATCTGTTCCTCATAGGCAGTTTGGGTATTTTTATTTTATTTTTAGTTTATTTTTTTTAGTTTATTTTTAGGGCTTAGGATTCCTCCCCAAACATCACTAAGCTGCATTTGAGACAGGCTGGGGTTGATGAGATGAGTCCTGGCTTGTGAGATCCTGCTCTGCTCTCCCTGAGTGGATCCCTGTGTCTTCTGCCACCTCTGGAGCCACCAACTCTCCTGTCCCCAACTTCTACTGTGGATGGCCATAGTATCGGTGGGCAGTTTGGAAACATGAACAATTAGCAACTATTCTTTTCAAATAAGAACTTTCTCTTTTGAAACCTTTAAATATCACTGTGGAACTAATCCATCATGACAGTAAATCATACAGTATGGTCACTGATGTTAAACTGACAGTTACAATTGCTTTCTCATGCTCTACGCTGCTCATTTTTAGCTTTCCAAAACTTTGTAACATCACCTCTTACTTCCTAGGCATATATGAAGCACCGTCACTGTGCTTCTGCTTTCCCAAATGTTGCTTGCTGAATAAAACTAAAGAGCATTTGAATCCTTTCCTGTTTAAGTAAAAAATCTGTGAAATAGGTTTATACAAAAAGAAAGTAGAAGAGGAATTCAAACAGTGTGATTGAGATGGAATTATCTTCTTTACACAGGAGGCAGTGCTTAGATATACATACTTTGTAGTTATAATTAAGAAATAGACCCAGAGAGTTCTGTTATGAATCAGCAGTTAAAATAATAACCTGTGAGACTGGGTTCCTCGATTGCAATCCTAATTTATCAGCAACTTCTGAGTTAGTGGCAAGTAAGATCTGAGCCTAATTCCAACTTCTTTTAGAGATGCTTTATGCTGATGTAACTCAATTGATCCTAATGGAGTCATTTTCACTTTATATCAATGAAAGTGAAATCAGGATATCATTACAGTCTCAGTTAACTCATCTACCAAGTAGATTCAGTTTATTGATTAGAGATAGGAGAGTTTAGAGCTGGAATTTTTACTTCCTTCTTAAAAAAATACAGCTTTTTGTAATTAGAAAATTGGTAGGAGATATGACATTGTTCTTACTTAAAGACTGTGACTGAAAAAAAAGAATATGTTGGACTCTTGGACTGAAAAGATGCATGATTTTTATAGAATTATAGAGTAATAAAGGTTGGAAAAAACCTCTAAGATCATTGAGTCCAACAATTTTCTTCAGAAAGCAGGTAAGGAACTATGGCAGGAAATCACACAGTTACAAATTGTTACTTTTTTTGAATTTTCAGTTCCTTAAGAATAACTTTTTGTTCATTTATTTCATCTCATTTTTCAAGATGTGAACAAATACTGAAATACCAAATTTTCCTCAAGGCAATTTTTAAAATATTATTTGTATTGAAAGTTGACTATGAATCAGCAATGCCCTGGCAGCCAGGAGGGCCAACCATGTCCTGGGGGGCATCAGGCAAAGCATCACCAGCCGGTTGAGGGAGGGGATTGTCCCGCTCTGCTCTGTGCTGGGTTGGCCTCACCTTGTGTGCAGTTTTGGGCACAACAATATGAAAAAGACATTAGGCTATCAGAAAGCATCCAAAGGAGGGCCATGAGGATGATTAAGAGTTTTGAAGGGAAGCCTTATGATGAGCAGATGAGGTCACTTGATCTGTTCAGCCCGGAGAAGAGAAGACTGAGGGGAGACCTCATTCCAGTTACAACTTCCTTGTGAGGGGAACAGAGGGACAAATACTCTCATTTCCTCACTTCCAGGCTTGAGGAAATGGCATGGAGCTGAATTGGGGAAGGTTTGGGTTAGATATAAGGAAAAGATTCTTCACCCAGAGGGTAGTTGTACACTGGAACAAGCTCTCCAGAGAAGTGATCACAGCACCAAGTCTGTCTGAGTTCAAGAAGCATTTGGACAATGCTCTCAGGCACATAGTGTGATTCTTGGGGTGTCCTGTGCAGGGCCAGGAGCCGGACTTGATGATCCTTTTGGGACCTTTCCAACTCAGTATATTCTATGATTCTGTGATCTCTAGTGCTTATTTACTTTACAGAGGTGTTCAAAGGCTCAAGTCTAAAATAATTAAGAAAACTTTGGGTAAAAAGAACTTAAAAAGAGTTAAGCCTGTATTTTATTACAACCTCCACTAAATACCAGTTACCCAAATTCACCCTTCTAGATTTCTTGACTTGTCATGTGACACATTTCTAGCTTGTTTCTATCCCATTTAGGCTGCATGCTTGCTTCAAAAGTATTATATATATATATTGTGATGGGAAATCTGGTCTTCCTGCAGGAAAAGGCAGTCACAGAACCCTAGGGTGATTTGAGTTAGAAGGGACCTTAAAGATCATCTAGCCCCAAACTCCCTGTCATTCCTCCCACTAGACCACGTTTCTCAGGGCCCCATCCAACCTGCCTTTGAACACTTCCAGGAACGAAGCACCCACAGCTTCTCTGGGTAACTTCTCTTAGTATCTCAACATCCTCACAGTAAAGGATTCATTTCTAATATCCAGTTTAAACCTGCCCTATGTCACTTTAAAGCCATTCTTCCTTGTCCTGTCACTACACCCTCTTGTAAACAGTTCTCTCCAGATGTCTTGTAGGTCACATTCACCTAAGAGTGGGAAAGACTAGTGCAACATGTGCTGTATTTGGCTTGTTTGCAGAATCTAAACAAAAATCCTCATTATCTAAATAAAAATCTGGGATACTTTGTGTTGTTTTTATTTCTTTCAACTTCCCTAAGAATGGTGCAAGTTTTTACGTTTCCAGCCTAGCTTCAGGAAGAGTTGGAAATAGTTCCATTTACTCTGCTAATGCTACAGAACAAAGGACTAGCCTGCATTTCTTGATGTGAAAATGCCTATCTCATTTGCATTCTTAGTTCTAAGAAATTGTCATTATGGTATATAAAAGCACCATTTAATACATTTACCCTACAGGGAAGCAGATAAGTACTTTATCCTTGGTTTACAGATGGCAAAGGAAAACCAGACAGAATGTCTGGTAAGCTAGATATTAAGGATTTTGAATGACTAATTTTCAGAAAGCCAAGCTCAGGTGCCTGCTAAAATTAGCCTTGTTTTGGTTTATTATTATCATTATCATCATTATGATGATAATGACTGGACACCTGCTCAAGCAGCAGGTTAAATTGTATTAGTCAGTGTCTAAATATACACAGAAAAAAAAGTCATTTCCTGACTACAGTGCTTATCGTCTCAGGATGGAACAAGACACCAAACTGATATATGGACTGAGAGGAGCTACAGAGGAGTGACATCCAGAACTACACAAAATTTCCAGTCTGACATCCTTAACAGTCATCACAGACACCTTATGAGCTAACTGTGCAATCGAGCTAGGATTGCTATCATATTAAATATATTTATATCTTTATAGGTAGTTGTGTATACATATAAAAATAGTCATTATACTATTTCACTGAAGTTTGCAATAAAATCTTTCCACTCATGCAAAACAACAGATGAAATGCACCAAGGTGTCTTTTTGAAAGTATTGCATGTAACTGCTGAGGGTGGACTTCTCTAGCTGGTAACCAAGAGACCTACTCTTAGTAGGTGGTAAGTCATGAAGATCTTTGAATCTGAAGACTGATGGTTTTGTTTAATACTATGCAGGAGCAAATAAAGGAGTGTCTAGAAGAGAAATGAGACTATCAGAAAAAATAATCAGGAGAAGTGTAAGAGAAGCAACGCCCATAATGAAAAGAGAAGTTATCATATTGTTCTCCATAAGACCAAAAAAATCAAATAATTAATCAAATATTTGAGCTGTAGCATGACCACAGCAGGCACAATTCAACTGACGTGAATGAAGGATGCTAATAGAGCTCTAAGATGTTGTTGTGGACACCTGACTGAGCATACAACAAAACTGCTCCATTAGAACAGCAAAATAAAGCGATTTTTATCTTCCTCTGCCTAGTCCCAGTGAGGCCACATTTGGAATAATGGGTCCAGTTTTGGACATCCCTAATTCAAGGAGAGAAATTGGATGAGGTGCTGCGGAGAGCTGCCAAGATTATTACTGGCCAGGGCAAGTAACTTATGAGGAGTTACTGGGCTTGTTTAGTCTAACAAAGAAAAGACAAAAGAGACATTCCATAGCAGTCTAATTTTTTTTGAAAGGAGGGGGTGAAAAAAAGGAGTTACCCAAGGGATATGGAGTTTTTCTAGATTTGTCTAAAGTCATGGCTGACTTGATCTGATGTTGGCGATAGTCCCAGTCTGGTTGGGAAGTTCAACAAATGACCTCCAAAGGTCTCCTTCAACCAGCATTTCTAGGAAGACAGTGCAGTAGCTATTTTGCTGCCATTGGTTCATCTTTTTCAAGGAAACCAGAGAAAGCTGTCTGATCTAGACATCTATATGTAAGAACAATTCTGATTAAGGGCTAGGAATTATAAAACCATAAGACCGGTATTTATTAAAGTATTTTAAAGCATCACTTTGTCACATAGCATTGATTGAAAGGTGTTGAAAGGGTGCTTTACTGCTGTGTCACAGAGTCCCACAATAACTTTATTATTGAATTGCTTGTCAGATATGGGTCAAGCCAACAGAGAAAGTGCATGAGCTTTAAGGGACAACAGTACCTGCCTAATTACTAAGAATTCCCGACCAGTTCTATTAGGAGCACCATCTATGAATCAAATGTGAAGAGAAGACCATCTGAGCTCCTGCTCAGGTTTAAAATACTGGAGAATTGCAAAATACCAGTGCATGGGACTTAGATCTGCCTTGACTCAAAGTGGAAGTTTGGGAGATGGAGTCATCATAAGAATAGGTAATGAAGTTGACTATGTTTTAGAGTTTTAAAACATGATTGAACATCTTTGTGGAAGATACTAATGGAAGACCATTAGTGGTATATTTACAAGGGAAAATGGACAGGAGAGACATACAGAGGGCATCTTATAGGTTTTGATGATTCCTTCAGGGCTTATGTGGGTGCAAAATTATTAGGGATATGTCTAATAAAACATACAGTATCAGTCAGCCATGCAGACCAATTCAAGATCTAGTTTCTAGCTTGGAAGTCAGTCCCACTCAGTGACAAACAATACATGAACAAAGTGAAAAAGTGAAGCACAGAACTTGAAAATGAAACCTCAAAAATGTGAGAATAATCCTCTGACATAAAACTGAGGTTTGGCTTCCTGCATCACCCAAGGACCACGATGGACTCTCAGAGATCTCTTTCCCCAGAGACACAAGTTTCAATTTGCACCAAGCTCCCAGAAACTATTCAGCAAATTATCACAAAGCTACTAAGTCCTTCAGGGCTGAACCAGGTCCCAGTTTAACTCCCACTGAGCACAGGTAGAAAGAAAGTGATAATTAAAAGAGAAAGTGGTAAAGGAATGGACATTTATTTGAAATGTTACCAGGTGTTAGGAAAAGAGGCGTTTTAATGGCCAAAAAACATATGAAATAAAACCAATAATAATGATGGCTCATCAGAAGGTACTCTTAAAGGATATATCTCATCCAGAGTTAAATGAAATTATTTACCTCTAATGCCAATTGGTGATGTTAATTAGCACAGTCCTTAAAAATCTGATCCTTGAAGAAACCTTTTAGATGATGCAACGTGCCAACATGATTCTTAGCCCTTACTTTTTCATATTGCAGATTTCTAAAATAACCACCCTCTGTTCAGTGCTGACATTGTCAGGATGCGTTGGAGCACCAGCTCCTATGAGTGCCATCTCTCTGTCATCAATCAAAAGTTGGTAAGAGGAATGGCCTTTTGAAATAATAATAACAACATCAACAGTAATAATAACCATGGTGGTGATGAGAAATGTACTAAACTGCAGAAAAAAGTTCATACAATAAAATCTGCCAAAGCAATAATGAATAAATTAAAGCAAACTATAGGAATTAGTTAAGTGGCAAAAACATCAAGGCAATATTAAAAATTAAAACCAGAAATATAAACACAACAGTTGACATAACAGTCAACTGCTGTAAGGTTACAAGTGCTCAGATACTAGTAATCTATGGGTACAGAAGTATCTGCAAAGATAGACGGTACAAGGTTTAGTTGCTGAAATCTTTTATTTCCCTAAAGACAGACTCAGGTGCAGAGAAAAGTAAAACAGATAGACAGAGAACAGAGAACATATTTCATGAGAATGGACTAAACAAATCCATTTTTTGAATGAATTTTGCTTAAAAATTTGAAGGGAGGTATGAGACATGATTGCAGCATATACAAAATATCCTTTACCCTTCTTGCTCTTTATAATTATTTAGGCAAGATACAAACAAACAGATCATCACCATCGTTGGAGTATCTACTAGTCAGATATTTGTTGGTTCAGAGGCAGGGTGACATAATAGCTCTCCAGTAAAAAGATTAAGAAACTGAATCTCTAGGAATAAATATACTGTAAAATCCAAGGCATGTTTAAGGTGGAACTTGACCACTGTGACCAGGCATCCATTTCTGCATTCTACCAAAATATTGTTAAATTCTGAGATCTCCAAGGCATTAACTTTTCTGCCTTAAAATGTTCTGGTTTGAGGTTGATCAAGAGCAGGGAGAAGATCTAGTTTTAAGCATAACACCAGAGAGTGGCAAATAGAGGGACTTGAAGAACCCGGGTAGGCTTAGCTCTTCAATCATATTTTCTTCTTTGTCTTGGTTGGCGGTTGGATGTCCTTATCGATCACCTTCACTGGAGGTATTTAAGAGACATGTAGATGTGGCACCTGGGGACATGGTTTAGTAGTGGGTTTGGCAGTGCTGTGTTAGCAACTGTGTTCAATGATCCTAGAGGTCTTTTCCAACCTAAATGATTCTATCATTCTATGATTCCATTTTTTCCAAGTGTCAATGCTTATTATTACTGAACTTTCCTAGTGCTTCCCCTTTGCTCTCTTTTGCTTCTGACATCTTTTTCTCATTTTTAAACCGATATCCAGAACCTCACACATTCAGGACTTGTTTTTCAGATAAAATTCATATAGCAATGCTTAAAGCCTGGAAGCTCTTCAGATCTCACCAGCTGAGATTTTTCTTGGCATTAGAACATCTCTTGCTGGCATGCAGTCAATGAACCCTGCTAATATACCATCAATCCTGTCTAGCCCTGGAGAAAGGAGAGTGCCGGGACTTGGCCAGAATACTACTGCGCTTGGCTTATTCCCAACTGGAGTTGTTTAAAACAGTCCCCAGGCTGCTTTAACACATGCCAAAGACAGCTTAAAAATCAGTGAGCTGACTCCCTGAGCCACCCCATTTCCTACACGTTCTGTGCCCGATTGTCTCTGGGCACATCAAGCAACAGGGGCCAGGCATCTCCTCTGGTTGATTCCCACCAACAAACTTCAGTATCATCAAAGCTTCCCAGCATACCTATCACTCTGTCAAGTAGCTAAGCATTACTGCAAGCATAAGTAGACTGAATTCTAGAGGAACTAGGAGAGAGACTAAGTTGAAACTTTCAGATATGTAAATTACTCTTTTAGCATCGTGATGCTTTAGAACACCGTGAAACAGAATTATATCCTGGACTCGGCACACTACTAGTTCATGTGTATATGAGG
>WEIV01031231.1:3002-22086 GCA_013390005.1 Calyptomena viridis | reverse complement strand
TTGTATGTAACAGTTATTCAGAAATTATTACAAAATTCCCCCATATTATTTTGAAAACTTTTTTTTTTTGAAGATGTAAGTATTTATATCCTCAGATGGTTGCTTTTTAATTTTTTTTCTTGATGAGTGAAGTGAGACTTCTTCCATCTTCAGCTGCTGAAGTCGAAGAATCCCTAGCCATTACAATGACACCAGTTTGTAGGGCCGTGAATCCATTTTTCATTTCTTTGGCACACTTTTCCTTACTGAATTAGGATTAAGAACTTTTTAAGCACATCCACAATCTTATGCATGAAAAGAGGTCTTGGCTTAACAAAGGTGGATAAGGCTATTTTGGATGATAAATACACATATGGTGAAGTTACCAGTAGACATTGTGGTTAAGATTTCAAGGGGGCTTAAGAGAGGTGTGTCAGCCCCTTCACTGCCAAAATAGGTAGCTTACATTTAATAGATTCTAGTCTATCATACCTTGTAGTTTGTAGTTTTCCTCAAACTCAAGACTATCTTTTCAAGTTGTACTATGCAGGTAGTGCTATAGTGAGTCTTCATATGAATGGCTAAGAAGGAATTTAGGTATCTCCCAATAGTTACACACCCTGTAATTATGTAACCTCAGATCGTACCACCCTAGAGGAACTAGGACTGCTGCCTGTCACTGATACCATTACTGCACAGAAAACACCACAGAGGCCTCCCTCCTTGACACTGCATAGCGGAAATGTGTAGGATACCCTGGCTGAAGTTACAGACAAAGTCTGCACTTGTTTTGGAAAAATAAATGTTTATCCCTTTTATTAAAGTAAGTCTAAGAAGGGCAAATATTGTTGTAATGAAAACTAATATATGAAAAGGGTAAAATCTGGCAGTTCTCGGATACAGCTTCATCAAAAAACTAACTGATCAAAAAATTGACATGACCTAACTATTAGAAACTTAAAATGTTCAAATTCCATGGGTAAAGATGTCATATCTGCAGTTTGGTTTCCTAATTAATCCGATTACTTGTCTGTCTGCCTCAGAGTCTTTTGAAAAGCAGTGAGTAGAACAAGGTTCACTGTGAAAACAGCAGCACAGTCAACCCCAAGTGGAATAACTTCCATGTTTGTTCAGCATCAGTTCTTTCATCCACAAGAGACTTGACCTATCAGTTCTCCCCTTCATAGAACAACTGATTTAAAAGTGATGCAAACAACATAATTAACTGAAGAAATGAAAATTCAGAATGTAAACTTTCCAAATTAAATAAGATGGGATAATTCATTTGATAGAGTTTGAATTTTCAGCAACCAGAATCTGTCTAGGAGTTATTATAGGAATTGTCTTCCTTGTTACCTTCATTCTGTTTCAGTAACAGCATCTGTAAGATTTTATTGATGTAACTAGCAAACCGGATGACAATTTTGTTAAATCTTATGGAAAAAAAGTGATCAATTTTTTTATACAGTCATTGTGTTGGACAATTTGAGAACATTAAATAGGATATACATATCGACCTATTTCAGATCAAGCCACCTTGTTACGTTTGTTGATAATCTTCTATACTATTGATTGCTAGATACTTCCCTATCCTCCAGAAACTGCTGGCTGTGTTCGTATCTTTTATGTAAAACATCAGGAAGAACATTGGTAGAAACTGAAAGTTATGTGTGGCTTCTCCAACCCTTGCAGATCATAATGCAAAAGTCAAGTCTGGTTTTTTTTATTCTATTACATGCTTCAAGTTAATTTGTTTCCTGGCAAGGAAAGCAGCATATATAAACAGTCTGACTTTTCTTTATTTATTGAGTTCCTAGTCTTCCCTGGCCAGTCAGATTGCTTATTCAAACTCAGCCAGTTAATAAGGATAAAAAACACAGTTATCTCACTTAAAACAATTATTCTAACATGCAAAATTATGTTCAGCTTTATTCATCTTTTTTTACTGCTTCTGTACATTTTCAAATAAGATGTGTTGATTTTCCCTATAACAGTATTTAACACCTAGGAAATAAACAGGGAAAGAAGATTTTCAGTGCAGCAGTCTCATCTAATTTTAAAGGAGAAAAGCCTACCAACAACCATTCTACTTTTACAACCATGTAAGTTCAGATATTTTCCACCTACTGTGTATATAGGAATGGAAAAGCTAACAGACAGGTCCGATTAAGAAGCTGCACCATAGGACATATTTAAAGAGACAGCATTCAGACCTGCATGCCCCAGAGATAACATTAAGGAATGAGATCCAATACTACTGTCCATACATAAGTAGAAAATAAACATGGTGGAACTAGCCTGGTTGTCTGCCCTCAGAAACAGGCTTTAAGGAGAAACTCATCAGCAAATCACACAGAAGGTTGGCTTGCAGAATTTTCTAATTCTTATCTCTTATTAAAGGGGTTAAAATAAATAATGGAAAATATTGAGACACCATTATATTTAGATAATCTACAGATTTTAGAACTTATTTGTTCAAAGTGAACATAGAAATAAGTGGAGCCTACTCTATGAGGAGAGTTAGAATAAAATAAAATTAGGTCTCACAACATTTGCAGATCTCAACAATTAAATTTGGACTTTCATTCCCTTGAGCAGAATTTCATTGAAAAACCCCATGTGATCTATTCTGCTTGCAAACAATCTTCAGAATTGCTTTCAGCAATACCTTCACCTAAAAAAGCTGAGTGAGTAAAGACTGAATGGTTTGCAAATGAGTGTATATTTCCAGCTTTTATGGGTTTTGTTACATGAATTTTTAAAATTACACTATATGCTGTTGAAACAGAAAAAAGTTAAATGCTGCTTTCCAGAATGAAATTTCACAGTTTCACCTTATGAAACCATCACCTTATATATTCATTTCTAAATGGATTTTTGCCTAAATGGAGACATTTCTGGGGAGGTATTAATTCAGAAAAACTGATATTTTAAGAAGAGAGAGAATTTTCAAGTATCTCTGATCCTCACTTCCCTGGCCTGTAGGAATGTGTAAACATCACATGTTTTATCTGTTGAGTTGTTTCAGACAAAGGAAAACATCCCAGCCCTGAAATAAAGGTACTGAGCCACGGAAAGAGCATTCTCACAGTGCCAGAGAAGAATTTCAGCTGACAATTTGCCACATATATTCAATATAAATTTTTAAGAATGGGAGGATATTTTTTGAAGAATTCAGTATATAATGTATTCCTACAACTTGTCACTAATGGTCAGCTAGCCTCCTGTGCACTTCAGTTCAAATTGCAGCCAATTATTATGGTGGGAGACTATCCTCTCCTTACTGAGAGCTTGGACCTATAGAGGATCAGGGGGTGAATTGCACTGCCGTCTAATGGCCCTGTTAGCCACCTATGTCAAGGTTCCCAGCAGAGTCTCCATACACACTTTATCCCTGCCATATACACAAGGAGGAATGCTAATACTAAAGGGTAGCTCTACATATCTGACACAACCTATGGACTATCAGAATGCTTCAAAGCATTCAGCCATCAGACAAGACAAAACTGAGAGGTTTTGGTCACAGATGAAGATGCTCAGTAGCAGACCTAGGTCTTCCTCCTTGAGCTACAGAGTTGCAGGGTCAACATCTGCTGGCTGCCCCTGAAACCAGTTCTCAGAGAAGGCAGCTGTAGCCGCTGTAAAATGGTTTTCATCTTCAGCTCCAGAAGAAAACAACCACATCTGGGGAGCATCGCTTGTATCCAGCTTCCAGCTGTTGGTCGCAGGAGAAGGTGAGCTCCCAGCCGCCGTGCCCGAAGGGCTGAATTTACAATCAGCTTTGGTGCCTCCAACTTGCGCTGTAGCCACTTTCAAAGATGCTTTTCCCTGTCGACTACCCCTAAGAGCCTGGCAGGGTCGGGCCCTGGCTGCAGCGGGGATGTGTTTTCCCTCGCTAGGTGAGTGNGTGGTTTTGTTTGTTTGATTGGTTGGTTCTTGTTGTTGTTGTTTGTTTGGGTTTTTGTTGGTTTGGTTTGGTTTTGTCTGGAAGTGCTGATTATGACACAACGCCAGGAAAAGTGAGCTAGTTAACCAAGAAAGTCGTGTTCCTGGGCCCCACCTTGGCAGGACATTGCGTCCCGGGACACTTCAAACACACACAAGTGGAAAAGCAGTGGAAGGTATGGGGCCCCCTGGCAACTGTGCAGCCCTTACACGCATTCCTTTAGCGATTGTGTTTGATAATGCCTATTTACCACTTCAATTTCTTCCAGGCTAGGATTTGGGAAACATAATTTAATCCGTGTTTTTTCAGAATATGGAAGGCGTCCAAAGCATTATGGTACAAGCAGTTTAATATGCTGCAATTTCATGACACTGTGGTGATTTAGCAGCCTTTTTTTTTTTAATGTCCAGAAAGGATCCAAATACCATAACTGACAGCCGACTTGTGCTACGTCACAACATAAAGAGGATTACACATGCAGATTACAGCTCTTAGTCTACCATGGAAATATCTAACACAGGCAGTTTATATCAGAATTGGAATGCTGTTGAAGAAGTAAGTGTTTGGTAGCTCTGTGACTATCACAGGGGTCATGTCTGCAGCAGCTGAAAGGCAACACGGAGAGGAAGTTCACAAAGTGTTTGGCTGTATGGATATGCATATTGCTGAGCTAGCAAAGGCAGTAACAATAGTGTTTCTTATCTCTAGGGCCTTCGTGATAATCCAGTGCTGGCGTTGCCGTGGGAGCTAGGGATATGGTTAAAACCCATAAAGGCAACATTCCTTAAGGTCAACAGACATTTGGCTGACAGGCCAAAAACTTAATATCCTGAGAAGTCTGCAAACTAGGAAGCTGGAAATAAGTATCTAGTGTATTCAAGACAGGAGAAAAGCTTGTAGAAGGACTGGTGAGGAGTCTATTAAAAGAAAATATTTTTGTCTGGTGTTTCTCTAATGCATAGCAAACTTTCTGTGAAATTCTTCAGTAGAGTAAATGTTTTTAAAGCAGCAACACAGCTTCAATCTTATAAAAATGAGAGAGGGCTAGAAATACTTTGTAAACCAATAAGACTTTAACTCTTCCTTAGACCAGTGAATACCAGTGTTAAGTCAGCTTTCTGACTTAACTGACTTCTGGATACTCCAAAACATTTGACTTTGGAGGATGCAATCATATGGTGAAAACCTCTGTATTCAGAATTATGGAGGTTGCTATGTAAACACACTAGCGTTACTGTCAACTGGAACAGAGTCTATTTTCTCCATAGTATCTGCTACAGTGATGTGGTTTTTTTTGATTTAGAATGAGAATCATGTTGATAACATACTGATGTTTTAGTTGTTGGTGAATAGGGCTTACCATAAGGGAAGCTCTGCCAGTGAAGAGCTGCATAGGAAACTGTTTGGGAGCATGGCCAGGATCTAAACTGGCCAAAGGAATATTCCCTATCATAGAATGTCATGCCCAGTGTGTAAACTGGAGGAAATCAGCTGGGAGGAAGTGACTGCTCTTTGAGGATGGGCTGGGCATCAGTCAATGGGTGGTAAGCTATTGTATCATGCATCACTTTTTTTCTCTTGACTTCTGTTACTCTTTCTCTCTTTCCCCTTATCATTACAAATTTTGTTAGTATATTCAGTATTGTTTTTATCATTGTTATATTTGATTAAATTATTACATTGTTCTTATCTCAATCCATGAGGTTTACCTGTTCTTGGTATTTAATTGCTGACTGGTATTAAAGCATGACAATTAAGTATTACATTATGAAATTTTTAACTCAGCCATTCTGTTTCAATGCTCAAAATATACTTTTTAACTAGGAAGATGTTAAGTAATGTAGGAATCTCATTGTCATTCACCCAGTTGCAGTTAACAGGTAGCTGGCAAAATCTGTTTGGTTCTGCTGCTGGCTGGTATGCTGACTTAATTTGGAAATTCTAAAGATGCTGTATTACAAAAATAAGGAAGCATCTAACAATGCTGCTGACTGCTTATTCTTATTTCACTTGATAGAATCAGAGAATGCTCTGGGTTGGAAATGAGCTCAGACATTATTTATTTCCAACCCCCCTGCCAAAGGCAGGAACATCTTCAAGTAGACCAAGTGTCTGAAAGCCCCACTAAGCCTGTCCTTGAACTCTTCTAGGGATGGGGCAGCTAAAACTTCTCTGGGAAATCTGTTCCAGTGCCTCACCACCCTCATTGTAAATCATTTCTTGCTAAAATTTATTCTAGATTTATCCTCTTTTATTTTAAAGCCATCACCCTTGTCTCATCACTAAATGCCCTGTGTAAAAAGTCCCTCTCCAACTCTCTTGTAGCCCACTTTAGGTGCTGGAAGGTGCTCTAGGTTCTCCCTGTAGCCTTCTCTTCTCCAGCCTGAACAACTCCAAACTCTCTCCATCTGTCTTTGTAAGAGAAGTGTTTCAGCCTTGTGATCATCTTCATGGCCTTCCTCTAGACCCAATCGAACAGGACCATATCTTTCTTATTTTGGAAACCCCAGAACTGGACACAGCACTGCAGGTGTGTCTCACCAGAGCACAGTAGAGAGGCAGAATCCCCCCACCCTACCCTGCTGCCCACATCGGTTTGGATGCAGCCCAGGACACACTTGGCTTTCTGGGCTGTGCACACTGTCAGGTGATGCTGAGCTTCTTATTAACCAACACCCCAAAAGTTCTTCTCCCCAAGGGTGCTCTCAATCCATTCTCTGTCCCACCTGTGTTTGTGCTTGGGATTGCCCCAACCCAGGTGCAGGACCTTGCACTTGGCCTTGTTGAAATTCATGAGGTTGGCACAGGCTCCACTCAGGCCTGTCAAGGTCCCTTTGGATAACATCCCATCCCTCCAACCTGTCAACCACACTACACACCTGGATGTTATCAGTGAACTTGCTGAGGGTGTCACTGACAAAGATACTTAACAATGACCATCCCAACAGTATCCCCTGAGGAGTGCTGCTTGTACCTGGACTGCACCTGGCCATCGAGCCTCTGACCACAACTGTTTGAGCATGACTGTCCAGTCAGTTCATTATCCATTGAATGGTCTGTCTGGCAAATCCATGTCCCTCCCATTTAGAGACAAGGATATTGTGTGGCATTATAAGTCAAGGACTTCTATCGGAGCAATGGAGTCCTAGATCCCAAACTAGCTTCTATTCCCACTGTCAGCACATATTTCTGTTTGAGTGCACTGTCCAGCCGGGTGGAAATCTTCTGGCCTGCTTGTCTTTACATTCCCTTTAATTGCCTTTTGTCGTCCTTGTAACTCCTCTATAACCTGACCTGCAGAATTCTGCAACCCATCTCACTTCTTGGACTAAGAATAGAAACAGATCACCTTGAAGTAACTCCTCAAGCCTTCAGGAATCCAGTTCAACATCACCCTTTTCTTTTTAAAATCTATACAGATTTTTTGCAGTTTACCTCTGAGATACAGCCCTTAATTTGTCTGTCCACCATCACTTCCCTTTTTTCCTTTTTAACCTTCTTCCTTCCTTTCTTCCTTTCCAGACTGTGCAAGCCATTCATGTTTCTTCTCAGTGTTTCCTGCCACCTGTGTCTTGCTAACTTCCCCTTTCCTTTCAAACTGCATTTTATATCATATCTCCTTTTCCAATGTCAGGTTCACTAATTTCTCTTTCTCCATCAATTCTATGCTATAGATTAATTTACTGACTAAGTGATATTTTAATATAATTTCTGCGGTATGTATCTTATACTGACTTTCGCCACAGTATTCAATGTGTAGTGTTCTCTCCTCACAGCTGATAAACAGGAAAAGAGGCAAAGGGTGTTAGTCAAAAGCAGTCAGGATTTTCTGTTTGAGGAACAGTTTACTAGAATGGCTGACAGATGGCTCTGAACTGTACTCTGTTATCAAAACTCTTCCATACCATCCACATCTTCCAGAAGTTGACTGGTCTTGTTACTGGGAGTAGAAGTCAGACAACAACTCTGGCCCCAGCATTGACACCATTCACAAGGTTATACTTTCCAGTCTGCAAATTAGAATAAAGGACAAGTGGATTGGAGTTATGAAGAGTTGAGATTGCAGAGTGCTGCTCTAAGAGCTTAACAATTTGTTAGTAATTTCACTAAGGGTGTTTTGTCTCCAACTGTTCTCTTGACCAAGTATCCCAACTAGGATTATGTCCAGGATAACATGAAAAATTTTTCCACAGAAATCCTTCAAGTGTAAGTTAGTTTCCACACATTTTAATGAGGAGCAAAATAAACAGAATGGCCTTCCCTAGAAAATGGAGAACCACTCTATGAGAATATTGTTTGGATTTGTTTGGGTTTTTTTTAATTAGTGCTGTAAATTCCTCTGTTTTGGTGTTAATTTGTGGTACATGGTATCAGTGTCTTAGATGCAGTCCTGCCTTTGAAAAAAACAACACCAACAACTTGCATGTGTTTTCATACAGATTTGGTCTAACAAATTCTTGCTTCTCAAAGCATTAAGAAGTCTTTTCTTACATCTGTACTCCTTTTATCATGAAAATACCCTCCTACTGGTAGTTACAGTTAATTCCCTTTGAATAATGCTTCTGTACTCAGGGAATAGTGGCATGACACTCAAGCAAATAGGCTATCCCTATTCTTAGCCTCACAGAAAAACCATGAGAAATGATAGATTTTTTTACAGCTGTTGCTGCTGGCATCATTTCTGCAAAATGAATGTTATATGGTTTAATATTGTGAGAGTTTTTAATGGGACTTTTCACAGGGCTTCAGATGTGGTCTCTTAGATAAGTTGTGCTTGCATATAAGTGAACACTAAGGAGGGAGAAATGATGACAATAGAATTGTCCACAATTCGCTGCTGGAAAGGAGTATCTTGGTTTTGGCGTTTGTATCTGTGAATAGTGATGTCCTTGTAACTTAGTACTGTGTTCACTGATTTCATTGTAGGGAATTACTAAAAAATTTGAAGGAGTGTGTGTGAAACAGGTATGTTTGCCAGAAACAGGAATGCAGGGTTTTTTAACCTACAACATATGCAAATTTTACTTTGTTTCCAGTCTACTGTAAATCTTAATTATATGAAGATTAATAGGTCATGTTTCAAATTAAAGAATAACTATTTAGGAAAGGTTTAGTTTAATCAAAGAAGCTAGTGATATAATACTTTACAAGGTTGTTATCTTTCAAGAAATTTTGAGGTAGTTTTAAGCAATTCAATTCCTTTCCCCAAGATGGCCTTGCAAAATAGTTTCAAAAGGATTATTTCTCTTTAGTTTTCATGAAGATTATGCAAATCTCAAAACATGAGATCCTGGCCAAGAGAATCTGTAAAACACATGACATTACTGTAATTTTAGCTATGTGACAGAAAGAGGTTTGCGTAAGTGGGTAGGCACTATTTAGGTCTTCAGAAGATATGGGGGAAAGGGCAATAATAGAAATTTAGATTTTTAACTACTTTCACACAGAGTTGCAGGAAGATCAGAGGGTGCCCCAAGGTGGAAGATTGCTTTGTTGGTTTGTTTTTTTTTTTTTAATTTATGTGTGCCTATCATGCCAGTCTCTCATCTAATCAACATACTCCAACAATCTATAGAAATAAAACATGGAGAGTTAATTTTTTGTCTCTCAAATTAGATTTCTTTTGTTGTGCCATCTAGTCAGACCCAGCAGCTTGTAGACAGGTTACAAAGTAGGTTTTTCAAGTGCTTTTAATATGTAACCAAACTGAATGTGTTGAAAATGAAAAAAAAATTAAAATTTTTAATGTCAGTAAACAAACTGACTTTATAACCTTGCTGTATTCGAAATGTGATGTGAACTTCGAAGCAAAGCTGAATTGAGGTGTTCCAGAGGTGCCCTGACAAGATTTCTATGAGGCATTTTGGGTGTCTGAAACAAAACCCCCCAAGATTCGTATGGTTATCTTCTTCAAGAAGACTGTTTAAAATAGGCTATGGTTCTTTTAGTTGAAAGAGACTTCTATTAAACCATTTTTCTTCTTCTTAAGCTATTTGCTGCAGGAATACTTGTGCTTTCTTTTGAAGCAACTGACACTACTGTCAGAGCACTGCTGTTTCAGTGAAAAAGAGCCATTTCAAATTTTAATGTATTTATATGCATTTGACTTTGCATTTATTACATTCACCTTTACTAGAATGCAACATGGGATATGGAAAAAAGAGGGTTTTAGTCCAGAGAGAAGATAAGCAGGACCTGTTCAAATGTCATCTAAGAACTCTGACAAAATACAATTTCATATAGTTCCTTTATGTCTTTTCTCTGTAATTATAAATAAACCACTGCACTGGATCTTGATTTAAAATAATTCTTCAGAAAAAAAAAAACCAACCAACCCACAATTATTCCATCTGGTATACTGCAAGCACTTTAGAAAAAGTGATGCAAATTGTGATGTATCTCAAAAAAACCCCTATGTAAATTACACATAGGCACATACAAATGCAAATGCTAGTCCATATCCCAAACAAGCTTATTCAGCACCCCAGCTGTCAGTGTGACAGTGGTTAAAACTCACATTAAACAAGGAACTTAATTTAAAAATATGATACTTTCTAGGTGAACTGCCTTGCACCTATGCTGCACTGAAGGACTTAGTTCTGGAATTTTCGTCTGTTCTCTTGTCTGGCTTCTTTTATGAAAAAAAGAAAAACAGAAAAAAGTAAATAAATCTTCATTTGCTTGCTCAGATGTGAGTTATAGAAATAGGAATGACCTTCCAAAGTATTAGGAGGGTCAGATCCCATCCAAAAGCAGTATAATACAGGACAAAAGCTAAACATATTCAAAATTATGTGTTTTGCCACCTGGCCCAGTAAGCCAGCTAGACAGTGGTGATGACTTGTGAAGGACTGTGTTCTTGCAGGGTCACTGTAAGTGAAGGAGCCTTAACAGTTTTCTGCTGTACCTGAGTATACAGGAGAATTTCTGTGCACTTAGACATGAGGCAGTAGGTGAGAATCCCTGGCTATACTTTTGCTGAGTGTGTCAGATTTTCACTTGATGTTGTTCCTGTAGTTGTAGTCTGCATTTTCAGTAATAAAGGCAGAAAAAGAATTGTGTACTCTGGCACAGGAATAGGAAGATGGCAGAAGCAATGCTGAATATGCACCACTCACTGCAGAACAGAGCAGCAATATTCACAAACATTCACACCCAAGTGACTGTAGCATTTTTTTTCCCCTTTGGCTTTCCTTGATTGTTGCAAGAGATCTTTCCTAGAATTTCCATTATTCACATATCCTCTGCACTTGGTTTGCCTGTCAGCTGCTGCCGCCTCTGTAGCACATTTAAGAGAGAAATTTGACATTTGAACTAGTAGCTGTGGTTGCAGGCAATCTGCTTTGTTCTTGGTCTAAAGGAGGCACAAATTAAGATAGCTTTGCAGCATCTGGATAAGCATTGCCTATCTCATATATGAAACATCCATCTTTACTGTGACCATACTTACTGGTTGCTGAACACATTGCAAATTTGCATAGATTAGGTGAGTCTACAGAAGACAGATTATAATTTCTGTTTTAGGAAAATCTTTTACTTTCGTCATCTGCTTGAGGATTATTGTTTTACGCATTGCACCTGTCTCTTTCTCGTAACACATAACACAGACAATTTATTTTTACACAAATTAGTATCTTGAAACAATTCCCTATAACAAACACTATGTATGTTTCTAACTTCTAAGATCTGTTTAAATCCAATTATGGGGCATGCATCATGGAGAAGAACTAACTGGAGTAGCAGTAAAATGTCATATAATACTCCCATGATGGCTTTAAAATTGATATCAGTGAGAAAGGAATTGGGTACATCACTTTGGTATTTCACTGAAAGAAGCATGGAAAGCTTGTTAATTGTGTGTTACACCATATAGCTTTGTAAACAAATAATTTTCTTTTTCTCACATCATTACACGATGCGAAAAACTTTATGGAGCTAAGAAAAAGAAAAGAGTGAAAAAGGGTATGTGCAGTTTTTGGTTTATGTTGCACCCTGTATGCTAAAGAAAATATAACATTGGTTTAAGTGATAGCAAACTTAAAATGTGGGGCAAAAACCTTCTAAGCATGCTTTTGGTACCAAGGTGATGTGAACCATGAGTTCCAGTAAGAATTTCTTCTCTTCTGACAGTAACTCTTAAATCTACAGTCTCTATGCCTATTGCTGGGAGAAAATGGCTGGAAGAGGAATACTACTGAAAACTTTCTTCCTCATCTCCAATATTTGATTATACACCTCCATTGTTAATTTCTCTAAGTGCCCTGTCATGTCAAAACTAATGATACCCATAAACAATTATAGACACCTGAAGCCTCAGAAATGATGCTGTTATGGAAGAAAGGGAACTTCATGTGTTAGTGGATTCAGACTTAGAAGTCTGTGCAACACTTACTTGACTGCTAACAAACATTTCCAACAGAATTAAACTGTAGTCATTGTTCTATCTGACTTGACAAGCTTGATTCTGTATTTGATCTTTTGTGTTGTCTGATCATTCCTGTCATGCATATCAAGTCTGGATTTCTTGTTTTCTGAGGTTCCCTCTTCCTGTGAGCAATGGACATTAAACCCTTCAGCGCATATTGACAAAGATTGTAAGGTGCATCAACAAATTTCAAATAAAATAGCATACTATTTAATATTAATGTATTTTCTCTGTACCAGATTTACAGAACTCCCAGGTATACTCTGAAATTTACTTGAATGACCACTTGATGAAAGTAGTAAGCTCTTACTTGAACAAACTCCAGAATATCAAGTGGAGGAAAAGAAGCTTTGTTTCACTAGGGTTTATCCAGATTGGTCTACAGTTTATACTAAACATTTTTAAGTATTTTTCATAGGGGTATCATTGTATTTCATGCCGGTAACAAGTTTAATCTGGAAATATTTGAGAAAATGCCCTTGTCATTTCCACACGTCTCGTTATCCTTAATTTGAATTGTAGGCGTTAGTCTTAGACAATATAAAAACTGAAATAATATCAACTGGTCGTATATAAAAATATGCATCAAAATATTCCATGAAGGTAATGAATTAGATTTTACAGGATAGCATAACTCACCAAGGAGGGGGTGTGCTTGTATGCACAATCTGTTGAAGCTGAAAAAAAACAACTGCTTGATGAGTGTTTCTTCCTTTGTACCAGCATACCCACTGAGCTGGTAATTATTCTTGCTTTTCATCTAATCGTGATAAGACAGAAAACAATCTCTTTTCCCTGCTTTCCTCCTTCCCATATCACATATAAGAAAGTCTCTGTGTTTTGAATCCATTTTTAATTTTTCTGTGTCCTTCACAATGAATTTAAGGTGTTTCAAATGATATGTATGGTAATTGATGCTCTTTAAAAAATAACAGTGTCTGTATGATGCAGTTGTACTGATATTCTATTCTCACAGACACAGATATGAGACAAAATCCCTGAAAGATAAAGAAAAATCATGTGTGTTCAATCAAAGTGCGTCAGAATATTCAGGAAAGCATTAAGAAAAAACAGGTAATCTTGGCTTTCCCTCAAATGAAAGAATTTGACTATACAAATAACGCTGAAAAACAATAATGTCAACTAATTTTAGAGTCATTACTGTGAGAAAGTTAATAAACTACTATTTTATAATCACAAAGCTTGAATTTCAAGAGAGCCCAAATCCCACTGAGAGAATAAAATCCCATTTAGAGAATATAAATTCCTTTGAATTTCCCTTTCAAAATTGTATTTCTGGAGTAGATCAGTATGGAGATTATTTATTCATAAATCAGCCTGAGTACATAAATTTCACGGAACTTTATAATGGGATATGTGTACCTGAATGAAATTAATATACTACACATTCTTCAAAACAAAGGCAATTCCTTTGTTCTATATCTATATGGAGCTCAATATTACCAGGACCCCCAATTTCATTACATAAACATGGTTACAACAGTAGCAGCACCATTAGTTGTTATATATTTTCCTATATTCACATCAGAATGCAACAGATTATCCTTCCATCTAAATGGAAAAATGCATATATACCAGAAAACAACACAGGGGTATTCTGGCAATTTAAGAAGTAACCTTGTCTTAGATGTCCATGCTTGTAGACCGTATTGTCTTTTGCCTTCTCATTGTAGTAAAACCAGAATGTGATAAAAGACATGTAGAATATTATGAGCCTGATAAAAATCAATACAGAGAAATGAAATGAGAAAAAGAGAAGTGCTCAGGAGAAAAGAGGAGAGGGGTAGGAAAAGAAAAGGTGGAGTGAGAAGAGAAAGTAAGTTAGAATGACAGAAGTTCAGTAAATGCAGAAAGCCAAGGCAACCTAACAATATTTAGGGTAAAGATTTCTATCTAAAGTTATTTTCAGACTATTTCAGCCAGTAATATGTTTTTCTTCTTATTTGACGCTTTTTCTAGGCAGCTGTTGAAATCTTGAAGGTTGCTACTGTCAGGAATTTTAAACATCTCTCAGGTTTTTCAAAGAGGTTTATGTCTTGCTAGTAATCAATCATTATTCCTCCCATAGAAGACTAGTATTTTTCTTTCACTTACTTAGAAATCTAATAGTCATCAAATTTGATTTATCCTATTTAAATTATTTGTATATGGAAGGTATTGAAAAAGCATTTTCAAAGTCTGCAAACACTGGCACAAAAACATCCTCTTCCCATCAAATCATGCTTGAATTCATACTGCTAATATTAAAAAATTCCTTGATACATCTAGATTAAAAGTAAATAAAATAGTATCAAAATGGCAATTATCAGTTTTAAATTAGAATTATGAACATATTGTGATGTAATACACCTAAAATATATACCTAACCTGAACAAGAGAATCTAAAGCCAAAATGACACAAGTGGAAATGCTGAGAAACAACAAAAGAACCAATATCCAGAAAAGAATCTAGGGAAACCACATGGCTTGAAACAAAAGGAAAACAAACTGGGTCATGGGAGATGTACTGTGCAGAACAAGAAAATACAAACAGCATACAACAATGTACAAAAATGACTGAAATAGGCTATGAAATGCAAGAAAAGGATTAATGAGACAGACAGAAAAATCGGCTCCTTAAGTACATAATAATAATAATGAAAGGGAAAAAGGAAATGTAGGTGCAGTGTGGCCAAAGCAAATAGTTGCACAAAGCCCAACCCCATTTTTGCTTTGACATGTATTTAACACAAGAAGGGTTTTGTCTAGAGATCTAATCCAAGGCATAAGGCTAAGAAAACAAAATCTTTGCACTCTACCTGATACCCTTCCATGAAAGGAATCAAAATGGAATATTGAGCTCTCATTCTGAAAACAGAATTTTCATACAGGCATCTTAGAAACTTCTTGACAATGAACTGTCATGGTGTCTGTTTGAGAAGACAGAAAGTTAAGAAGGAAGACATAGATTACAAAAAAGGTGGCAGATTGCAGAGATGTTGGAAGAAGCAGAGTGCTAGTAGTCTATTTGTAACAGCATTTTCATTTTCAAACAGACTTCTAGTGAAATGACGTCAAGCTTATTTCTCACTGGCCCAGACTCCAAAAAAAAATCAGTAGGCTTCAGCCGAATGTAGGCTGTATAAGGTGTAAGGAGGTAGCTAAATAGACCCTGAAAATTTACAAGTTGTCGGTATGAAAATGATGATCTAATTAATTACAGAAACTGTAATTGCTTTAAGAGTTCAAGAAGTTGTAGGGCAAGAAGTCTAGTGAAAAACTAAGAATTTCAGTTGCCGATAAAAGTTGCCGTGATCCGTGTGGTAGGAGTGGGGTGCTATTGGGTGGAAAGCCCCCCTATTGCAGGGGGCACACCTCCAGCACCTAAGGGCAGCAAGGGTAGCACTCGCCCCTATGGCTCCTTAGTAGAGGTAGTTGCGGTGACTACCCTCACTGACCCTTTGCAGGGCGTGTGGCTGGCAGCAAGCAAGGAGGCAGAAGTTCTTCAAGGGTTACAAGTATCCAGCTTTATTGTGACACCGCAGGGAAGTAACCAACAAAGACAGGGAAACCGGTTGTGTTCAGGATTATAAAGGGAGGAGGGATCAAGGGGAGGAGCAGGGAAAGGGCCAATGGGGAAGGGGATGATGTAATGGGGTAACCAGGGGCCTGCTACTCAAGCCAACCAGCGACCGAGTAGCAGGGAACATTCCAGTAAGGGGCAGGGATTAAGGCACATGTAAGAGAGAGTTCTGGAGAGTTCTCTACATATAAGGGATATCCAGGGGAGGAGTGGAAGGTGGGGTACAGAGAAGGGGAGGGTACAATTTTTAGGGAGGAACCAACTTGGGCTGGAAGTGAGGGTAACAGAACCAACCATTTTAGGGGAAATTATACAATAAGAGAATGAAGGAATAAACACAAATCTTACACCGCCACAAAAAGTGTTATTGAATCCACAGAAAAATTTACAGTTAATTTCTGTGTTTTAGATAAAAGACTTTTTCCATATTTTCTAAATTCAATTCTAACTATTTTTAGCTATTCCATGAATAAATGCTTATTCTAAGGTCAGAAGAATGACCTTAGAACCAGAAGCAGTATAGATATGCTGAGCCTATGTTTATTAACATATTGATATAGAATGATGAAAATGCCAGCACCTTGTGATTAATCTCTTCTTAAAGAGGTACCTCTGATAAACAGCTAGCCAGAAAATGAAGAGGTGAGTACTGGTAAAACAGATATTAAAATCCAGAAGACAAGAAGAAAGGAAAGAAAGAGGAAGCCTTTTTTTTTTCAGTTTTGCTACTCTGAAGGAAAAGCAAAACAGATGTGTCAGATCACATGAGTGTTTCAGAAGGTTAAAAAGCTGTCTAAAAAAAAAGAAAAAGAAGGTTCAAGGTGAGGTCATCTACTGTAAAGATGAAAGCAGCCGTTCAGGCATGGTCTGAGAACAAAGCCGTATCTGCAGTTGGGAACCTGGATTCTGACAGCTGGAGAGTACAGAATTCCCACCAGAGACAACCCGTGAATGAAAGAAGTGAAACCACCTTTACAAGTTATCAACTTTCATGTAGAACAACAGCACTTTTCTTATCCCATAACTGCATTTTACCTATTCACCTGTTACCTATACCTATAATATTCACCTATTACCCAGCCATCTCCTGAGTATTTGAGACGTGATTTGTAATCCAGACTGGTCCTGTCAATAACAGAGAAAATAATTCAACCTTGTTTTCTTTTGAAAAGTGTACCCATACAGAGGCCACAGTGGGAATGGTTTGTTCCAGCTGTAGGACTAATCTGCAGGTAACTTCACATGCAAATAGGTTATTACAGCAATCCATTGTCACAGACATATATCAGATGTGCCACTATCATGGTTGTACCAAACCTAACTTTCGTAAGAATGAAGCCCCCCCCCCAACTCAGTAGAAGTCTGTGTCGCCACTAGAAAAGCCAATGAAAACACAAAATGCTGGAATTGAAAAGCTGTTCATTGTTGCACTCACTACTGGAACTAATTTTAGTGTTTAAATTTCCATCACTTCATTTCAGTTCTAGTAGCTTGCTATTAATGGAGATATTTATTTATAATATTTGTGACAAAAAAACGTTGAGTATCCTTTTATTCAGCTTAACCGAATCTAACACTTTTATTCCCTGGTTTTGTTTTCATTTGTTGTTGTTGGGTTTTTTAGGGTTTTTTTGTTTGTTTGGGTTTTTTTGTGCTAATGCAACATTTTCTGCTAATATCAAACCCACCAAATGCTTTGCTACTTCAAGTAAGCACTATGTATCACTCAACTGCTCAGTTTATAAAGGAGGCTCATTACCATACTCATTATTGTGAATTATGGAAGTTTCCTGGCTGGTCTTCATTAACCATCTGGCACTTAGGCACTGATTTGTGTTTATATATAATGTTAATTTTACAAAAGCACCTGAACATCCACTAGTAACATGCATTTAATCTGTTTCCAAGTATTTTTGCAAGACCTCAATGATTGTTCCAAAACCATGTTTTGCTTTACCTCTATTATTTTATTTACACACATTGATGACATAATTACATGTGTGCAATAACAGAGATGACTTTTTTCTCCTCTTTCAACTGCTTTTTCAATAAAATATTTATTTTCTCTGTCTTTGACAGTGGACACTTTAGTGAAGCCTTGACCAGCATCAGCTTTTCAGACCTTGTTTTTCACAAAACAGTAGTTTTGGGCTCAATACCTTACAATTTGACTTTATTGCTTTAGATATGTTTCCAAATTTCTTTTATAATTCGCTTCTGAAACACTGAGGAAATATATTCTAGAAAGTTAAAAAATTCAGTAATTACACAAAGCACTAATGCCCACAAAGCACTAAAGTCTAGCCTTAAAGGATCTGAAGGAGGAATAATGCGGGTGAGATACAGCTCTTTTTCCCTTTTAAATTCCGTAAAATTGCTTTTCATTTTAGGTCTTGATCATTCGTAATCTTAATTGGAAATAAAATCATTTGTAATTAGTGCACTATCATTATAAAATATATTAAATCATCAAGGTTTCCTAACACCTATTTTAAAACATTTCAAATATATTTTATAAATATTTCAATATGTTAACAGCTTTGAAACATTTGCAATGTCAGAATCACTCTCTAAATCTCTTAAGAAATATATTGCCTTCAAATTACAATGTCTGTGTCTTTAGCAGAGTCTTCATCTTTCTCAGTTGTATATTTTTTCTAATTAGTTGTGTGAGTCTACAGACTAGTATTTTTTCATAAGCTTTTCCAGCTGAACTGTTGCTTTATCTAACTCACAGCTTTGTACTACTTGGCCATTAAGAAAAATCACCCTGGACAATGTATATTGCTACCCCAGGCCAGCAAGGCCCCGTGTGATCAAATTCAGAGATTGTTTTAAAAAAATTAAAGTTTTTACAGAAAAAAAAGTAAAAAGTTAAAAGTTTTCACAGAAAAGCACAGTTAGCAGGTGTTTGACCAAGAGAAGTCACTGGTCCATTTAACCCCATTGCAGCACCAGCTGGTGAGTTGAGATACCAGAGCCCTGTGGTAGGAGGTTTACACATCTAAAGTGGGACTTATTGTGTATCTCAGGGAGTAAGTGTCTCTGTTTACAGCTTGGATTTTAAACAGTGATCCCAACTTGCTACCTGCTCCTGGATGAACCTAAAGGTGACATACCTGGTGCTGCCCTTTATCGATCAATCGAGGAC
>WEIV01031230.1:2267-38405 GCA_013390005.1 Calyptomena viridis | reverse complement strand
CTCTGGAGTCAGGAGACAGTTTGTCTCTGGATTCATCTGTTGGCATTTTTTTCTCTAATTGTGTGGTCTCACCAGATTCCCAAACCTATGGAAATCTGATTTCCTTAGTGATTGCACTGAAGGGACACACAGGGAAAGTTTGGAGACTGTCACATTTCCAAGGGCACAAATAAGGCTGGAGGAAATTTAAATTTAATTCCTGCCCTCTGGGATTGGAGCTTTCCTGTAAATCCAACCCAGCTGTGAGTTTCCAGGAGTTGCCTCCAATCATTCCTGCAGATTTCTCCCCAAACATTTTTTACTGTCTCGTTGCATTTTCCATCCAGCTTTGCTTCCCCTACAAGAATTGGATTCTCCTTTTGGATGGGGATTCATTTCCAGCTCCAATAAATCCCATCCTGTACTTCAATCCAAGATGATCTCCCAGGACATTGGTCACATCCTGCCAAAACCACCAGGCAGCCAAACATGTTCCAAAAACTCCTGGAGAAGTGAAGGAAAACATCCTACAAAGGTGCAGAGCACAGAGACATCAAAGGGTTTATAGATCATTTGGCCGCTTGTGCTGGGAATGTGAACTCGGATCAATAATTCATGGGCTGAGTTTGATGCTCAGATCAGTCCTGTTGAGCTTAATTAATTACCCTGCTCCCAGCTTTCCTCATCCTCTTAATTAATGAGGAAACTGAGGCCCAGCTCGGGAGGGTCTCAGGGTGGAGCTGAGGAGCTGCTTGAGCTTTAGAGACCCTTTTAGCAAATAAGTCCTAGTTAATGGTACTTATTGTGTCATAAAATCACCTCTGCAGCTGGAAGGGATCCAGAAGGATCCAGAAGGATCCAAAAGGACCCCAGGCCCTGCCCAGGACACCCCAACAATCCCCTGAGTGTTGGCCAAACCCTCCTGGAGCTCTGGCAGCCTTGGGGCTGTGCCCAAACCCTGGGGAGCCTGGGCAGTGCCCACCCACCCTCTGCATAAAGAACCTTTCCCTGAGCTCCAACCTAAACCCAATTCCAGCCATTCCAGGTGATTCCCCTGCTCACACAGAGCAGAGGTTGGAGCTGCTCCTCAAGAAGAACCTGCAAACTCTGATCTCACAAACACACCAAATTCCCTCCTCCGCTCCTCCAGACCCTTCTCCATCCTCGTGTCCCTCCTCTGGACACTCTCCAACACCTTTGGACCTTGGTACTCTGTGGTACCACAGGAATGCAGGAGGTTGGAGGGTATTTCACAGTCCCAGGTGCTCAGTCCAACCCCTCCTGTCCCTTTTTCCCTTTGTGTCCATCCACAACAAACTCCTCTGAACAGAAAATCCCAAGGCAGCCCCTGGCTTTTGTTGCCTTAAAAAAAGAAGAATTAAAAAGTGTTGGTGCCAGGAGATGTCAGGGAGTGAAGGATCCCTTTGGCTCTTCCCTCTGGACCTGCTGCTGCTGGATATTCCCAGCCCAGTTGAGGCTGGAGGAGCAGGATTAGTTTTTCTGATAAATCACATGTGACATTCCTGATTTTCCCTGGCATGTTTCAGTCTCTGCATATCTCAGCTTCAGAGTCAAGGGAAATTCTGAAGGTGGATCATTTACATGCCCCAAAAAAACAGTGGAATTGGAAATGGACTGGAAGTAGCTGCATATTTGTGCTGACTCCAGGAAAACTTCACAGAAATGCAGGAAAAGGCAAGAAAGAGGGAAGTTTTGGAAGGTGGGATTGAACTGGGAGACACTTGCAGGCCTTGCTGGGCTGATTTGCTCCTCTGGTGACTCTGCCAAGGGGACTGGGCTGGGCACCATCCCTCTGAACCAGGGGCAGGATGAGGAGAACAGGAGGAATGATGCAGAGGAAACCTTGGAATTGGGCCTTAGAGACAGGGAAAAGCTGTAGTGTGGGCTGTGCTCCCCTGTGCTCCCCAGCCCAAAGCCTGGCACAGGCAGGAGGCACCAGCACTTCCTCACAGACAGAAGCAGCTCCTGTCCACCCTAAACCACCCCCTTGTCCTTTAGGAACAGCCCAACTCTGAGCTCTGGGTCCAGCTCATCCCCCCAGCCAGGGGGGAACATCCACAACGGGATCAAATCCAATTATCTCATCCTTCAGCTTTTTGTGGAGGGTTCCAGAGGAAGGGAGAGAAAAGGCACATCCAGAAGAGAAGAAGCCCCTGGGAAGGGGGTGATGACAGTCAGCAAAGCCCCCAACAACCCCCCTGAGAGGGTCCTGATGCCCCTCAGCTGCTCCCTGGGCTTTAATAAACACCTTGCCAAGGGCCTGGTGTGCAGGGAAGAGGCTCTGGGTTGCACTTGTGGGCACTGGGATGGAAAAGAGGTGGAAGCAGCTGAGCTGGAAACCTGCTCTGGGCTGGTTCAGCAGCACCAGCTCCTTCCCAGCTCCTTCCCAGCTCAGACTGAGTTGGCACCAGCCAGAGGATGACAAACAAGGGCAATTAGTCAGCCAGGCTGCACTGGCTCTGCCTTCCTCCTCCTCTCTGTGTGTGTCTGTGCCAAACCAGGCTCCTGAAAGCACACGAGGCAAAGTTCCTCTGCTGGATCCTTCTGCCTTCCTCGAGGTGCCACCCAAGACATTTTGCAGCCCTTGGAAAGGGTCACAAAGACAAAAACTGCTTTAAAGCAGCAGCATCACTTCCAGCTTGAATGGAAACGTGGCACTGTTGGCAAGGACAGATGGAGAGCAAGGAACAAACTCCCTGAGAGTTATCCCAGAGTTATCCCAGAGCAGGAGTGGCTTTGGAGGAGAGCAGGAGTCACCAAAGCCTTTCAGGAGAACTTTGTAGTTCAGCTTTCCCTGCCCGACTGAGCAGGAAACTCAGCAACTCCAGAGCTTCCCAGGCAGAATCCAGGCTCCTGCCTGCCTTCCTGGTGGCATCCAGCATTCCCAGGGAGGGAGAGAGGAGATGTTCCAACGCCTGCCAGAGGCCCTGTGTGTACCTGAGGAGCTCAAAGCTGGCACACATCTCTGCCTCTCCTCGGGCTGCTTTCCTGAGCCCGGTTTATTCCTGCAGCCAGATGGTGATCCAGTCCCTCCCAGCACCCGCAGCGCTTTCAAGAGCTCGGCTTTGTTCTGGGATTGCTCCAGGCCAGCTCTGCCTCCCAAACTCCCCAGGGCTGCTGGGTTGGGTGCCTGCTCATGCCGTGGCACCGCCTGGCAGATGAAGCTGTAGCAGCCCAGGACATGCCACGGCCCCAGCACCGGCCTCTCCGAGCTCATCCTGCCACCACATCCAGCCTTTTTTCCCTGCTGGCTTCCTGCCAGTGCAGACAGACACCGATTTGTTGCACTGAAGATGCCTTCGCTTCATCTTCCCTCTCCTCTGAGGTGTTTCCAAGCTTTTCCCCTCTGTCTCTGCCCCTCAGCTGAGCTGTCAGTGCTGTCAGCCCAGCTCCAAGCTGCTTGCTTTGGTTTGTGGCAGAAACACTCTGGAATTACACAGCAAACAAGAGCCTGTTTTCCCCTGGGAATTCCCATCCCGCCTGCCAGGAGCTGCAGAACCTCAGTCACATCCCGACAGGAGCCGGGAGAGGGATGGGGGGCTCTGCCTGGAACCGGCCACATTCCAATGTTTGCTTTGGGAAAGGGCTCTGGACCCCGAGGGACAGGGTGGGACAGTGCCCTGCCAGGCAGGGAACGGGATCCTGGGGCACATTCCCTTTGTGTGCCTGCGAGTCACGGGATCCTTCCCTCCGGGCCGGTATCCCGGAGTGCCAGAGATCCCAGAGATCCCAGAGATCCCCCCCAGCTCCATCCCACCCCCCAGCGCTGCCCATCACTGCTGTGGAGGCAGAACTTCGTGTTCCCGCTCCGAGAACCAAACAGGGAGGGATCCGACCCAGCCCAGCCCTGGGAAGAGGCAGAGGGAGAATCCCGACAGCTCAAGGCCGGGTTTAAGGGGTGGGTTGAGCACCTTTGCTGCCCGTTCTTGGAGGCACCACCCGAAATCTGCTCTGAGCTGGGGTTTCCTCTGCTCCCCAAGACCAGAACGAATCTCTGCCCCTCAGTCCCTGCACCATGGGAACCTGCAAAATCACTGAGCACTGGCAAAAAATACCCAAATAAAGGGCTGGGATACCCCACTGGGTCCTGCTGACTCTCAAACCCTGCTAGAAATCCATTTATTCCTGGGTATTTATACATTTAGGAATATTTGGGGGTGCAGATCCACGTGTAGGGGCTGGGAAAAGAACAAGTGTCTTGAATAATGCAGGAGAGGGCTGGCAGAGGAGGATGCTTCCCCTAAAATAACTAATAACAGCAATAAAGCAAAGGCCTGGGAGGGCTGTTGGCCCATTTGTCAGGCTGGAGACAGAAATTCCAGGTTTGTGCCCAAAGTTCCCTCATTGCAGCCCATAAATAAATCACTGCCTTGTCTTGTCCCCTTCCTTAGTCCTTCCCTGCTCTGCCTGGTCTGGGTTTGTTTTCTTCATCCCAGAGCTGCCTCTCAGGCTAAAACCAGCTGGATCCTGGGTTTAGGAGCAGGATTTCTGTCCCCATCCCTGCTGTGAAAGGGGAGCTGGTATCCAACATTGTTTTCCCAGGGAATGAGCTGCACCAAAACCCCACACTCTGCTCAGAGACCTTAAAAACCCAGATCAGCAGCTCAAAAACCTGCTTAAAAAACCCAGATCAGCAGCTCAGGCTCTTGCAAACGTTTTGGGAGTGGTCCCAAAATTGAGGGAGTGAGTTTAACATGGGAAAAATCAAAGGAATTTCCTTGTAGTGCCAAAATCCAGACACACAGAGGAGAGATTCTGTGCCCAGCCAGTGGAAGGAGGAGAGTTGGGAAGATGAGGGTCCAGGAAAGAGGGATAAAAGGTGGGTTCAGCAAGAGATGATTCAAAGAGAACAGAAATCCCTCCAAAATCCAGAAGCCTTGGGATAGTGGGAGGTGTCCGTGCCCATGGGTGGCACTGGATGGGCTTTGAGGTCCCTTCTGGGATAATTCCATGGAAATTCAACAAAACCAGTGGGAGTGGAACCTCTGGTGTTGGGTTATGTGTGTTGCCCTCCCAAGGTGGGCTGAGACCCCCAGAGCCCCCAGAGCAGAGCAGAGAGCCAGGAGCTCCCAGGGCAGAGCTGAGGGGGAGGAGCAGAGCCTGGAATCACTCCAGCGCATCCATTAGGATTCTGCTCACGCACATCCCATAAAAAATTCATTCCTGATTAATGGCTGAAGCTGCAGTCACAGAAATTTGGGAGGCAATGTGTCAGCACTGGTGTCCCCAGCCCGTGCAGGGGTGCAGGTGACACCAGTGTCCCCCCAGGGCACAGGAGGGGCAGCTCTGGGCACTCAGGAGGATTTATGGATGAGAGGGAGCAATTCCAATGGCATTAACCCAGAGCTTCCTGCCCACACCGGAGAATCCACATTCCCAAACTCCTCCATCACCTGTTCCATCTGTTCCCAACAAATCACCCACGTGGGGTTGTTCCTAAAACTCCTGGCCCAGCTTTCTCACAAAATCTCTCTTTTTCAGACCAAATCAATTTGGTGAAGACAAAAATATCTGTGAGAAAGAATCAATTTGATGAATCTCCTGCTGGAGGAAGAAAAACGCTGGAAAATTGCTAAAAGCCCATTTTGTAATTTCCAACAAAATATTTTTTGTTGGGAATAACTTCGAGTTTAGGAATGTAACTTGGTTTACACTACAAATCTTTTTTAAAGGTCAAATGGAAATAAACAGCTCGAAGACCTAATGTTGTGACTGGTTTTTCTTCCTCAGTGACAAAAGAATTGAGATTTTTTTGAGTCTTTCTTCCAATTCAAGATGGGAAAATTATTTAAAGGTTGGGTTTTTTTTCAAGATGAAAAGACCCAAACAGCAGAAATTCCACCTGAAGTTTGGTTTAGGAAAGCACAAATAACAAGGGAAGAGGATGATTCAGGGGGATCACTGAGGAACAGGTTTGCTGTCAGGGAAAGGGCCAAATCCTTCATTTCAAACCATCTGTGTCTCTGCTGAAAGAAATTTTCCAGATATTTCAGTGTTGCAGGAGAAGGAAAAGAATTGGTGAAGCTGCACCTCAAATCCTGGGATCAGTTCTGGGCTCCTCAATTCAGGAAGGACATGGAGGGGTTGGAGAGTGTCCAGGGAAGGGAAGGGAGCTGGGAAGGGGCTGGAAAACCAGGAGCAGCTGAGGGAGCTGGGGGGGCTCAGCCTGGAGAAAAGGAGGCTCAGGGGGCACCTGGAATTCTCTGCAATCCCTGCCAGGAGGGGGGAGCCAGGTGGGATCAGGCTCTGCTCCCAGGGAACAAGGGATGGGAGGAGAGGGAACGGCCTCAGGCTGTGCTGGGGAGGGGCAGGTTGGATATTGGGGAAATTCCTTCCTGGAAAGGGCGGTCAGGCCTTGGAAAGGGCAGCCCAGGGCAGTGCTGGAAGGGTTAAAAGGAGTCCTCATTCCTGGAAGGATTGAAAATCCCTGTGGATGTGGCACCTGGGGCCATGGGGCAGTGGTGGCCTTGGCAGTGCTGGGAATGGTTGGGTTTGATGACTCCAGAGGCTTTTTCCAACCTTAATCCAACCTGGATTTTCCAAACACAGTCTGCTAACCCTAACCCAAACCCAGACCCCTCCTTGGGATCCAAGCTGGGATCCCACCATCCCCATCCCCCAGGAATGCAGCATCCATGGCACAGGGGGTTCCTGCAGCACCAGGATCCGTGGGAATGAGCACGAGCCTCTTGTTCAACGTGGCCTTGGGGAACACCAGGAATTAAAAACTTTTCCCTGGGAATATCTGTCCTGTGTGGAATTTGCCTGTTTGGTAGAAAAAAAGGTGGGAATGGTGTGGAATTACAGAATCCAGGATGGTTTGGGTTGGAAGGGAGCTTAAGTTTATCTCATTCCAACCCCTTGCCATGGATAAGGACAATTCCTTAAGGAATTTCCTTAAGGAAATCCCTGCACAAGCTGCTCCCTCTCCTCCTCATTTCCCACATGCCTGACACAGGTTTGGTTTCACACCAGTCTCAGGTTCATTCTCACCTTCAGGTGAGAATTTTCCACCTCCATGTTTTCCAGCAGCCCTGGGAATTGCAGGGCTGGGAGTTGGACGGGGCTGACAGTGTTTTCTCCCTTTCCCAGGCTCTGAACTCCTTTATTCCAAGCAGGGCACAGGTTTCTCCCCTCCAAAGGGCATTGCCTGGGAGACATCATCCCTGCAAAGCCTGTTTGCATTTTCCGAAGAGCATTGCTACGGAGACAAAGCCTTTCCATGGGAATATGTCAGGCAGTTTGCCTGGAGAACAGCACTCCCTCCCACCCGGGGTTGGCCCAGGGAGGTGGGACATTCCCAAGCTCTCCCCAAATTGCAGCTTCCCCTCTGCACCCACAGATACATCCACACAGATCCCAAAAACCGGGAAAAGGCACTGCCCGTGGAAGTATTTGGGATGCTTCCAAGTTCCTGCTCAATGTACCCTGGAACTAGGGATGGACATGACACTGACACTAAACCTGAGAGGTTGGGAATGCTGGGAATGTTCAGCTGGAGAAGAGAAGGATCCAGGGAGACCTTGGAGCCTCTTCCAGAGCCTAAAGGGGCTCCAGGAGAGGGATTTTGGAGGGATAGGACAAGGGGGAATGGCTTCCCACTGTTCCAAACCCCCTTCCACACGTGGGATGGAGGATGAGGTGGAGTGGCCCTACCTGTGCTGGAGGAATCCCTGTCCCTCCTCCTGCCCATCCCTCTGCTTCCCAACCTGGGAAACTTCCAGGCTCCAGCCTGAGACTGAGCCCACGGTGTGACACCAGTATGGAACTGGGAATTTGGGGGTTGAGGGTGGAAAACCAGCCATCCCAGGAGTGGAACTTCCCTTCACAAACCCTGTGCCACCTCTGTGACTAATGAGCACAAGTTTTCCTCCATGGAAAGAAAACAGATACAAGCTGAAAACAAAGGCCCTGTTTCCCAAACAAATCCAGCCCTTTTGTTCTTAAACAAGCACAAAAAAATTCCCAGTTTTGTTTTCTTGCTGCAAAACAACAGAGAAAGATCTTTGCCCAGATAGTCTCTATTTGCTGCTGGGCTCTGGTGCTTTGATGAAGAATCTCATTCATTTGTGTGCCTGGAGAGAAATTCAATAGAGCAGAAGTTTGGGATCAATACCTGAGCACACAGTGTGTGCTCCAAGACTTGGAGCTTCCAGAGAGCCAGGAAAACCAGCTCATGTATTGGACTTTTATTTATTATAACCATTAGTTATTTATCTCCCCAGCTGGGGCACAAAACGCAGAGGAAAACAGAAAAGATGGGAAGATTTTGCCCCAACAGCTGGATATGGAGAGGGAGAACCTCTCTCCTCTCTGCTGGGCAGTGACTGGAAGGTGATTTCACAGATGCCAGGAAAGGGATTTTGGGAAAGGAGGGTTTGGGGAAGGCTCTAATTTTCCTGCATAGAATTCTTGTCGTGTGTAAGGAGCAGCACAAACCTCCTTGGCTGGAACCCTCATGGGTGGGTGATGGGATGGTGTGGAGATGTCTCAGAGGGCACTGGGGTAGGGGAAGGTGAAGGTAGGGGTGGAACAGGGTGATCCTCAACTTCCCTTCCATCCCAAACCATTCTGGGATCCTGTGACTCCATGGAGGTCTAGGCCAGGCTTAGAGCCAGAGACCTTGGAGCTCCTTGCAGAGCCTAAAGGGGCTCCAGGAGAGCTGGGGAGGGACTTGGGACAAGGGCTGGAGGGACAGGACACAGGGAATGGCTTCCCACTGCCAGAGGGTTGGATGGGATATTGGGAAGGAATTGTTCCCTGGGAGGGAGGGGAGGCCCTGGCACAGATTCCCAGAGAAGCTGTGGCTGCCCCATCCCTGGAAGTGTCCAAGGCCAGGTTGGAGCCACCTGGGATAGTGGGAGGTGTCCCTGCGCTTGGCTTTAAAGCCCCTTCCAACCCAAACCATTCCAGGATTCTGTAATTCCAACATTTTTCTATCCCCACTCTCCCACTTGCTGCTCTTACTCTGCCTTTATAGATGACTTTATTCATCTGGAGCTGAAAACCATCTCTGTCTTTCAGTACAAATTTATTAATATAGAAATATCTCCAACAATTTCTTTTGAAAAATTTAAGAAAATTGTCCCTCTCCCTCCTTCCCAGAGCCTGAAAGTTCAGGACACACAAAAAGCAGAGCACAAGGAAATCCATCCACCCCTCAAAAAAAATCACTTTGCAGAGCAAATCACAGGGAAGATCACAGAGCAGAAGGTAATAAATAAATAAATTAGGTAAAAAAAGGTAAAGAAGGTAATGAATAAATAAATTCTAGGGGCACACAGGGGGTGGATCCAGATGGTGTTTAAGGTCCCTTCCAACCCAAAGCAGCCTGTGATTCCATGATCCAGGGCTGGAACTGGAACAGGCTGCACTCTGTCTCCAGAGCTCTTGACCTGTCCTCACTCCTTTGCTTTCTCCTGCTTCGAGGAGAATTCCCTCCCTCTCCTCACAAAGGGAGGACTTGCTTTGTCCCACGGAAACTCTCTCTGTGCTGCCTTTCATGTTTATTTGCTGCCTCCGAGTTGCTGAATCCATAAATTCCTTCCTGCAGCCACTTGCAAGACACTGGAAGAGCTGACGGGACAGGAATTATTGCTGAGGTGGGAGGAGCAGGTAGAGCTGCTGGGCAGGGAGATGTTTCTCTACACCCTGTAGTATCCCTTTAGAATCCCCCTTGGAGCTGCTCTTTCCTTGGTGTTGCTGTTCCATGAGGCTGGAGAAGCCCAGCTGAGTTTCCACCTCAGCTTCTTCTGTCACTTCTGAACTTCCCTCTGCTAAATTTAATTCTAATTTAACCTAAAATACTTCCAAAGCCACATCTTGGGGATTTTTTACAGCACATTAAAAATTAACCTCAAGGTTTCCTAAAGGAATCTTTACAAATTCCAGCAAACACACTCTAAACCAGCCTTGGAAAATGTATTTATTCTTCTTCCACAGCCACCTCTCTCCTCAGCAGATCTGATCTGAAATTAAACCAGTTTCTCTGGGTTTTCCCAGCTCTTTTCTTCAATTCCTGCATTTATGTGGCTGGGAATAAAAGTACAGACACATCCACGTCCTGCCTTTCATTTCTTACTCTCCCCAACACTAAATATCACCCAGGACCCTGCAGAGAGCTCGGGGCAAGATTGCACTGCTCAATATTCACCTCTCCCTTCTATTTTTCTCCCTTATTATCGCTGTTCTCCTTGCTCGAAGTATTTGCATGAAAATAAGGCTTTATTGCTCCTGTCCCTGGGGTGCTGTTGCATTTAGAAGTTTCAAAGATGAGAAAAACCTGCAGGTGATGATGAAGCCACTGGAGCAGATGTGCTTAGTAATTAAAAATGGGGCAGATTTGCAGCTGTTAAACGGAGTTCATGGCAATGAACCTTCCTGGGAGCTGCTCATGGACATCACAGAACCTTGGAATGCTTTGGGACCTTAAGGATCATCCAGTCCTACACCTCCCACTATCCCAGGTTGTTCCAACCCGGCCCTGGACACTTCCAGGGATGGAGCAGCTTCTCTGGGAATCTGTGCCAGGGCCTCCCCACCTTCCCAGGGAGGAATTTCTTCCCAATATCCCATCCAAACCGACCCTCCCTCAGTTTAAAACAATCCCCCCTTGTCCTGGCATTCCTGTAAAAGGCTGGGATGAATCCCTGGCTGGCTCTCAGCTGGCACAGACAACTCTCCTTTCAGATCCCTCTTTCCCACATCCACAGCTCAGGAGATCGATGCTCATTTCTGAGCCAGCAGCTTCCACACCACCCAAATTCTCCATGAGACTCTTCTTTTGAGCCCCACGAACTTGATCCACCTCCAGCTCCTACATTTTGCCTCCTTTTCTCTTCTCCCCACCTGCCTCATCCCTGTCTCCCGACGGCCAGAGCTCCCTCTGGAAGCTCCATCCATGTGCTTCTCCCAACATTCAGGCTGGGGAGGCCTCAGCTGTTCCATCCTAAAGGCTGCTGATCCTGCCTGGAAAACTCATCCTTGTTCAGCCAGAGTGTGTTTTCCTGCACCTGAATCCCTGGGAATTCCCGGGGAGTGACTGACAGAGCCCTCAGGATTAACGAGCCTGCCCTCATTCCCTCCCTCTGCAGGGAGGAGCAGATTGGAAATGCCGTGATCAATAGAGATTGAGGGGATCAAATCCTCATCTCCTGCTAAATCTGGGCCATAATGTGTTTCCTCTGCTTTTGTCAAACCTTTAACTGCCTGTCTGTTCCCTCCTGCTTTAATTATTTATCTCCCCAACATCGTTAACTCCCAAGTTTTGGATGGTGTTTGTGGTGTAAGACTCAGACTAAACCAGCATTGATTTGGAGTGCTGCTGCTTTGCTGGGAAGTCACAAGTTCGAGTCTAAAAGCTACAGATTTTGGCTCTGATCTGATCTACAGCTCTTCTGTTCTTCATTATCAGCTGTTTTATGGGAAGGGAATTACCCTCTGGAAGTGCTGCCCCACTTGAGGCCTTTTATATGCTCTATTTTGGAGACAAATCAGAGGCAGACAGTGGGTACAGGACTTATTAGCACTAATTGCCTCCCAGGGTAAGATCAAACATCCAGATCACTAAAATGTCCTGCTCTGTTTTCATAATAGGCATTTAATTCAACGGCCAGAAGTGCAGGGAACTTTTCCAGGGAAAGGTAATACATGTAAATTGAAAATGTAATGGGATATTGGGACACATTATCCCCAGCAGGTCTGGCAGATGTGATTAAACTCAGTTCCTTCACAAAGGGGTACCAGTGCTCGTGGAGAGCAGCAAAATAAACCCTTTGTTCTCATGGTAACACCAACCCGACCCCATGGAACGGTGCAAGGTCCAAATCAAAATTAACTCAGCCTGTCCAGTTTGGGAAAATCCAAGGTTTATTGCTCCAGACATCGTGAGAGTGTGATTGCTCATGTTTTCCAATGAGCCAACCTGATGGCAAGTCTTACTGTTGTTTGGTTTTATTTAATCCTTGTCTTTAAGTCCTGGATTATTTCATTATCCTGTCTGACAATTTGCAACCAGTCCCACTGGTTCCACCCACTCAGAAACATCTGGGCAGCTGTTGGGTTGGGTTCTGGACCATCCCAGAGCCAGAAAATGGGAGGAATGGACAGAATAACCAGGACTCCAGGCTGAGCAGAGGCAAAACACTCACCAGGAAGCGCGGGAGGGTCTTCAAGACCCCAAACCATCCCAGTTTTCCTCATTCCAGAGCTGCAGCCCCTCCTGGGCACAGACATTCATCCCTCCCCCGAGGGAGCAGAGAAGGACCCGAGGAGCTTTTCCTTCCATCCCCACTGTTATTCCCTATTTCCAGCTCAGTATTATCCCATTTTATGGCGAGGACACGTGGATTCACTGCTGCTGGATCCGATCCTGCTGCTGGATCCGATCCTGCTGCTGGAACCCCTGTCTCCCACCTGGCTGCTTTCAAAGCTTCCATGGGCACAACACACAAATAATCCAGGCAGGAACATGAGCAGCCGAATCTCGGAGCCCCCGAGGGCCAATTTGCTCCTGCTTTGTTTCCTTTGCACAGGCTGCTTGGGGTAATCAACTAATTAGGGACTTGTTAATGACCCAGTCCAATGCTCCTGTAGGTGCTGCAGACATAAAACACCGTGTTCTTTTGATTCAGACTAAATCTCCTGAATTTTTGGCTTTATCCTCCAATCTTCCAGGCTGGATCCGAAGCCAGTGGCAGCAGAAAGTCAATTTGGGATTCTGAGCACTTTATTTCTGGGTTTTTGTATCTGATGGCCCAGAGACACACAGGCCTTGGGAAAGAGCTGCTTGTCCTGTAAGGGATGAGGGGAACGGGAGGGGAAGGAATTCTGTTGGTGGGAAGACAAAAACCAGCACAAAGCTCAGCCCAGGTGCCCAGCTCTGCAGGCTCCCACTATTTCCCAAGGAATATTAAAGCCTCACTTTCTGAGCCCTGTGGAATTCTCAGGCAGCATTAAACAAACACAAACTCAATCCTGCAGCTCCAGAGGAAAAGCTCTCACAAAGCTGGGAGCAAAAGAGAAAAGAAACTCTAAAACATCATTAAAACCAAAAAGCTCTTTATTCTTTCAAGGTTTGATTTGTATTTTCCAGTTTGGGCCAGGACAGGAATCATTCTCTCCCTTTGGAGCTCTGCAGTGGGTTTGCAATAGTTTTGAGAGCTGTGGCTCCAAATGATGCCTCATCCCTCATCATTCCCTGATCATTCCCTGATTTTATGCCTGAGGAAGCAGAACTGAACGTCACCTGTCCAGCCTGAGGTCTCTGATTCCCTGCTCCAGCTTTGCCCCTCCCTGCTCCCAGCCCATCATTCCTGGTTTGGGACCTTAATGCAAAAGAGGTGCCACCTCTGCTCCTTCCATGGTTTTCCCTATCCAGTACCTTGGGAAGGCAAAGCTCTCACCCAAAAATTCCCTTCCCTGCACAGCAGAAAACACCCTGATCCACAGCCAAGATCAAGGGAATCGTGGACTGGGGGGATTTATGGGATGAGACCTTCCCGTGAAGATACTTTGGGAGGAATGAGGAGAAATGGTTTTCCCTGAGACATGGGATAATTTAATAAAGGTGGGATTATTCCCAGAATCCCAAAATGGTTTGGGTTGGAAGGACCTTAAAGCCCACCCAGTGCCACCCCTGCCATGGGCAGGGACACCTCCCACTGTCCCAGGTGGCTCCAACCTGGCCTTGGACACTTCCAGGGATGGGGCAGCCACAGCTTCTCTGGGCACCCTGTGCCACGAATTCCCTCCCAATATCCCATCTAACCCTGCCTTCATCCAGTCCAGGCCATTCCCCCTTGGCCTGTCCCTCCAAGTCCCTCTCCTTGGTATGTTCATCCATGTTCTCTTTCCAAAGGAAGATTCCTGGGGAAAGGGGTTTATTATTCATTATTAGCCCAAGATCCACCTTTTCAGCCCTTCCTTGGACAACAGGAAAGCAGCTCCAAACTCACCAAAACAACCCCTTCCCTCTGCCTCTGCCCTCTTCCCTGGGGGGCTGCTGGAAAAAAAAGCCTGAATATAGAAGAAAAGAAGGAACAAGTGAATAATCCCAAATCTTTGGTGGGATTACACTGGATGGGAACACAGCTCGTGGAATTCTTTCATTGAGTGCATGTTAATGACACATCCTTAGTCCCCTCCTGCAAGAGGATCCTTTGGTTTATATCCTATAAATCGATGTGGGTCTATCAAAAAGTTGTCAGAGCTGGCAGGTTACAAGAGGGGACAGTGTCACATTCCCAGGAATCCTAGAAAGGCTTGGAAGGGACCTAAAGATCAACTTCCAACCCCCCAAGGAAGGTGTGAGACAGGGCAGGGTAGGACCTGGGTTTGGAGGTGACTCGTGTCCACCTGGAGTTTAATTTCCCAGATTTTTTATCTATAAAACAGGGATAATGTTACATTTCACTCTGGGAGGGACAAGTGGAGAAAGCCAGGAGGGAATTTAAAGCTTTTCCAAGGTCATGTCACTAAAAGCTTTTGAAGAGAAAGAGAAGATTCATATTTGGGTGCCTGACACCCAGAAGAGAAGCTGTTCCTGCTCCAGCTCCACTTCCACCACTTAAGGAAACGGTGCTTTCCAAAGATCCCAAATTAAAAAAAAAATAGGGAGAGGTTAGACATTACAGGCTTGATGTTCCCAATAAGACTGGACAAAGATTATCCATCAAAAGGATTGGGGTTTTTCACAACTGGAAAGAAAAGTTTGCAGAGTGTGAGTTGTACCCAAACAAAGGGATTTTTTCTGAGGCTGAAAAGCCATTTCTTGGCTGGAACGTGGTGTTTTAGGGCCAAAAAGCTGATGAATTTTTGATGAGGAACGAATATTTCCAGTGAATAAACCATAACACAGGAAAAAATCCTTCCAAAAAAATCCAACAACAAAACCCTACAAATCCCCAGCAGAGCAAAGGGGTGATGGAGAAAGGAGAGGTGGGAAAAAACCCTCAAACCACACAAATATCCCCAACTTGTGGATCGTTTCCTCCCACAAGGAACTAATTTATGAGAAAACAACCTGGAAAAGAGGCAGGAGAGCAGCTTTCCCTGTCCTCTGCTCCCTGCAGGATCTGAAATTCCCTCTTTCCACCACGTTCTTTTGGAGGGAGAGGGATTCCAAGACAAATGACATCCAACTTTCCTCAGCAAATCCTCCAAGTTTGCCACCAAAGTTGGGTTTGGAGCAGAGCTGAGGCTCTGGTGTCATGGGCAGAGGGACAGTGCCAAGTCTGGACTCTCATTGCACTTAAAGCTGAGCTTAGATGAGCCTGGTGTGCCACTTTTGCCTCTTTTGCAAAGGCAAAATGGCCTAAAATCCATTTTTCTGGGCAGGGTGGGGAGTCATTCTCCAGCCTGGCTGATCTGGGCGTGGACAACAAGCAGGAGGCACCACCCAGCAGGTAAATCAGGGATAAATGGCAGCTCAACTGGCACCAGGGAGGCTCTTACTGGTGTTTCTGGTCTTGCAGCACCACCTACGTGTCCCTGTCAGAGCACAGCCCAGAGAACAGCACGTGGAGGGCTTTGGATGTGGATTAAAGCACTGGAATTCTGGTGGGATAAAGGTGGGCTGAGCTGCTGAGCTCAGCTGGGAATGGCCTGATCCCTGATGTCCAACACGACTGATCCTTGATTTCCAACACGACTGATCCCTGATTTCCAACATGACTAATCCTTGATTTCCAACATGACTGATCCCTGATTTCCAACACGACTGATCCCCGATTTCCAACATGACTGACCCTTGATTTCCAACATGACTGATCCCTGATTTCCAACATGACTGAACCTTGATTTCCAACATGACTGATCCTTGATTTCCAACATGACTGATCCCTGATTTCCAACATGACTGACCCTTGATTTCCAACATGACTGACCCTTGATTTCCAACACGACTGATCCCTGATTTCCAACCCGACTGATCCCTGATTTCTAACATGACTGATCCCTGATTTCCAACCCGACTGATCCCTGATTTCTAACATGACTGATCCCTGATTTCCAACCCGACTGATCCCTGATTTCTAACATGACTGATCCCTGATTTCCAACCCGACTGATCCCTGATTTCTAACATGACTGATCCCTGATTTCCAACCCGACTGATCCCTGATTTCTAACATGACTGATCCCTGATTTCCAACCCGACTGATCCCTGATTTCTAACATGACTGATCCCTGATTTCCAACCCGACTGATCCCTGATTTCTAACATGACTGATCCCTGATTTCCAACCCGACTGATCCCTGATTTCTAACATGACTGATCCCTGATTTCCAACCCGACTGATCCCTGATTTCTAACATGACTGATCCCTGATTTCCAACCCGACTGATCCCTGATTTCTAACATGACTGATCCCTGATTTCCAACCCGACTGATCCCTGATTTCTAACATGACTGATCCCTGATTTCCAACCCGACTGATCCCTGATTTCTAACATGACTGATCCCTGATTTCCAACCCGACTGATCCCTGATTTCTAACATGACTGATCCCTGATTTCCAACACGACTGATCCCTGATTTCCAACACGACTGATCCCTGATTTCCAACATGACTGATCCCTGATTTCCAACACGACTGATCCCTGATTTCCAACATGACTGATCCCTGATTTCCAACATGACTGATCCCTGATTTCCAACACAACTGATCCCTGATTTCCAACACAACTGATCCCTGATTTCCAACACCCACACAGGTCTCCAGGTCTCAGGTCATGACTGGTGTCTTCACCCAACTCAACCAACTGGTTTTCCCTTGGCTGTGGGGTTGTTTAGGAGCAGATCCTAAAATTATGGAATCCCGGACTGGGAAGGGGCCTTAAAGCCCTTCCAGTGCCAACCCTGCCATGGGCACCTCCCACTATCCCAGGTTGCTCCAAACCCTCTCCAACCTGGACTTCAACGCTTCCAGGGATGATAAACCATTTAACTGTCAGTCAACATATATTTGGGTGTCCTCTCTGGGGGTTGATCTGTTTGTTGTGCCCAAAAAAGTTTCTAAAATAAAATATAAAAGCAGATATATGGAGGTTCAACTCTTCTCCTCCAGCTTTGGGAATGGGGATCATCAGAATAAATGTCCAAGGGACACACGCAGAGGAGGGTGTTTCATCCCTTCCTAATACTCCATTTCTTCCTCAAAAATACACCTAATTTTACACAGATTAATTGTGTTTTGTCACCCATTGCCTGAATTCAGTGACCACCAGGGAACTCAGGACACGTCAGTCATTTGTGGATACACACAATCCCCGAGACAAATCCCATCCCTCGGGAATTCAGAGGGATGGAAAGGATCAAACCCCCAATGGAATCACAATGCTCAGCTCAGTGTAAACAGCCTCAGCCTTCCACGTTCTTCTCATTCAGATTTTCTAATTGCCTTGGGGAGGACAAGTTTTTTCAGGAGAGAACTAGACACAAAAATCAACCCCCAAAATCTGGATTGACCAGTTAAAAACAAACCAGAAGGGTCAGTTCAGTCAGGTCTCCATAAAAAACCAAGGAAATGTTGAGGATTAGCCCAACCATGGTGTTCTGAGCCTTGTGCTGGAGATGCCATTAATTGTATTCCAACTGCTCTGGTGCTGGGGAGCAGCCAAGGCTGGAATGGCCTGGAAGACAAAGGAGCTGTTTTGTGGAACTGATGCTGGAGATGCAAATTATCCCAATGGTAGAGTGATTAACCAGGATGCTCCAAGAATGATTTGACCTTTATCTGCAGTTTTAACTTTAAAAAAGCTGTTTCCCAGGCAGCAGCACAGGAAAGGAGGTGCCTCAGGTGGGGCAGCTTTGAAAGGGCAGCAGCAAAGCGAATTTTGGGATGGATTGAGAAGGACATGAATATTAAGACAAAGAGGCAAAGACGTCTCTGAGTACAAAGGGAATTGTTGGGATAGAGCTCTCCCAGCTCCTCAGTGTTCCCATCCAGGACAAGAAGCAGCATAACCACCTTCTATGGTCTGCTCCTGGGGGGTCAGAGAGGAACGGGGGGCACTGGAAGTGCTGCCTGCTCTGACCAGCCCTTGGGATTCAGCTGAGGGGGGAATGGAGGGTTTGTGCAGAGGGATTTGCCTTCAGCCCCATCTGGGGGTGTCCAAGGCTGGCAGAGGTCAAAGAACACCCTAAAAATTGGATGCAGTGGGTGGATGGAGGGGAGTGAACAATGGGATTTGCCTTCAGCTCCATCTTTGGGTGTCCAAGGCTGGGAGAGGTCAAAGAACACCCTGAGAGTTGAACACAGTGAGTGGATGGGGGGATGTGTGTCTTCATCCCCATCTGGGGGTGTTCAAGGCTGAAGAAAGTCAAAGAACACCCTAAAATTTGGACACAGTGGTTGTATTGGAGCCACTGCAAGGAGAGATGTGTCTTCAGCCCTGTATCCAGGTGTCCAAGGCTGGCAGAGGTCAGAGAACACCTAAAATTTGAGTACAGTGGGTGGATTGGAGACACTGCCCAGAGGGATGTGCCTTCACCCCATCTGGGGGTGCCCAAGGCTAAAGGAGGTCAGAGAACACCCTAAAATTTGAGCACAGANCCTTCAGCTCCATCTTTGGGTGTCCAAGGCTGGGAGAGGTCAAAGAACACCCTGAGAGTTGAACACAGTGAGTGGATGGGGGGATGTGTGTCTTCATCCCCATCTGGGGGTGTTCAAGGCTGAAGAAAGTCAAAGAACACCCTAAAATTTGGACACAGTGGTTGTATTGGAGCCACTGCAAGGAGAGATGTGTCTTCAGCCCTGTATCCAGGTGTCCAAGGCTGGCAGAGGTCAGAGAACACCTAAAATTTGAGTACAGTGGGTGGATTGGAGACACTGCCCAGAGGGATGTGCCTTCACCCCATCTGGGGGTGCCCAAGGCTAAAGGAGGTCAGAGAACACCCTAAAATTTGAGCACAGAGGATGGATTGGTTGGATTGCACAGAAAAATTTGCCTTCAGCTCCATTTCCAGTTCCAAGGCTGGGAAAGGTCAAAGAACACTCTGAGAGTTGAACACAGTGGGATTGAGGGGATTGTACAAAGGGATGTGTCTTCTTCACCTCTCTCTTCGTGTCTCCAAGGCTAAAGGAGGTCAAGGAACACCCTAAAAGTCGACCACAATGGATGGATGGTTGAATTGAACAAAGGATGTGCCTTCAGCTCCATCTGGGGGTGTCCAAGGCTGGGAGAGGTCAAAGAACACCCTGAGATGTTCCAGCATGAGGGAAGACAAGGGTGTGGAGGAAGCATTGATTCCACTCCAATAAAAACACCTTTGGAAGTGGCTGAGGCATCAAAATCCCTTCAGAGCAGCCATTCTTCCATTCTTTGGGAAACAAAAAGCCCTTAAAGGGCAACGATGGAACAAACTGTGCCCTGAGGGCAAGTGGCACTAAAACTGAGCCAGACTGGGAAACATCCAGCTTTAGTTCATGAGCTGTTTGTGAGACACCAGAAACAAAGGCAAACAAATATAAATAATGGCCTCAAGCTGCAGCTTTGGTATCTGCACTTCCAGGCTCAGAAAGAGAGCTCTGAGGATATCAGAACATTGTAAACTTAAGGAATAGTCCTAAAGTTAAGATTTCTCTTCAGGCAGCCTGGTATTATAAAGGTTTTTTACAGCTTCTGCTTGATCTGTGTTCAGCTCTGCTCTCTCTGAGGGTTTTCATTATTTGGGGTTCCTTATTAAATTCTTTGTGGAGTAAAATTGCAAGTGGAACTGAACTGTGGGTTCTGACTGCAGGGTATTGTGCTTGGGTAGAAAGTGTGAAAGGAGGGCCTTGAATAAACCGAAATTCTGAGAATGAGAAGGAGGAACTCTGGGCAGAGAAGGTGTAGGAGATGTGAGGATTTTGTCCTCAAGGTTTTTCCAAAGCTTGTGAATGGAGTGTGGGATTAGGACATGAAAGCACTAAAGTAAATCACTGCTCTGGCCTGGAAGAACAGACACTTGAACTAAACTGTTCTTGCAGGGAAAGAGAAAACATTGATTATCTCACTGCTCTGGATCACTGGGCAGGGGCTTCTCCAAGGAAAAATCCAGCTGGATCCCTGAAATATGGGAATCCAAGGCCTCAAATGTGGCATTATGTTGCCCCCATACAGCACTTGTGGCTCTGACTCAAAACCTGCTCCCAGATTTCCTACAAGTGCCTCCAGCTCTGGGATTCCCAGCACAGGAGAGACATGGACCTGTGGAATGAGTCCAGAGGAAAACATGGAGATGCTCCAAGGGCTGGAGCCCCTCTGCTCTGGAGCCAGGCTGGGAGAGTGGGAATGGTCACCTGGAGAAGGGAAGGATCCAGGGAGAGCTTGGAGCCCCTTGCAGAGCCTAAAGGGGCTCCAGGAGAGCTGGAGAGGGACTTGGGACAAGGGCTGGAGGGACAGGACACAGGGAATGGCTTCCCACTGCCAGAGGGTGAGATGGGATAGTGGGAAGGAATTCCTGGCTGGAAGGATGGAGATGGGGCTGGAATTCCCAGAGAAGCTGTGGCTGCCCCATCCCTGGAAGTGTCCAAGGCCAGGTTGGAGCCACCTGGGACAGTGGGAGGTGTCCCTGCCCATGGCAGGGGTGACACTGGATGAGCTTTAAAGTCCTTCCAACCCAAACTATTCTGGAATTCTAGGATTTTATTGCCAATTTAATCTGTACCAAAGAACAAACCTTTTTAACCATCCCTGCAAACAGCTGAGAAATGTGAAATCCTTCCTCCACTTTTATGTTTCTAATCTAAACCCAAGAGACTCGAGTGATGGATCCAGATCATTCTTTTCCAGAGCCTTCCAGAAGCACCTGAGATGCAGCAAGGACCAAACAACTCTGCTACACCAGAAGAATTAAATTGTCTCTTTATTTTGAAGTGTCACAGTAAAATTAGCAGGCTTAGAAATCTCACTGCTGCAAAGAGATTGGTTTCTTTCTTTAATTCTCCCCAAAGACAATCTGGATAATACATTTTTTTTAAGGACACAAAGTTGTCTAGTTACATTTCCTACTCACTGTAGAGAAAAATATGTTTTTAATTTGAAAATTATTCCTTTTGAATAAAATCTGGATACAAAGGCCATATAAACTCCTTCAGAAATAAACCCCATATTATTGTCAACTCCACATTTCCACAATAATTTGGGAGTGATATTCTTTCTCCTCCTTTTGCTGCAAAGCCTTTCTTTCTGTTGCCAAACCCTGTGAGTTTGGTGAGTTATGGGGGTTCTTTGCAGGGTGTTTTATGAGATAAATGCACAGTCCTGAGCCTGCTGCAACATTTTAGTTGAGTCATTTCTGTCCAGGCAGCACACTGAGCTCTGGGAATGTCTTTCAATCCAAGCTGCCCCTGGTGAAGTTGTCATAAATCATGGGCTGGGTTGTCACCCAACTTCGGTTTAGGGAGTGTTTCAACCCCTTTTCATGACATAGAGCCTACAAAACATCCTTAGCTCTTCATTTCCACCTTCCCTCAGCAGCACAACTGGAGACACCTTGGCTTCTTGTGGGCCAGGAATGTTGGAATCATAAAGGTGGGAAGAGACCAAGATCACCAAGTTCCTTGAGGAACAAGGTTTAGAGAAGACAAGGTTAATTTTCCTGCTGGGAGGGAGTGAAAGGTGTCAAGGTCTCTTTCAACACCCGCAGCAGGAGGGAAGAGCCCCCAAAACCTCCTTAACTTTCCCCACCCTCCTCAAAGGCTCTTCCTCCTCTCCCGTGGGAGGCTCCGTGCTGAGGAGAAATCCCAACCATTGGAAAAAACGACACAAGGATGACACCAGGATTGATTCCAAGTGTCCTGAACGTCTCCCAGAGTCCTGGCTCCTCACAGCAGTGACACCTGTCCATCAGCATTGTCCTGATCCTGCCTGGCCACAAGCCCAGTGTGTGAGTGACTGTCACCCCTCCCCGAGGTGTGATGGGCTGTCACAGGGGCCACAGCTCTGTGCCCTCACTGGTGCTGCCAGGCAGAGCTAAACCCTCCAATTCCAGCCAGGATGTCCCTGGGAATGGATGGATCAGCTGCTGTTAGTGGATCTTGTATTGCTGTGAGGAATGAGGTGTTTCATTTTTGTCTCCTCTCCCACCTCGTTCCCTGTGTCCCTGCAGGAATCACCTCCAGGCTTCCTGCCTCACCTTCCTGGAGCAGTTTATCCTGCAAAATCTCTCTGCAAATCTCCTCCCCACCAAAGGGATTCCCACTGTACTTTTCTGGAGTGCAGGGAAACTCTCAGCCCCCCAAATCTTCCTGACATTCCCGTGTTTCCATAGATTTTCCTCATACACCTCAGACTTTATCATCAGTTCACAGGATTCTCCTGTCAGAGCGTGTTAGACCTTCTTTTTTATGGTTTCTGCTAAATAAAGAGCCATCAGGGACCAACTGATGTGTCCTCCAATAGGGTAAGACAAAATCCACATCAGAGCCTGATTCCATGTTTTTTTCCAGGGAGCAGGTGCCGTGTTAAGTGGAGTCAAATTCACTGGATCTCCTCTTTATCTTGGATAAAATGAGGATTCACTCACCCAAGGGTAGATTTCTCCACTGTGGGATCTCCACTGGAGCCAACCTGGTTGAAAGCACCTTGGGATCTGCTGGATGGGATCCTTGGGATCACCTGGGCCTCCAAACCCAAACCCAGACACCCCCCCTGTGCTCAATCCCTGACAATGTCAAGGCTGGATTTCAGAGAGTTTTGTTCCTCATTTCCCTGTATTTCCCCTCAGTCAGAGCCCTGTGTTCCATTCTCCCCAGAGGACAAAATCCCTCCAATTTCTCCACTTTCTCTCTCAGTTCTGCTCCTTGAGCCACGAAAGTGACTAGGAACAGAAAGGGTTTCCCAATTCTCTGGGGCCAGGAAAAACTTCCCCCTCCCGTTTCCTTCCCAAGGGCTGGGATGAGGAAGGGATTCCACCCCCCCCAGAATTTGTTCAGCTGGAGAAGAGGGAGAGGTTGGATCTCAGGGAAAGGTTCTTTATGCAGAGGGTGGGTGGGCACTGCCCAGGCTCCCCAGGGTTTGGGCACAGCCCCAAGGCTGCCAGAGCTCCAGGAGGGTTTGGCCAACACTCAGGGACAGGGGGGGATTTGGGGTGTCCTGGGCAGGGCCAGGAGTGGGGCTGGATGATCCTTGGCCATTCCATGGTTCCAGGAGAGCCCAAGCCCAGCTGGAGGCCGAGGGAAGCCCCAGGAGGCAAATCCAGCAGCTCCAGGCCCAGCAGCCCCACTGGGCTGGGCTGGGCTGGCACAGCCCCTGCTCTGCCTTCAGCTGCACTGAGCTTAACCCAGGAGTTAGATCCGGCTTAACACTTGCGCTCCATCCCTGGAGGGTCTTTTCCAAGCCCAACAATTCCCTGAGCTGCCCGGAGTTCCCGTGCCTGCCCCTGCCCTCGGGATTTGCTGGGCTGAGCCATGGGAAGGACGAGGCCCTTTGGCTCCTTCCTGAGCAGCCCCAATTCCAGCTGCCCTGGGAGCCTTTCTTCCATGGAAAGCCCCGGGGCTCTGCTGGGAGCACTGGGATGTTCCCCAGGGCACAGCCCGGCTGAGGGAAGGAGCTGGATCCTCCTCAGGGACCTGATTTCCTGGGAATAAACCCTGGGCAGCCCCTGCCTGGAGCTGAAGGAAAGGGCAGAGCTGAGTTTGCACTGATTGGGCCAAATCCAAATCCAAATCCAAACACAAATCCAAACCCAAACCCAAATCCAAATCCACACCCAAATCCAAATCCAAATCCAAATCCGAATCCAAATGCAAACCCAAATCCAAATCCAAACCCAAACCCAATTCCAAATCCAAATCATCCCTTTTTATGATCCTATTACGATTTAGTGGGAAATAAAACCATTCCAGGAGATACTGGGGAAGAAAAATCCTCTCCAAGCCCCCCGGAGTCACCCCGGGATCCCTTTGGAAACCAGGCCCTTCCTGCTCTTCTCATCCCACTTTTCCTTCCCAATCCCAACCCAGCTCCACTCCCCAGCTGGATCCCTGCCCTGGGCTGCAGGAGTTTCCCAATCCCTAAACCCCTGCCCAGTTTGTGGGACTGGAGGGGATTTGGAGCCCCAGACTGAGTGTTCCAGCAGCTCCACTGCTGCCCTCGGGATGGGATGTGTCCTCGGGGCCAAACTGGGAAGGAAATCCAAGGAAAATCCTTTTCCAGGTGTTTCTCCACCCAAAAACTCTTGTTGAAGGTCTGACCAAACATTTTTTGCAGGAAAATTTTAAGGACAAGTGCTCAACATGGATCACTTTTCACACAAGGAAGAAAATCACCTGTGAACAGGAGTGAAACAATGGGATTGGAAGCACCACATGCCTGGAATTCTCTGATTAAAGCTGCATAAATAACTCATGTTTCAGCTCTGACCAAACCCACCCGAAATGGGGGGGGGGAAATATGTTATTTTTGATTTCTTCTGTTCTTTTCTTTTTTATCCTTGGTGTAATATGCTCTTCAACAACATTTCTTGCAGGTCAAGTGAAATATTCTGTATTGTCTGCAGTGAATTATTGCATTTCACTTTCAAATTGCAGCTTCCTTGTCTGCTTTTTGTTTTCTCATGTGTGAATGGGAGACACCCACTCAAAATATTCTTTAGAAAAGGCTGCAATGGGAACTTTCATCTCTTTTTTTCCCCTGAAATGAATTTAACATGAATGTGCAAATGCAATAAATCATTCCAATTCCTTAATTGTTTATCAAGCAAAACATTTGAGTCAATGCATTTATTTCTCTTTGTTCTTTGCCTTCGTTTTTGTCTGATCTCTGTTGAATTTCGTAATTATTTGTGTTTCTAGATGAAAGGTTTTACCTCAGGCTGAGCAGCCTGAAGGAGTGATAGAAACAGGATAAACAGCAGGTCCCCAGCACTGATTCCTGAAAATTCCTCTGCTTAATTTTCCTGGAACTGCCCCAGCATTAACATCCTCCTCCTCCAACCCAACAGCTCCTCGTGGTACAATTCCACCACAAACTTAAAGCACTTCCTCAAGTCCAGATTTGATTCAAATCTTTTCCCTGCAGAGACTTGGTGGCACCAAAAAGTTCATTTTCAGGCCCAGTCTCAGTGAGGCCACTTGGGCTTTGTGGCATCTACGTGTGTGACAAAATTCTGAGTATTTGCTTGGAATATTGATGGGTTTCATGTCTTGTTTGTCCCATTTATTCTTGTCTTTGGTCACATCCCCAAATCTACCAGAGCTCAGGAAGGGTTTGGCCAGGGTGGGATTGTTGGGGTGTCCTGGGCAGGTCAGGAGTTGGACTGGGTGATCCTTGGGGGATATTTTGGGATTCTATGACATTATTTAAAGGGTGAGTTTTGACTGAGTGTGGCCTTTTAATGCCAGTGCACTCATTGCTGGGGCCATTTCTCTTCAGGGTAATTCAGATTCAAACCAGATTTATGCAAATATGGCACTTAATCATTGCCCACTTTCAGTGTTCAGAGTCTCCCCCCCTTTGACAAAGCCTGTCTTGATTTAAAGACAATTATGCAATTTAAATTTAAGAACACAGAACCACAAAAATATAGAAGTCACAGCTCTTTATTACATATATATATATTTATAGATTATAAATATATATATATCTCAAAGTTCTGCCTTGTAGGACTGGAATTAAATCCTCCCAGTCAAGGACCACTGTGTTTTACCACCATGAAAGCCCCTGGATCATCAAATGACCTTAAACAAATCAGTTACCTCCTTATCCAGCTCCCCCAAGCCCCTCCAACAGGAGAAGCCCCAGCTCCCATAGACCTTTCCTGGGGGAAATCAATCACAAATGAAAATTTCAAACCATCCCCGGGCCCTAATAAATGTCTAAAACATGCTGGAGCCAGGAGAAAAGGCTGGAATTAAAACATGGAACAAGCTGGACTATCAGTTAGTTTTTTATTGAGTTATTGATTTATTTAGAATTTTTTTTGGCTGTTAACTCTTCGTGAATCTCAGTCCCTGCACACGCTTGGAAATTTTAATATTCTGACCATATGTGTTGGATGAAGGAATTGATGGGCTGACAGGAGCTGCAACGTGCTCCTCATCTCAATGAGAAATCATATCACATTTGATAGCTCTGGGGCCCTCAAATAATATCTCTGGGACCCTCAAATATCTCTGGGACCATCAGATATCTCTGGGATCCTCACATATCTTTGGATCCCTCAAATATCTCTAGGACCCTCAAATATCTCTGGGATTCTCAAATATCTCTGGGACCATCAAATATCTCTGGGACCATCAAATATCTCTGGAATTCTCAAATTTCTCTCACCTTGAGGCTCAACCAAACCCAGCCAGTCCTTCCTTGTAGTGGGAGGTGTCCCTGTCCATGGCAGGGGTGACACTGGGTGGGCTTTGAGGTCCCTTCCAACCCAACCCATTCCATGATTCCATGATTCCTTTGCAAAGTGAAGAGGATTTAAAAGCCCTGTGGATGTGGCACTTGGGGACTTGGCTTAGTGGGACCTTGGCAGAGCTGGGGGAAAGGGTTGTTGATGGTCCCAGAGGGATTTTTCAACGTGGACAGTTCCAGGATTCCATGATCAGAGAATCCTATGGATCCTGGGAGTCCACATGAATCCTGGGAGGCCCTGGCACAGATTCCCAGAGAAGCTGTGGTTGCCCCATCCCTGGAAGTGTCCAAGGCCAGGTTGGAGCCACCTGGGATAGTGGGAGGTGTCCCTGCCCATGGGATGGAACAAAGTGATTCTTAAGGTCCCTTCCCACCCAAACCATTCCATGATCCTACAATCCTGTCCCCTTGGAATACACAAGCTGGATGGAAGTACAAGATGTCAGATGTTCCCAAAGTGCTCCAGCTTTGGAGAGACACCAGGATAATCAATCCTGTGGGATCCCAGTTAATCTTTAGCATTTCATTGCAGAGCAGAACAAGAGACAACACCAGAGCAGCAGAATGGATTTTCCAGGCACAGAAAAATCCAGGGACAGATCCAGGATGGGTAAGAACCATATGACAGCAGTGAAATGCCAAAGAGCTGGAATTTTGCCCAGGACTGGACATCTGGCATTGCCTCTCAACTCCTTAAGCTGGGACTTGGTGCATGTGTTACTTGTGTGCTGGCTCTGACCCTGAACATTCACAGTTAAGTTACAGCTCAGAGCAAGTTTGGCAGGAAAAAAAATCAGATATAGAGGAAGAAAAAAAGCTGCTGTGATCAGAAATGAAGTTAAACACCAGAAATAGTCTGAACACACAAGTTAAAGGATGTCAAGCTGGGAAAGTGCTCTTAAAGTAATGAAAGAATAAGAACAAAATGCAAACTAAAAAAGAGATCTTTTGCCCAGAACCCTCCCTGCTGAAGGGCTGGTGGAGTTGGGCTTTGTCTTCCATAAATCCAGAATGAGATTTTGAGTTCAGGGCCAAAAGGGAATGAAGAGAAGAATTCATCAGTGCCCAGAGAGGCAGATTGTCTGCTGGAGAGGTGGTGGGAGAGAAATCAGGGAACAAAAGGTGGGGCAGCCTGGTAAAATCAGGGAGAAAACTCTGAATAGGAAAACATTAGCAAAATACACATTATTCTTATAATGTGTCAGGCAGGAGGGAAGGAGTGACCTCAGAGTCACTTTTAATTTAGCACAAGATACTAAACTGTGCTAAAAAATGCACCAGAATCCTTTGATTTTTCACAGCAGATCCAGAAGCTTTGTGGGAAAATAAGAAAGAAAGGAGAACCTGAGGGAAATAGCTAATGGCCAGTAAATGTTGGGCCTTATTCCAACAAAAAATTCCTTTAGAAGTGAGAATTTGCCTTCCAGTGCCCGTGGGGCTCTTCCCTCATTATTACTCGTGGGAATCAAGGGATTTGAGCTGATGATTTGAAGGAAAAGGTTTGGAAATGCAGCCAAAGCAGGACCTGTGTCAGGGGGAGAGTCCAAGGAAACACATCCCAACAATCCCAGGGGCAGGAGAACATGGGACACAGCCTGGGAAGGTCTGGCTGGAAGTTCAGGCTGAATTGAATCTTTTTAAATGAAAACCTGGATTTTGTGGTGACTCGTGTGCAAAATGCCTCCCCCTCTTCCTTTGTGCACAAGTCATGGAATAAACACAAGTCAGGGATAAACGTGGGATTTCTCCGTGGAATATTGACACCAATCCTCAGGTGCTGCTTTGAACGGGACATTTGGGAATTCTTGGGAACACTTTTGCAGGATTTGGGGATATGTCACTGTTTCTGCAGGCAATCCATCCCTTCCTGCTCACTCCTGTGCTGCATATTCCCAAAATAAGCTCTGCTGGAACACAGGCAGTGGGAAAGTCATTGTCTTCCCTGGCAAAGGAAGAGACGAGGTTGGGAAACTGTGCTGGGATAAACTGGGATTTCAAGCAGCCTGGAGACAGTGGTGGGAGTGTTTCCTGCACAGCAGGAATGTGGGATCACACAGGACACCAGTGGCCAGGCCTGGGATTGGGTTTCCTGTTTCTCCAAAGCACTTGAAGAACGAAAATCCAGCAGCAGGAATTTGACTAAACATGGATCAGGTGGGAATAGTGACTTCAGGAATAGCTTTACAAGCCAAGCAGCCCCATTTTGTGCAGGAAATAAAGGTGTGATCACATCTGTCCCCACAACCCACATCAGCTCTGCCTCTCTCCCCTTCCCTCGGAGCTGATCCAACTGATCCAGCTCTAATTAAACTCAGAATCATCCTCAGCTCGGATTGATCTTCCAAAGCTGAGGCTTGTCTTCCAGGCCTGGATAATGGCAAGTGTGTCTGAAAGCTCCTCTGCTTTTGCCAACTCTATTGAGCCAAGAAAAGTTAATATTGGTACCTCAAAGCCTGGTCTAAATGTGCTGGAAGTTTGTCCACTGAGAGGTGAACCTTTGACTTTTTTTCCTTAGCAATGAGATGAAACTGGGAAAAAATGCTGCTGGGTTGGTCCAGATGTCTGGTTTAGCTGGAGAAAATCAAGGCCATGACAAAAGGAATTAGGGTTGTCCCTGTGGTTTTAGGTACTTTTATCCACGTGGCCACTGAAGAGGTGAAAAGGGCAACCAACACTTCATGGGAGGGGTCACGGGGTTTGTGAGTGCAGGGGTTTCATCAGAGCCCAGAGAGCTCCAGGAGGAGCTCAGCTCAAAGCTCAGCTCAGGTGAGACAGAGCTCAGCTCAGGTGAGACAGAGCTTAGCTCAAAGCTCAGCTCAGGTTGGACAGAGCTCAGCTCAATTTGGACAAAGCTCAGCTCAAAGCTCAACTCAGGTGAGACAAACCTCAGCTCAGGTTAGACAAAGCTCAGCTCAGGTTGGACAAAGCTCAGCTCAGCTGAGACAGAGCTCAGCTCAGGTGAGACAGAGCTTAGCTCAGAGCTCAGCTCAGGTTGGACAAAGCTCAGCTCAGCTGAGACAGAGCTCAGCTCAGGTGAGACAGAGCTTAGCTCAGAGCTCAGCTCAGGTTGGACAAAGCTCAGCTCAGCTGAGACAGAGCTCAGCTCAGGTGAGACAGAGCTTAGCTCAGAGCTCAGCTCAGGTTGGACAAAGCTCAGCTCAGCTGAGACAGAGCTCAGCTCAGGTGAGACAGAGCTTAGCTCAGAGCTCAGCTCAGGTTGGACAAAGCTCAGCTCAGCTGAGACAGAGCTCAGCTCAGGTGAGACAGAGCTTAGCTCAGAGCTCAGCTCAGGTTGGACAAAGCTCAGCTCAGCTGAGACAGAGCTCAGCTCAGGTGAGACAGAGCTTAGCTCAGAGCTCAGCTCAGGTTGGACAAAGCTCAGCTCAGCTGAGACAGAGCTCAGCTCAGGTGAGACAGAGCTTAGCTCAGAGCTCAGCTCAGGTTGGACAAAGCTCAGCTCAGCTGAGACAGAGCTCACCCCCCTGCAGTGCTGCCCAAGCCTCTGCCGAGTTTGGCTCAGTAAATCCCAGAGCAGAAGCCCCACACGAGCAGTTGGGAGCTCCCAGTTCCAGGCCCCTCCACTGCTCCAAGGTCCAGCAGTGCCTGACAAAAAATCCTTTATAAAAGCTTTATAATCCCTCCCCCGCCCTCATCTCCTGCTGCTTTATTTCCCAGGAAAAGGGGGTTTCTCCATCTCCTTTCCAAAGAAGGAGAAATCCAGGCAGAAAAAGACAGGATGAGTCCTGGATCAGGAGCTGAGGCCAAGTCTGCTGAGTTTAACTATTAGAAAGAATTAGGAGTTACTAATAGTTGTTCAAACTCTTTGGATTAATTGTGTGTTGCCCCACGAGGGGGAGGGGAGTTCATTCCTTCATTCCCAGTGCCTGGAGCAGCCTGGGCATCCAGGCATGAAATCTGCTTGTCTTCAGCTCAGCTCCCAATCCCAACAATGGGAAAATCCACATTTAACTCTCTTCTTCTGGGCAGACTTGTCACAGCCCCTTCCTCTGAGCTGCTCCTTTGTTCTCTGGTTTGATGTTCAACAAAATATCCTGTGCTTTGGGGCTCTTCCCTCCCTGGAGGGATTGGACAGCCATGGATTTAAGCTCTTTTTTATAAGATATCAAGATTCTTCTCCTGATCTGGAGTAGTAACAAGTTAATTACTGTCAGGACTTTGGCAGGAATGTCCAGTTCAGGTTTCAGCAGCTCCTGTGATTCCATTAGTGCCTTTCTTTTCTGGGACATTAACTCATTTGGAACATAGCACAAGGAAAAAAAATACAGCAGCAGCATCATTTCAACTTCTGCATCATGAACTAATTTGACCATTATTTCTTTTTAAAGTGGTGGCTCAAGCACTTTAGAAATTACTTAGGAGTCATCTCTCCCTTTTATCTTGAATTTCTGTGCTGATGTAACACCATTGTCTTCACAGAATTTGACACTAATAGAGAATTTGGCCATCGATGAACTGAAGAAAAATCCCCCTTATCCACAAATGGACATTTTTCCCTTTTTTTCTGGCCTGGGAATGATGTCCCTCGTGCACAACATGGCTTTGTGCTGCAAATCCCTGGATGAGACCATTTTCCCACAAGTAATTTCTGCAGTTTCTTCCTGGCTGGGCCAAGGCAGCTCCCAGGAATGGTTTGGAGAAAGGAAAAAGGAGCATCAGACTCAAGTCAGAGTTTAAGGACTGACCCTCACAGGACACAGTGATCGTTTCCAGGGTCTGTGCTGGGCAACATATTTAGGATTTGGCACATTCCAGGGGCAAGGAAAAGGCTGGTGCGAGGGAAAGCAAGTTGAGAACTAAAAGAAGATGGTTTTTGGAGTGTGGGTGAGGGGGTTCTGTCCCTCTGCTCCTGTCTGAGCCCCCCCTGCAGAGCTGCTCCAGCTCCGGGATCTTGGGAACAGGGAGGACCTGGAGCTGCTGGGGAGAGTCCAGAGGAGAAATCAGGATGAGCAGAGGGATGGAGCAGCTCTGCTGGGAGGAAAGGCTGGCAAAATTGGGATTGTTCAGCCTGGAGGAGAGACCAGGGGTGACCTCATTGTGGCCTTCCAGGACCTGAAGGAGCCTAAAGAAACATGGAGAGGGACTATTTCCAAGGGCCTGGAGTGCCAGGACACAGGGAATGGCTTCACACTGTCAGACAGTAGGTTACATGGAATATTAGGATGGAATTGTTCCCTGGGAGGGTGGGGAGGCCCTGGCACAGATTCCCAGAGAAGCTGTGGCTGCTCCATCCCTGGAAGTGTCCAAGGCCAGGTTGGAGGCACCTGGGACAGTGGGAGGTGTCCCTGCCCATGGCAGGGGTGGCACTGGGTGGATTTAAGGTCCCTCCTAATCCAAACCATCCTGGGATTCCCTGATCCTCTGTTCAGCCTGGAGAGGAGACCAGGGGTGACCTCACTGTGGCTTCCAGGACCTGAAGGAGCTCCAAGAAACATGGAAAGGGACAATTTCCAAGGGCCTGGAGTGCCAGGATAAGTGGGAATGGCTTCCCACTGCCAGAGGGCAGGGATAGGTGGGATATTGGGAAGAGAAGGGCAGAGAGAAGAACAGGCTGCAAATAAATCAGGAGCAGGGAAGAGAGGATGGGAAGCCAGAGTTGTGTATGAGCAGTGGACAGGACACAGTTACAGCTGGAAATGGGAGAGGAAATGCTACAAACCCTGGAAATCAGAGGTTAAAGGGTAAAAAAAGCACTAAATAATGTCCCAGTAAGCACTGGAGCCTGAGGGGATGGCGAGTCTCCATCAGCAGAGGGAGAAGCACAGATTAAACACTTGGTTTAGCCCAGGAAATCCTGCCCTGGGGAGGAAAAAAGAGCTACACAACCTCTGTGGGTTCCCTGAAAACCCTGCAACACTCACAGTTTTCCAGAGGCTCGTGCTGACCCTTTCTAAATGTTCTCCACCCACTACAACATGGTGCTTCCATGGACAAGGATTTTATAACCTGTTATTTCCTTAAAACCTGCCTTTTCCATGGGCAGGGATCTTAAAACCTGTTATTTCCACAGGCAGGGATCTTAAAATCTGCCATTTCCATGGGATCTCTCCATTAAAATCTCGATTAAAGTCAACCAGCAATTAGTTCTTCTAATGAGATGATGGGTTAAAACACCCAAAGCAAAATATTTATGCCATGTAAAACGTATGCAAATGAAGCTGCAGCAACAGATTGAGCCCTTTCACCTCTGGAAAACTTCTGAAGATGTTCACATGAAATGTGGGAAGAGCTTGAAACACAGAGAGATGGAATAAATTAAAGGTTCTCCACATCAGAGCTGCTTTGAAGGAGCCTGTGGCCACAAGAGCTGCAGGAAAAAAGGCACCAAGAAACCACCACATGGACACCCCAGCTAAGGAGGAAGCAATTTTGATCTTAATATTAAAATCAGCCCCTTAAGTGGAGTGTTTAATTAGGAGCCTTGTTTAGATTTCATGTCCATAAGCAGCAGTGAGTTAATTCCAGAGGGATTCCAGTGTGGACAGAGCCTGGGTTCTCCAGGGATTTGTTGCTCCTGGTTTTCAGCAGGTTTTTCACTTGGGTGCTCATGTTTCAGGCCTGAAGTCAGGTGGGATGTGACCAGACCCTTGGGGCTCCTCCCTGGGCTTTTCAACACTCTGATATTAAATAATAAAAAATAATAACTGAAGTATCTGTTGTAGGGACCATCTGTCTCAGGGGGATAATGGAGGACATGGATAATAAAGGACATTCCAGCCCATATTAACCCTATTAATTAACCCTATTGACACCATTTTATGAACTACCCAAATTTATTTTAATATTAGAGATATTTCTTAATGTCTGCTGCTGGGGGTGGGTGGTTGTTCCACAGCTCCCTTCTCATTTTTTAGTCTGTTTGAGGGGTTTTTTTGGGGCCAAGTCTGTCCTGGAAGTCGAGGATTTTCTCCACTCTAGGGGCTGCCCTGCAATGTTTTTATGGAGTTGGTTTTGTCTTGCTCAGCTGGAAACAGCTGGAATTACTCTTCCCTCTTCTTGATAAGAGCTGTAAAAGAGGAGCCAGATGCTGGAAAGGCTGTGGGACTCTCTTGGGATGAGTTTATAAAATTATGGAATATCCTGGGCTGGAAGGGACCCCCAGGGATCATCCAAATCCAACTCCTGGCCCTGCCCAGGACACCCCAAAAAAACCCCTGTCCTGGGTGGTGTCTTCACCATCCAGAGGATTTTGTGTCTCCCAAAGGAGCCTCCCTGAACTGCAGAAATGAGGCAGGAAAAGGCCACACCAGACACCAAAATGGCTTTTTTTTTTTTCTGCTTGGTCTTTTTTCTAAGAAATTAATTAATTGCCAATTAACTTGTACACCTGGTCACTCCCTGCACTTTAGAGCAGAATGTCAATCCATGCACTCTGCCCTAGAAAAACATGGATATTCCTGGCCTGGAATGGAATCTGGGGTTGTGCTCAATTTAACCTTTACAAATCTGTTATTAATGATGTGGAGTTAATTGATTATGAATTGACTCAAGGCCAAACCCTTGCACCTGAACGCCTTAAACCAAATTTATCTTTAATAAATACATATTTATTCATTCCCAGCTTTATTCCCAAGTGCCTGAGGGGGAGGAAGGATAAAACACAGTGTCCCCAGTGGGGTCAGGGAGAGTGGGAGCACTGGGCCAAGCAAGGAAGGAACAGGATCCTGCTCCTGGATGTTCCCTTTGTACCCAAATTTGTGCCCTCTTTGTGTCCCTCAGTCATGGGGGAGGTTCCCACAGGCAGGAGACTGGGAAAAACCAAGGAAACACAAGAAATTCCATGGGTTTGTCCCCCTGAAGAGCTGCCAGAGGGAAAAAGGAGCTTCTTCAGGTGGGTGAGGGGGAGCACTGAGAGTTTTCTCTCCATGTGGAGAAATGAAGTGGCCAAAGGAAGGGAGGTGAGAATTATGGAGCTGCTTCAGCTTCAGGGCCTGGTTTGCAGAGATGTGTGAGCACAAATGGCAGGTTTGGGTTATTCCTGAATCCTGGAGTGCAGTGAACACCTCTGGAGAGCTCCTCAATATTTTAAGCACCAAAATGGCTTTTATTCCCAACGTATTTATTCCCATGGGCAAACAAAATCGGAATTAGGAGCCTTTCTAGAAGATACTTGGGAATATTTTAGGCCGTGTTGGCCCTCAGCAGGACCTTGAGGACATGGAGAATTTGCAATATTTCGGGATTTTGAGGGGCATCTCCTCTGTGAGAAATTCAACTTGGGGCTGCAAAACACTTAAACCACTTCTCCAGCTGCTCCTCAGAGCACTGGGATTTAGGAACCATCCCTTTGGAGACTCCCTAAGCCAGAGTTGCAGGACTGGAGGAAGCAGAAGGATTAAGGTCTTACCACCTTCCCCACTGAGAGCTCCCAGAGCTCCTCCTGCTGCTTCCTATACAATTAAGTCTGTGCCAAGTAAGGATTTTAAGGTCAATAATTCATAAAAGTGAATTTTCAGAGATTTTTGGAGAAAAACTTTCTCCAGCCCAGCCTTTAAATGCTGCTAATTTTGCACAAAGGAGCTGCTCCCAAGCCTGGCTTAGTGCCCACTTTCCTCAGGTCATCCCAGTCCTTGTGCTCCTTAGGGAAGGGAAGCAGCAGGAATTTTAGCAGCCAGAATATTGGGCCATTTGTTTTCATATTCCATGGAAACTCTTCCTGCATTCCTGAGCTGGATTTGCCTGCAGTTTCAAAAGATTCCTTCCATCCCCAGCAGCATCACAGGTGGAGGGAGGAGAGGGAACAGATTTGTGAGGAACACTTTTGGCAGGAGCTGGGGACAATTTGACCACTGGTGGAGCTGAAAACAACCTGAATGTTGCTGTGTTTGAACAAAAATGTCCAAATAGTTGCAGTCATTCCTCTCAGAGAGGAGAGAAATGGGGCCAAGTCTTCTCAGGAGAGAAGACAGAGCTGTGCAGAGAACAAAATGGGATCAAATTAGCTGGGAACATAATGGGGAGTGAATTCCAGCCCAGCCTGATCCTGGTGCAATTCCTGTCCTGGAGCAGCTGGGCCAGGATCCCTCTGCACCAGGTGAGTATTCCCAGCCTTTGCCAGGGCTTGGAATTGCAGGCAAGTGAGAGCCCAAAAAGCTGGGAGTGGGTTGGCAGCCAGACCCTGGGTCACACCTGGAGCTCCACACCTCTAATTCCATAAAATCCATGGCAGCAGCTGCTCCCTGAGGAGTTCCTGGCCATGGGAATGAGCAGCTCCCTCCCCCTGTGCCAAGGGATCCCCAGAGCTACAAATTCCCGGGCTGTGCCCTCCCATCATTCCAATAAAGCTTCAGGAATGAGCAGAGGAAACTCAGAATTATGGAATTGTCGAGGTTGGAAAAGACCTCCAAGCTCCTCAAATCCATTAGTTCCCAATTTAATGTGCATGTGCCACATCCACATGGATCTTCCATGGGATGGGGATCCACCACTGCCCTGGGAGCCCCTTCCAAGGCCTGACCACCCTTTCCATGAAGAGCTTTTCCCAGTATCCGACCCAAACCTCCCCTGGTGCAGCCTGAGGCTGTTTCCTCTCATCCCATCCCTTGTTCCCTGGGAGCAGAATTCCCACATGGCCCCTCCTGATAATTTTCCTTCCAAAATGGGTTTCCATCCCAATTCCACAGCACAGAAGACTCTCCATCCCCCACCTCTAATACATGAAATATATCCAACTTCACACACACACTTCTCAATCTTCTACTTGCTGACAGGTTTCCAGGGAAAATCAGGAGAGGAGGGAGGGAAAGAGGCTCAGAGAGGGAACACAAATCCCCACAACCCCCA
>WEIV01031229.1:0-19820 GCA_013390005.1 Calyptomena viridis | reverse complement strand
AGCTCTCTCTGCCTCCCTTCCCTCTGCAAGCTCCTTTTTTCCAATTCTGCCCCAGGATCAGCAGCTGGGATGGGAGGGGAGGCCATGGAACCTGTGCTGGGTGGGACAGACCTGAGCCGTGGTTTGTCCCGTGGCAAAATGAGTCAGAGCCTTCCCACCCAAGCCGTGGGCATGTGCAGCACTGAGTGTGGTTCAAGTGTTCTCCAGGAACACTGAACTGGGCAGTCATTGTTCCTGCTGTGCTAAATCAGGTGTGACAGGAGGAAATAAATCCTCCCCAATGCCATCTCCAGCACACAGGGCACACGCCCTGGGCTGTTCTCCCAGGACAAAGGGGCTTTGTGCTTTCTCAGGTCTCCCCCACAGCCACTTGTGTCTTGGAAGGCTCAGGATTTTCCTTTTTCCAGAGTACAGCCAGTTCCTCTGTAGTCTCACACAGTTCCAGACTCTTCTTTTCCCCATCCCTAAACACAGCACACAACCCAGATTTTGAAGAGGGTCAAGAACAGGAATAACAGAGCACAAAGAGGGAAAGTGAATTAATTCCCTGTATCCTTGTCCATCACATTAGATCTCTTCATTAGGTGAGTGCATCCAAGAATGAACCTCCCATGGAGATACACCAAAATATTCAAAGTAAAAAACATTGGAGAGTCCAGAAGCACAGCATGACCCAGCTGCACTGTCCAAGCCCTTGGAGCAGAGTCAGGAGGTGACTGACACAGCAGCAGCCTGGAGAAGGTTTTCCAAAGCAGATTGGAGGGAAAACCAGCAGGAAAAAGAGAGACATGAAGGTCAAATGTGAGCCCAGAGCAAAGCTCTTGTTCTTGGTGGGGCTGGCACAGGTTTGCTGCCTAAGCCTGGGCAGTGTCCAGAGCTGATAGAAGGGGATAAAGGGACACAAGTGATGCAAACCCTGTGGTTTAAGGAATAAACAGCTCCAAACCCACAAAAAGGAGCTTGTTATGATGGGCCATCACTTACACTTAGTTCTCCCTTTCCTCCTGCCTGTGCAGATCTCAGGTTTAATGGGACTTGGCACACAAAGGAAGAATCTCCAACAACTGAAAGCCTGTGTGAAACTTCTCTCCTTATCTCTCCAAACATGCAAACAAGGAAACTCTCCTAAAAATTGTCCACATGTGAAATTTCAGTGGCACAGACCCAACCAGCACCGCCCTGAGGGCACAGCAGAGCAGATCCTGCTGCTCTGCACCAAACCCACCATCCCAATCCCAGGGGAGAAACTCAGGAACACTCTCCAGGTGCTAATCACTGGCTTAAGGGTGGATCAGTCCAAAACCAACTTAATCTGGAGCAACATTCTGCCCTGGCAGCCTGAAAAGTTCTGGATTAAGGCAGAAGATGCATTTTTGGGAAGCCTCATCCTGCAGGTAAAACATCAATAGGGTTTAATCTCCTGCTGTGGGCAGTGCTGGGAAGAGGATCTTTAGCAGGAAACTGGGATGTTTGGGCTGTTTCAGCTGCCACCTTACCCTGCAAACCCACCCATCCTTATCTTGGCACAGATCTGTGACAATAAGTGCAAGTGCCCAGGTGACAGCAGCTGGGGCCTGTGCTGCCTGTTAAATGTCACCAGGAGAGATTTTGATAAACAAGACAATATTTGGTTCAATAAGCAGCTTGTCTCCCTCTGTTTGCCCAAGCATTCAATTATCAGCAGGGAATATGGGAAAAGAGACACTGTTGGCCTCAGAGTGTTCCTGAGCTCACACCTCCCAAATTCCAGAGGGGCCTGACACTGAGGGTTTGTGTTTTACAGCTCATGCAAGACCTGGTGGCCCAGGGAACAAAGGACAGGATGAGAGGAAATGGCCTCAAGCTGCATCAGGGGAGGTTTAAGTTGGATATTAATAAAAATTTCATCACAGAAGGGGCTGCCCAGGGCAGTGGTGGAGCCACTGCCCTGGCAGGGTTTAAAAGCCACACGGATGTGGCACTTGGGGACATGGGTTAGGGGTGGCCTTGGCACTGCTGTGGAATGGCTGGACTCTTAAAAGTCTCTTTTGAACCTGAATGACTCGGTGATCCCATCACAGATCCTTCTTGGAGGCAACTTCCAAGTTGCAAAGGAGGAGAGAGGAAAGCCAAGGATCTCCTTCCCCCCAAACCTCAGCACTGAACCCAACCCTGATTTATCCCTGCTCTAGGAATTCCAGAGCAAACCCTGCTCTGGCCACACAACATTCCCACAGCTATTCCTGCAGCCTCTAAAGAAATTGTCACAGAGACAATGGATGCAGGATTAACAGGCCAAATAGCATCAAATATCAGTTCATAGCTGGAATTAAACCAAACTGCCACATTACACCTCCCTGGAGGTTTACAGGAGGGATTTGCTTGGTTTGTACCTCCCTCTGTCCTGTGTAATCTCCTCTGGAATCTTTGCATTGCACAAAGTCAGAAACCACCTCCGTGTGACACTCAAACCTGAACTGTAAATCCAAACAAGCTAAAAAAGGAAAGGTCACTCTTTGACGTCTCATTTTCCTCTCCCCAAGGTTTGATGATCAAGAAAAACTGCTCAGAGCCTTTTCACCTTTGAGTAGCAGGTATTTGCTTTACTCAGCCAAGGTGGTGAGGGGAGTATTTCCTCCTTTCTCACTCCCTCATCACATGGGATTACAAGTCTTTTTATACACATGTTAATATTGTTATGCTTCTTTATATATTCTTTATTTACTTTCTTTATGGCTATTGTGATTATTCTAAATTTCTGATTGGTTATTATAATTATTCCCAAGCAATTATCTTTCTAAACAGTTCTTTTACTTAAAGTTTCGTTTCTACATGTCTCTATTGTATTAAAGTTAATAATTATGATATTTTTAAAGATAATATAGCAACTGCAATGTTAAAAATACAAAGATCCTTTGAGGCCTAGAGATTCTGTAACAATTAAGGCACCTTGAAGAGCAAAAATAAATGGATTTAATGCCATGGGATTAACAATCTAGGAACAGGGATAATGTGCCATGTCCTCACAGTCCCATGTCCTTGTGCTGGGAATGATATCCTAGTTAATTGCTTTAATTAATCATAACCAGTGTCATTTCTCACAGGTAACAAGGTTTTTCACAAACACATCAGGAAAATCTTGGGAGTTTGGTTAAACCAACCCTTGCTTCAGTGAGCAAAGTCTGGGGGAGGGAAATATTGCTGAGAACTGGACACCAGGAATGTAGAATTTATAGACAAGGACAGAAACCTGAGATAAAAAAGACGCCAACCAAGACAATTCAGAACTTGTACTGAAATTCTGAGACAAAGGTAATAAAAGGACTGAAATTGTGGGCTAGTTAACATGAGAAGGGGGAAATGAATAACCAGTAGAAGATGGAATACTGATTAATGAAGAGAATTGTGCAATTTGTAGCCACTGAATATTAATTAATTAGTGAACAGTTTTGAAAGTGGGTGTGTATTTTGTGGGTCCCTTCCAGCTCAGGATGCTCCGATATTCTGGGATTATTAAAAGCACCTTAAAGTACCTCAAGACATGAACAGTGCAATTACATATTTTATTAAATAAAGTTCCTGTTAATACATATATTATTCCATTCTGCAGGACCTCAAATTCCCAAGGCATCCCAGGGAAACCTCCAGGTGGGGTCTGTGTGTGAGAAAATGCCCAATCCTCAACCACCACTACAAGGAGAAACCTTGAACAATTACAATTATTATTATTATCCCCCTTTCCCTGCTGGAAATCACATAAATTAAATTCTGTAGTAAAAAAAAAATCATTATCCCCGCCGTGCTTTACGGCAGCGTGGCACCGTTTTGCGACAGCGCGGAACGCCTTAACGACGGGGAGACGCGACCCTTTGCGGCAGCGCGGCTCTCCCTGGTTACCTCAGTGTAGCGCCGCGCTTTGCGGCAGTGTGGCGCGGCTTTACGACGGTGTGTCGCAGCGCTTTGCGGCAGCGTGGCGGCGATGGCGGCGGAGTTCAGCGGAGTCCTGAGGCTCACGGAGCTCGACGATTTCATCGCGCCCTCGCAGGTGCCCGGGATTGGGATCACCGGGATCACCTGGATCGGGGCTGCCCCGGGACCCGCGGGGTGGGCGCTGGGGAAGGCGCGAACACGGTCCGGAGGCGGGGGGAGTGTGACGGCAAAAGAGGGGGAAAAATTATTCCTTCCAGCCCCTCCACAGGGAACAGGCGGAAATCTGGGATCAGCGGCCAAGCCATTCCCACCCCCGTGTGTGGAACGTTAATTCAGGTCCTTCCCAATAAAATCTTAAGGCTGAAGGAGTTTCCTGTCATTCCCCAGGGATGTTCGTGCAGGGGAAGGAGCAAGGAGGGATCAACTCCGTTTGTTACAGGGGATCCAGACGCTGGAAAAGGGCAAAATATTAATCCTGGAGTGCAAACTATTCATCCTGGGTGTATGTGCTGACAAGTACAGGGGCAAAACTACCGTGAAGTGAGATCTGTGGAAAGGGGAATAGCAAATCCTGCTGTTTTCCGTGTGGTATTTGGGTTTCCAAGGGAATTCTTCAGGTAAATAAAGTGCTCTGGGTTTGTGTTTTGAGGAGGAATCACGGAGGAATCGTCATGGGCTGGTCCTGCAAGGCTCTGAATCCTGGAAAATGTGGGAAAAGTGGATTGATGGGAAGGTGGATTAGTGGAAAAGTGGGTTAATTGAAAGGTGGATTGATGGAAAGGTGGATTAATATAAAAGTGGACTAATGGAGAGGTGGATCCATTGAAAGGTGGATTAATGGAAAGGTGAATTAATGGAGAGGGGGATTAATTGAAAGGTGGATTAATGGAAAAGTGGATTAATTTAGGGGGCCTGGAGGTGTTGGCAGGGCAGGGATGGGCAAAGACAGAGGAGCTGGAGGAGCAGAACCAGGAGTCAGGTGGTGCCTGAACAACCCAAACTGCACAAACCCCCCTGGGGTTCCATCCTGGAACTCCCCAGAGAACGGGAAGCAGCCCAGGGAATTGTTTTTCCCTGCAATCCATGTGGCAGCAGACATGGGCTGTGCTCTGACCACTCCTCCAGCTGTGCCAGAGGAGGGATTTTGGGAGCTGGCCACGCTCTGCTCTGTCACAGCTCTGCAAAGCAGGAACAGGAAAGTCACCCTGTGCCTTTGGGATGATGCTGGAAAAGTGCTCTTTCTGTAAAAATGGGGTGAGAAGCCTTTCCTTGGATGCTTTCCTATGGCACTGTAGGAAAATCCAGAGTGTTTTCAGGGGGAGGAGTGGGAATCACCCCAGAAGTGGTGTGTGCTCACCCTCTTGCTATCAAATCAACCCCTTTTGGGCTTTATTGCTCTTCCAGGAATGTATCAAACCTGTCCAAGTGGAAAAAAAGGCTGGAAAAGCAGCAGCAAAGATCAAGATTGAAGCAGATGGGAGTTATTTCCAGATCAATCAGGTATGTGGGGATTTCATAATTATCGTGTAAAATATCCAGGAAATGGGATTATTTTGATTATTTGAACACTTTAATGCCTCAAAGAGAACAAAAATATCAGAAATTGTTGCTCCTGATGGTTTTTTTTTAAAGTAGTATTATTTTCTAAGCAATAATTCCAATTTTATGTCAGTTTTATACTCTGAAATATTGATGTTAATCAGTAATGATTTTCAGTATAAAAGCTGAGAATTTATTAAATATTTATAAGCATTTTAATCAATAAATTGATTTGCAAGCAATGATTTGATTTTATTTTAATTCCAGTTTTGTGTCTGTTTTTTATGTTGTGAAACACTGACATTATTAGTGATGATTTTCAGCCATCAATCCTTAAGGATCAGAAATTCCAGGGGTTTTGTGACAGTGTCTTTTGTGCTCACTCATAGATATTCAATTAGATATTTTTAATAAGTCTTGCTCTGGTTTTTAATAACATTTAAAACGATTTTTTAAATATCCTGCTTCCAAAATTCCTGCAAAGTTTACAGACTGATTTCCCTGTTTTCACAGAAAATGTTGGCATTGCTTAGTTAACCAGGCTTGGAATGGTACTTTTAATTTTAGGCACAGAGTGACCTTTTGACTGAAAAAAAAAGGATACAGCACTTCCAGAGGGGTCTGGTTTCTTATTTTATAACTTTAATAGCACTAATTGCTCTGTGTGTTCATGACTTTAATGAGAGGAGAATCTCATGGGAAAACCAACTTATTCAGGTCAGACATTGGGAAAAATATTTCCTTCCAGTGCCAAGCCTGGGAAATTCCTCAGGATTTGTCCATCTCAGTGCCACACCCAGAGCAGAAAACTTCAGGTGTTTGCCTCCTCCTCCTCTTGCTAAAAATAAATCTACTTTTTGTAGTGCATGAAAAGAGCAACATCTTTATTCCTGTTGGTGCTAAAGGTGGAAAAGCTCTTCCTTAATTCTGTGCTGAGCTCAGGATTGGATCTGATGTGTTTTTTCCCAGGATGGAGGAGCACAAAAGCTGGAAAAGGCTAAAATCAGCCTGAATGACTGCCTGGCTTGCAGTGGCTGCATCACCTCAGCAGAGAGTGTTCTCATCAGTCAGCAGAGCCACGAGGAGCTCTGCAAAGTTCTGGCTCTCAACAAGGTGGGTCCTGCAGCAACACAGGGAAAACTTCCTAAAAATGCACTTGGAAAAGGCTCAGTGTAAGTTATTGTTGGTCTGTGAGATCCTTTGTGCTGCTCCAGGGCTGGAATTGGGGCTGTGCCCTGTTCGTGTTGCCTCACAGTGGTTCTGGTTGTTTTTTTCCAAGGTTGTTGCTCCCAAGGAACAGAAATTGGTGGTGGTTTCTGTGTCCCCCCAGTCCAGAGCTTCCCTGGCTGCAAGGTGGAAAATGGGTGTTCTGGAAACTGCCAGGAGGTTGAGCACATTCCTGAAGAGTTTAGGCAAGTGTGGGATGGTCTTGTGTCACCTCAGGGTTCAGCAGAGCTGGGTGAGGGCACTGGGTTGGTGCCACTGCACCTCCAGTGAGCTCCAAACTCCACAATTCCAGTCATATCCTACATTGGGGTGGTGGAAGGAAGGCCTTAAATAGGAGGGAGAGGGATTTCTATAGGGGCAGGTTGTCACAGGACAAGGAGGAATGGATTTAAGATGCCAGAGGGAGGGTTAGATGGGATGTTGGGAAGGAATCCTTCCCTGTGAGGATAGCTGGGATATTGGGAAGGAATCCTTCCCTGTGAGGATAGATGGGATATTGGGAAGGAATCCTTCCCTGTGAGGACAGATGGGATATTGGGAAGGAATCCTTCCCTGGGAGGGTGGGGAGGCCCTGGCACAGGTTGCCCAGAGAAGCTGTGGCTGCCCCATCCCTGGAAGTGTCCAAGGCCAGCTTGGAGCAACCTGGGATAGTGGAAGGTGTCCCTGCCCACGGCAGGGAGTGGAATGAGCTTTTCCAACCCAAACCCTTCTGGAATTCTACGAAGGAACTTTAAATTCTAGATTTGCAGCCCCTCTGTGTCGGGGCCAAAGGTTCCCTCTCACCCACAGGGGTTGGTCCCTGCAAACAAGTCTGACTCTGCTGAAACTGGAGGCTTTGTGCTGCAGTTTGCTGGATCTCTCCTGGGAATTCTAACATAGATGCTGTCCTGCCTAGGTGTGCACTATGTTTTTGACACCACTTTCTCCAGAAACTTCAGCCTGTTGGAGAGTCAGCGGGAGTTTGTGAAGCGCTTTCGCCGCCAGGCCGAGGACAAACAGGCCCTGCCAATGTTGGCATCTGCCTGCCCAGGTATGGCTGAGTTAGAGCTGGAACTAAAGCCCACAGAGCAGGGCAGAAAGCTTGGAAGAGATGCATTTTTTGGAGGGTTATTCTCCTCATAGCACCAAGAAATATTAGTGCTGGCAGTGGTGATGCAGCTGCCTGAGAATCTCTGCAGTTAATTTTATGTTCCACTTCCTTGTGGTGAAGTGAGGCTGAAAACGTTATGAACCTGGGGTTGAGGGGAGAGTGAGCAGAGCAAAGGCCTGCTTGTTATTTTTTAATTTAATTTGCTAATTAAACTCCTTCCAGGTTGGATTTGCTACGCAGAGAAAACCCATGGCAGCTTCATCATCCCCCACCTCAGCACCACCAAGTCTCCCCAGCAGGTCATGGGCTCCTTGGTCAAAGGTTATTTTGCAGAGCAGCAGGTAAAGGCCTCAGAATGTTATTCCTAAAGGAAAACTGCTCAGATTGAACACTTTAGGCTGATATTATTTTATTTTATTTTATTACATGTCATCCATGTTTAAAGGTAAAAATTACCTCGCAGAAGGTAAAGCAGAATCTTCCTCACTCTTGTTTTATCTAAGGAGAAATTCATAACTAAAAAATTTCATAACACTGAGCAGGGGCTGCATGTTATTTGGGGAGACCAGAGCAACTTATTTATCAGTGTCTTTGTGCTCCCATCTTGCCTGTGTTTGGTATTTTTGTTTTGTTTAAAATAATAAATTATAAATAATAAATGATCCCAAGCCAAGGCTTCAGTCAGTGCTTACGTGCAGCACATGCCTTGTCTGAAAACAACTCCCTCATTCCCAACTGGATGTTCTGTTTCAGTTCTGTCCTCAGTCTGTAACCTCTGGAATCTTTCCAAGTGGGAATTTGATATTCATGGACTGGAGTTTAACACAAATAGCCCACGTTTGTCCTGTAAGGAACATAAGCACTTCTGGTTCTGTGATTAATTGTCCTCTAACGAGCAGTGGTTTCACACTTGCATGAAGGAGGTGCTGACATGGCATATTTGGTACAAAAATTGGCAGCTCCTGAGAATATTTGGCACAAGGGACTGAAACAATGGCCTCGAGTCAATGACTTGTTTCCTCCTGTGTTTATTTCTTGGATGATCCCAAGGTTTTTGTCTGACTCCAGATCGTGTTCCAGTTGCAGAGCAGGGGCTGAGTTTTAAGAGCATGGAGGAAACATATTCCCTAAGTGCTTAATTAGGGATTCACTTCACTGCCTGACTGTGGATCATCTGCACTAGGATGGGGGGGAAGATTCCAGTCCTGAAGGGAGCTGACAGGAAAGGTGGACACAGACTATTCACAGGGGCCTGGAGTGCCAGGGCAAGGGGAATGGCTTCCCACTGCCAGAGGACAGGGTTAGATGGGATATTGGGAAGGAATTCCTGGCTGTGAGGGTGGGGAGGCCCTGGCACAGGTTGTCCCATCCCTGGAAGTGTCCAAGGCCAGGCTGGAGCAACCTGGAATAGTGGAAGGTGTCCCATGGCAGGGGGTGGCACTGGATGGGCTGTAAAGCCCCTTCCAATCCAAACTATTCTGGATTCCATGAAACTTCTGCAGGACCACACTTGCTACAAACTGAAATTGGCTTCTAGGAGAGAAATAACTTAATTTACCTATAAATATATATACAAGTACCCAGTATTAGTGGGGATTATTTCCAGGGGCATGGTGGCATTGCTTTCATTTGCACCTGGAAAACGTCTCCCTCAAGACAGGTGGGATTTTGGCTGCTCCAACTGTCCAGCTTTGTCCTTCTTGCAGCACTTGAGCCCTGAGCAGATTTACCATGTCACAGTGATGCCTTGTTATGACAAAAAACTCGAGGCCTCCAGGCCAGACTTTTTCAACCAGCAGTTCCAAACCCGGGACGTGGACTGTGTGATCACCACAGGTAAGAGAGGATTCCTAATTCTGGAAGATTCTTAATTCCAGCTAATTCTGAAAGCCTCAGAGCAAAGTGTTTCCTAGATTTGATAACCCTGTGTCTCTAACAGAGGTTGTAGTGGATGGATATTGATGTGTAACTACATTTTAATAATGCAAATCATGCCCTGATCTGTTTGTTTACTTTTATCCCCAAAATAAGAGCTATTTCTGTCTGGTTCTGGTTTAGGAGAAGTGCTAAAGCTGCTGGAACAAGAAGGAGTATCTCTAGCAGATGTAGAACCCACTCCCCTGGATGCCATGTAAGAACAAAACCTCATTTCAGTCCTGTTCTCCTTCATCCATTATTTACACTGAACTTCTCTTTCCACCACTGCTCTACACAAGGTTCTGTGTGTTTGCATTTGTGTCCCTGGAACCAGCACAACTGGGAGTTAAAATAATGTACAGGGTATGAATTTCCATGGGAAACCATTTCCAATGGGTTGAGTGGGAAGGACCTTAAAGCTCATCCAGTCCCACCCCTGCCATGAGCAGGGACACCTTCCACTGTCCCAGGCTGCTCCAACCTGGCCTTGGACACTTCCAGGGATGGGGCAGCCACAGCTTCTCTGGGCAACCTGTGCCAGGGCCTCCCCACCCTCCCAGCCAGGAATTCCTTCCCAATATCCCATCTAACCCTGCCCTATGGCAGTGGGAGCCATTCCCCTTGTCCTGGCACTCCAATTTCTGATGAAAGGTCCCTCTTCCCCTTCCTTGTAGCCCCTTCAGACACTGGAATGGGCTCTCAGTCCCAAAAAACCATTGCCCTGTCACCAAACCCTTGTGTTCCACCTGCTTTTTGTTCCACACCAAACAAAACCGAGGGGAGCAAAAGATTCTCCAGTGTTTGCATTCCCTTAGGGAATGACAGTCTGGAAGTGTCAGTTATTAACATGGAACTGAAGATGTAATTAGTTGATAAAGATCTCTGGGCAGCTGCTCAGAACACTGTGAGCACCAGGCCTCGTGCTGGGGGTGAGCAAGAGCCTCTGCAGCCTTTTGTGGCTCCCACATCCTCAGGAATTGGCTCCAAAGAGCACAGATTCCTTGGGAATTGCAGCCTGCCCACAGGCAGCCCAAGGCCTGTTGTTCTGCTTTATCCCCCAGCGCGTGGAAAAGCCCATTAAGGTTATTCCGTTTGGCAGCAATGATGGGATGAAGTGCCAGGAATCCCAGGAGTTTCGCTGGGATAACCGGAGCTTTCTGGCAGAATCCTGTGGGGAGAGGAGCTGTACGTGAGGGCAGACACTGAGGGGTGGGAATGGAGCTCAGTTCCTGTAAACAAGAGCAAATTAAAAATAGTTCCTGCTGCCTCAACTGGGCCTTCAGCTCTTCCCCAGCAAAGGTTTTATCTGCCAGAGGCAGCAGCTTCCACTGGAATGAGTTCAAGTGTTTTCCCTTCAGTGGGAGAATCCAAGTGTTACTGCCTGGTCAGGGCTTTGGAGAGATCCCTCAGCTCGTTGTTCCCTCCTAACAAAAGCCATTGTTGTGGTTCCCACGTGTGGAGCTGTTCCCAAGAAACATCCTCGTGGTCTCTGTGGAGTTTCTGGTGCTTTGGCCTGACAGGGAGATGGAATTGTTAGTGCAGAGCTGGAATTACAGAACCGACACCAAAACAGGATCCTGCTGGAACAGGCATGGAGGGAGCAAGGAGTCCTGGCATTGTTAAAACCCTGGAATGGTTTGGGTTGGAAGGGACCTCAAAGCTCATCCAGTAATGGGCAGAGACACCTTCCACTATCCCAGGTTGCTCCAGCGTTTCCTTGGACACTTCCAGGGATGGAACAACCACAACCTGTTTCCACTGAGCAGCACAGGGTTAAACCTCTTTGCTTCTGGAGCTATTCCCAGAGAAAGGGAAAAGCTGGAGCTCAAAGGGAGCTGCTTTATGGCTTCTTCTGTTGCTCTTAAGTCCCTTTGTGTTTGTTTTGGCTGTTTGTTTTCCCAGAGATTCCCCTAAAGCTGCTGTTCCCTCCCTTTTTCCAGGCTGAGCAGTGGTGCAGCAGAGGAGCTCAGCACCCACCCTGGAGGGGGCTCAGGGGGATATTTGGAGCACATTTACAGACATGCAGCCAAGGAGCTCTTTGGGATCCACGTGGATACACTTGAGTACAAACCTCTCAAGTAAGAAGCTGAAAATCCTACAGAAATCCCTGGTTTTTGGGACTCCATGCTGTTTTCTTGCTGATGGGCTGAAATTTTCTTACTTTCAGGCTTCTCATGCCCCAGTTGCTGAGCAGTAAATCCAGTTCTGTGCTGCCTTTCCCTGGACATTCCCAGCCCCTTCTCCACCAACACACCAGTTTGGCCTGGGGAGTTTTCCCAGTATCAAGTTGAAGACAATTTTTTTGATAATTTAGAAGGCAGAGCTCACATAACTCTGGGCTTCCTCAGCTTTGATCAGACCAATCAAGTAGATTGATCACTAATTATTGATCACAGTACAGAAAATATGTGAGAGCTCTGGGGCTCTGTTTTAAGTAGAATAAGACAACTCACTTGAGTTTGGGCACTGAGGCTCATCCACCTGAGATTCCTTCTCCCTTCCCAGTTATAAATTAATGTATCATTTGTAATTAATTCTATCCCTGATTAGCAACATTTATGTTTAAGATTCCCTGGTCTAGGAAGCAGAAAGAACAGTCCCAATATGAATTATGTGATAAAAATCAAATTACTTGTGTTTTTTATCAAGCACAGGTATTCCCACTAACCTTTGGAGTCTGGAATCCTTCAATCATGGTTTGCTCCCTGATTTTATGACTATTACAAGTTAAAAATTCCCTCAGTGGCTTCATTAACTTTGACTGGAGCAACTCAAGGTCTGTCACAGCGAAAGGCTCAATTTGCTGAGCTTTTAAGGATTTATTCAGCACAGGAGTCCTTCAGCAAACCCTGCTCAGGTGGCAGATCCTCCAACAAACCTGCAGAAGGATCTGGAAGTCTTTTCTCCCTGATTTATTTGGATAGCAAAGAACTGGGACACAAAGATCCACAAAGAACTCAGGTTTAGCTCTTTGAAGTTTAAAATAGAAGCTCATTTGGGTAAGACATTTCCTCTGCTCCTGTTCCTCAGAAACAAGGACTTCCAGGAGGTGACTCTGGAGAGGGATGGAGCAGTGCTGCTCCAGTTTGCTCTGGCCTATGGATTCAGGAATATCCAGAATTTGGTGCAGAAGCTCAAACGAGGGAAGTCACCATATCACTACGTGGAGGTCATGGCCTGTCCCTCAGGTGAGGCTGCTCAGGGCTTTCCCTGCTCCCTCCACATCCACACCTGCATCTCTTGTAGCAAATTAAACTGAAATCCAAGAAAAACTGGCAATTTCTCCCATGCTGAGCTCGGGGGGTGTGACAGTCACAGCACATTCAAGGGCTGGTTGGGTGTTTTCACCTCTCACCTCAGGATTTCAGTAATTGCAGCTAAATTCCATCACACAAAATGTGCACAACTAGTGCTTTTAGGTAAGTCCTCCTGGTTTTCTGAGCTCTTTGGTACCTGAAGGGATTTTCCCCCTAAAACTGAACAAAACTGACCATTATACTTTCAGAGAATGCTGCTGTGGCTGGTGGGGAAAGTCTCTTCCCACCTATTTTATTTCATTTCCCACTTTGTTTCCTCTTCCTCCCTCCTGGAATCTGCCAGCAGGGAGCAGGGGCAGCTTGATCCCAGCCTGAGGGGTCATTTTTGGCACTTGGAGCCAGTTCCCTCCAGAGGGTCTGTGCAGCTCCAGCACCAGCCACTGCCCTGGGCAACCTCACCCTGCAAAGCTCAGCTCCCAGAATGTGATTCCTTTACCTTCTGCTGTGGCTCCAAGGCTGGATTCACCTGGATTGTGCTCTGGCCCTGTCCTGCAGGCAGGAGATAAGGGCTGCAGCTCCTGGCACATTCCCAGCTGGCTGCAGGCACACCCAGCCCAGGCTCTCCCTGCCCTGCTGCTGGGAGATAACTGGGAGGAAACCTCAATCCTAGTGGTGTTTTCACTCCGTTTGCACGTGCAAACTGAATTAACTGTAATTTGGGTTGTTTTTTTCCTGCTGAAATTCCTTCTCCATCTCATTTCCTCCAGGTTGTTTGAATGGAGGAGGGCAGATCAAACTGGGTGGGGACTCCAAGGACGAGCTGCAGCAGCTGGAGAGGTTGTATGAGTCTCCAAAGGCTGAGATTCCAGAGGAAAACCAGGCTGTAGCTGAGCTGTACCAGCACTGGCTGGGAGGCAGGGACTCTGAGAAGGCTCTGGGAATGCTGCACACGGAATATCACCCCGTGGAGAAAGCAAACACTGGCTTCAACATCAAGTGGTGAAGGTGACACCCAGAGACACATCCTCAGTGCCTTTTTAACCCAGTCTTATTTAAGTTTCTCCAGGGACAGCTGAAGTTCTGTGCAATTGGTGCCTCTGGAAAGGAGGAGATGGGAATGGTCCAGAGCCCACCACTGGTAATTCCTTACACTTTAGAATTACTGAAATAAAAGCAAACTGTGATGTAAAACACATGGCAAGAGAAGCAGAAATGCCTCCCAGCCTCTAAGGACTGAATCTGCCTTTGCCACCCTCTTCCTGCCAAGAGGGGAGGAATTTAAGGTGCCAAAGGATCTGGCTCCTGGCAGGTTTCAGCCTCTCCACCACAATATTCCTCATCCAGGCCTTGCTGGATTGTCACATTTGCTGGATTAACCCACTGTTGTGGTTGTCTCTGGTGGAACATCCTCATTTAATTATAAATGGTCTAATCAGGCCTTGGGTTTTTATATTTCACTGCCCCTGGGTCCAGCTGCAGGTCCTTGGAAAAGTGGATTCCAGCAGTTCCAGCAGCCTGGGATCATCTCAGGGGCTGCTTTAATTCCTGCTGGAATGGGGCTGGAATGAATGGTGAAGAAAAGCCTTGTGATTTCTTTTCCTTTAAGTTTAACAAGTGTCTCTAACTGGGGCAATCACATCCCTCCTTCTCTCCCTCAGTGCACAAGGAATTGCCAGGTGTATCCCATCCTCAGCAGCCACTTCCTGAGGGATAATATCCCTAAATTCACACAAAACAGTCACTTACTGAGGGAAAATATCCTTAAATTCAAACAAAACTATTTTTACAGTGCTTTAACTAAGAATTTAGTGCCAACTTTCTTCCCAACAAAGGCCAAAGCCCTCGGTGTGTCTGGAGGTGCTGCTTTACCCACGTTAGTAGGAGGCAGCTGTGAGGGGGATCATGACAAATAATTCACCAGGACAATCCAAAAAGTTACTAAAAACATCTGGTTTAATGCAGGTGACTCTGTTTTGTGTGTTTAACCTGATTATCAGCTTTTGTGGGGGTCTGATGTGTGTGGGGAGGGGAAGGATGGACCTGACCTGGAGAGGAAGGGAAACTGCAGCTCCAGAATGCACCATGGAATCACTTCAGCATTTCTCCCTTTTCCAGTTCCTGCTCTGACGGGAACAAGGACTGGGCAGGAGGTGGAATTAAGTGGATAAAACATGGAAAAAAGACTCCAGGTTGATTTGTTCTTGATACACACAAAGAGCTGCAGCTGCATCCAGCCCAGACTCAACTCTGCTCTTCATTCAAAGTAAACCAACAGTGTGAATGATGTTTTTAGTGCTTTTAATTAAAAGCTTTACATTTTCCAGGTGTTGCTGATCCATCAGTGAACTCAGAGTGTTCTAAGGCAGGAATCTCCCAGTGCTTCCCCCTCCCCACCCTCCTGATGAGCCACTTGGTGGTTTCAAGGATTTACAACAACCAGGGTTTGCTTAAACCTTCAAATATGATGGACAGGGAGAGGTGCCAGTGCTCCCAGAGCCAGCCTGGAGTTGTGGGAGCATAGCTCAGTGCAGAGGAAACACTCAGTGTGTGCTGAGCACATGCACATCAGGCCAGAAATGCACAATAAATTAAGCTCAATTAACAGTAAATTAAATAATCAGGGCTCTGTGTTTTGTCTCTTCTCCACACACAAGGTTACCAACACACCCAGAACACCCTGAGATCCCTCCAGCTGGAACTGAGGTGTGGCCCTGGGAGCTCAGGGATAATTCAGGGACCCTCCCTGGACACACAGGAGCATCCCTGCTCCCAGTATAAACAAAATTCCCAAGGAACACCCAGGTGACATCCACATTTCCTATGAGCTAAGGAACTCTGAGGCAGCTCATGCAGCAGAGAAATCCTTCCCCTCCCATGGGGGAGAATAAATCTAAACCAGAACTTAATAAAACAGAAAAGAAAACCTCAGTGCAGTTTGTAGCAATGGAAGGAACAGCCACAAACCAAACTCCAGTGGCAACAGCACAGTTCACACATGGAAGACCTTGAAATCAGCTCTATTCCACTGCTGGGAGCTGCCATCAAATCCTAATTTTCTCCACAAAAAATAAAACTACTTTGCTGTCTAATGTGCCTCTTTCCAGCTGCAAATAAAACTGCTCATTTCTCAGACAAAAAAAAAAACCAAATACAGCCCTGAAGTTGCACAAAGTGGAGGCTGAGGAGCCCTGAGGCTCCTGGTGTGAAGACAAGGCAATGTCCATGTAGCTTCCAGTGTTGATCAGTGTTTCCCTGTTTTTCTACTAGAAAAATAGGGAAAAAGGGAAAACCCACCCAAACCCCTCTGTGATGAGGGTTCTGTTAGTGCAGGGCTGGAGCCAGGTAGGTACCAGTCGCACCAGTCACTTCCCAGCTTCCTGTGGGTATCCAAGTGCCTCATCCCTGGCCTGGGAGGGGCCCAGGGGCTTCAGACAATCCCCTGGGAATGGGATGCAGCCCCCAGGACAGGCAGAAGAGCCTGACAGCCTAGTGAGGCACAGCACCACAGTCCCTGAGCATCCCCCCTTTTCCGTGCTCTTCCTTGGCTCCCTTCCACAGGAATGGGGCTGTGGGACGGGCAGCAGCTCCTGCACTGATCCCAACATCGGGAGGGTGGGTGTCCCCTCCTTCCACATGTAGCTTGACCCTCTGCCAGCAGCATCCGGGGGGGTCACCACAGCCTGGGCTCTCCCGAGGCTCCACAGGGAGCTCCCGTGGGACACGGTACCAGAGCAGAGCAGGTTAAAGACACAAACCAGTTCCCAAGTGGGATAAGTCCGAGCTGGGCCCAGGCAGGAGGGAGCCCTGGCACGGAGGGGATGTCACTTCTTATCGAGGAAGGGGCTGAAGAGCCCCCAGTCGAAGGCGAGCATGGCCGGGGGGTTGGGACGTTCCTTGGGCTTCTTGAAGTTGTCCCTGTGGGTGCGGAGCGTCCTCAGCACCTCCACAGGGTCCGTGTGGCCCGTGAACCTCTGCACGGGCTCCTCCCTGCAAGGAGAGCAGCTCTGCTGTGCCCACGGGGATGGGGTGGGACCCCCACGCTGCTGGCACCCGGCACATGGTGGGATGGACAGGATGGAGTCACATCCCAGGGCTGGGCTCTGCCCGCCCTGTCCAGGCACCCTCCCCTCCCTCTGGGCTTGGATTTCCCACCGGTCAGAGGGAGAAGGGATGACGTTGGAGGGAAAAGGGGAGTGGATTTTGGGCGCAGGGCCATTTATCCCCCCCAGGCACCAGTGCTGCTTACGTGACCCGCAGGAAGGGGTTGTAGAGAAACTCCTCCTGCAGCGTCGAGGGCACCGTGGGCAAGTCCTCATCATCCCGCTGCTGCCGAGGGACCAGAGAGATCCAAAATGCCACCAGCATCCAACACCCCCTGGGCTCCAATCCCAGTGGGGGCACAGCCACTTACTTTGGCCCACGCGAGTTTCTCCTTCACTGTTTCGTTCTCTGGCTCCACTTTCAGGGCAAATTTGAGGTTCCGGACGGTGCATTCGTGGCCACAGAACACCTTCTGCAGATCCAGGGGAAGGATCTGGTATGAAACCTGCTCCCAGGGCTGGGCATGACCCATCCTGGCACTGAGATAGGCTCTGTCCCCTGAGCTGTGCCAGCCCTGAGCCCCCTCCTGATGCTGCTGTGGTGTGGGACTCACCGTGTCCTTGGGCAAAGCCCCCAGGATTTGGGTGAGGTTTGTGTGCATCTGCTCCGCTGTGCCCTCGAAGAACTGCCCACAGCCTCCCACAAACAGGGTGTCACCTGTGGGAAAGAGGTCTGGGCACAAAGGGGACCCTGTCCCCGTGCCCAGGATGGGGTACCAGGGGTGTCCCCACACACTGGATTCACTCCGTGAGCACTGAGTGTGGGGGGACAGGAGCACACAGGGAATGTGTCCCATGTCCCTGGGACCCACGGGGGGCACGCTGGCAGGGTGGGATACCTGAGAAGAGAGCTGGAGCGTCTGGGGAATCGTCCTCCCACATGAAGTAGCACATGTGGCCCGAGGTGTGGCAGGGGGTGAAGAGGCACCTCACCCGGATGGCCCCGAACTGCAGGGAGAGAGGGCCAGGATCCCACTGAGGGGGGCAAACAGACCTTCCCCAATCTCTCCACACCCCATGGCATCACCTGCCTGGGGCCCAGTGGGTCACAGATGTGACAATGGTTTAGGCAAGGCCCGGGTGGCACACAGCTGCTCTGATGGCATTTAGCAGCAGGGCCTCAGGACTGGCCAGGGTTCCCTAGTGCAGCCCCGAACAGGCTGAGGATGGGATGAGATTCCTCTTCCATCCCAACCTCAAATCCATGGTGCCACATCTGCAGTCACTCCAAGGGCACAGGGAGCTGAGCTCAGCCCAGCAGCAATCCGGCATGCACAGCATGCACAGCAGCACAATGTCACCCCACTGCGGACCAAAGTGCCACCCCCCTGGGGACTGTGCCATTGCCCCTCTCCACTCCCCCTATCACACCGTGTCACCCACAGCCACCCTACCAGGCAGGACACACGTGCAGGGTCTGAGCCCTGGACACTCCCGTGGTCCCACGGCCACGCACCGTCAGCTCCTGGCCGTGTGTCACGGTGTGTGTGAGGGCCCCGATGCGCTGGTCAGCCCCGAACACCCTCAGACCAGGAAAAAGCCGTGCCAGCTCCTCGTTGCCCCTCGCGTGGTCCCTGTGCCAGCAGAGGAGGGAATGGGCACCCGGGAAAGGGAATGGGAAAGGACACAGCCAGCCCGGCCCCGCTGCGCCCGCGGCACTCACCAGTGGTGGTGCGTGGTGAGGATGGCCCTGAGCACCACGTCCTCTTTCTTGATGATCTCCAGCAACTGAAAGGCACCCAGGGTGGCACGACATGAGTGGCAGAGGTGGTGACACGTGTACACCATGGCTGTGACATGGTGTGCCCGTCCCAGCGCAGAACCTGTCCCGTGTGGCACCACACAGGGCAGAGGAATCACCCAAAGCAGCCGCCGAGCAGCCACAGGCTGAGGGTGGGATGAAGGCTCGACCCTGCAGAGGGGAGCAGGTAGATGGGAACACGCTGCTCCCAAGGGATGGTGGCATTTTAGGGCCAGGAACACCACAGGAGGAGCCGTGTGGGGAATGGTGGCCGTGCCACCCTCGGCCACGGCGAGCGGCTGCCAACCCCCGGCTCGGCTGCCAGGAGGCTCCGAATGCCAACTTAACATTCAGGGCCAGGCACAAACCCTCCGGCAGCTCCTGCCCGCGCTCCCCAAGAGGAAGGAAATGTCCGGGTCAGCAGCAAACGCTTAAAAACCGCGACAGCCGAGGGTGGAGGGGGCACCGGGCACAGGGGGCACAGCGACCCCGGGCACTGCCTTCCCGGCTCCTGGAAAACAGGGCTGGACATGGAAGAACAGCTCCAAAGGACTATTTTGGGTTATTCTCGCTTGCTGTGGGGTCTGCAATTCTCCAGCTCCGGCACAGGGAGGGCAGGCAGGAAACAGCCGAGGCACACCGGGATCCCCCCCTACAGCCCGGGGGTAGGTGGGAGAGAGGTCCAGCACCCCCTGCATTCCACGAGCGATGAAGGGGTCGGTCCTGCGGGTAGGGTGTGCACGGACACACCGCAGGTCACGCCAAGTCCCCGCTGTGCCACCACCACGGGCACGACCCCGCGTGGGACCCGCTGCCCACCCGGGGGGAAATCAAGCGCCTCTCACCCGTTTGGGGACCGCGGCGTCCACCGCGACCGCGTCGCGGGTGCTCTCCTCGATCACCAGGTACATGTAGTTGTCCTCCAGCACCGAGATCACCTTCACCTTCATGGTCCCGCACCAGCGCCGGCCGCGGGGGGGGCTCGGCACGACACGGGCCGGGGGGACCCACGCAGCAAACGGGGGGTGAAGACGCGCGGG
>WEIV01031227.1:5027-65507 GCA_013390005.1 Calyptomena viridis | reverse complement strand
GAGACAATGACTTAGGAGCAAGCCCTATTTCATAATCGAAGAGTAGCTGATACCTGCACTACTGCTGCTCTTGTTGCTGTGATGGCAAAACTAAAAAGAAATTAGTAAAGGTGTTCTAAACTTAAGTCTTTACAGAAGAAGCTGGGTTTGAAAATGCAGTTATACTTTGTTTGGAAGGAGATNGGAGCCCTGGGGCTCTTGTTCAAGATAAGTTAGCTTGGGAAATAAATCATGGGGTTTGACTGCTGCGACCTCTTGCTCTTCAGGTCTGGATAGGAGACAAAGCAAGTACTGTTCCGAAGAGATACATGGAGAAAGAGCACACATTTAAGTGGAAGGTGGAAGCTTTTGTGTGGTTGCTTTTGATTTCTTCAGAAAGAAGTTACTGTTTCTGCAGAGCTACACAAGATCAGGGTGGAGGCATATCGGATTTATCTTGATGTGTATCCTTACAGTTAAAACTTTGCTGGCTAATTACCCGGTGCGGACTGAGCATGCTTGTGTTAGAAATCTGCTTGCTTAAAGTAATTAAGAACCCGTGTACCTCAGGGATGTTACCCGAGTGATGAGAAGTTGTAAATCTGCAAGGGGTTCAGGATCTCAGAGGGGGAAAGACAAGAGCAGAACAAAGCTTCTGTTGACAGTGGCTCAGACCGCACTGCTCAGACTAATAAGCCTTATGCCTAAAAGAGTGACCTGATATGGTCCCTGCATGGCTAAGTCAGCCTTCACAGTGGTTCTTCTGTTAATTAGTCTCTTTCTGATACCGTGCATTGGGCTATGTACCTCCAGTTGTCCACTCTGCTTTTCTGACACTCGTGTTTGTTTTGCTGTGCTGTGGTCTTAGTTGACTTCTGCCTCTGGTCACCATCAGTGACAAACATTAATAGGGGACTTGCCCAGTTGTTGTCTCTTCCTGGCTCTTTCCCCCAGAATCAGCTGAGCTGAATGAAAGTATGCTCAGTAAAAGTCACTTGTATTTATATTCCCTTTAGACTTGCAGTATACTGAAGCCTCCCTCTTATTCTTGATAGAGAGGACTGGATACGTAATCCACAGTTCGTTTCATTCTAAGGTCATGAATGAGTAAATTCATCTGTCATGTTCTTCCAGTAGAAAGGACAATTTTATGGCTGAACAGAGTACTAAAGCTCAGGATGATGGAAGTGTTTTGCATGTATAATGCACTAGATATTTGGGCAGTATTTATGCATTTGTGTAGCCCCCTTGGGTTAAGCCTGTGCGTGAAAACTTGCACCAAGCGATGAGCACAGAATGAGGCCCCTAGGGCTGCCAGCATGACTTCTGTGACAGTCATATAGCTCCTAGCTTGGTAGAAGCTGCTTATACCAAAGATTTAAGGTATCTTGTGCTCAAAGTGGTGGCTGCCAAAGTCTTGATTCCAAATAAAACCTCCCAGAGTGGTAAAGAAGACCTAACAAGGAGTGCTGAATCTGATGGGGCAGTTGGGACAAACAGTCAAACCACCTGACATTTCCAGCTGTTAGATTTTTCCTCCCCTGCCTTCACCGTAGGGATGACTGAGTGGGTCCCACATTGGTTTTCATAACTTATGGATGGATGCATTTATTTCAAGGAATGGGAAACTGTTTCAGTGGTGGAAGCTTAACCTGTGGGTATGCCTTGGGCTTTGTTGTTTATCCAATATGTGTTCTTCCATGTGGCTGGAGGAGTAACAGCTTAAATAATGTTCTTGTTGAACATTGAGTGATGTCTCTGGACTTTGTGAAATTAGTGTGACATATTCCTTTCAAACAAAGACTGGTTAGCTAATTTGCAGTGCCTGTGTGCTTTGAAGGGAGACTTGTCATCTAGCTGTTGAGGGAGTGTGGTAATTCTGGGGGAGTATATTTTTACTGTAGGCAAAATACAAGCAAAAATGTATGGTGATACAAAATATCCTGAAAAAAGCCAAGGGAATGAACTTTTCTGACAAAATTCTGAAAAATTAAAGTTAATCCAAGGAGTTATTAATAATTTTTGTATATCTAATTTTCTAACATAAAAAGCCTTTAGTAGTGGTTAAAGCACAATTCTGTCTCATTTTTGAGATTAACCAAGATATTAAGGAGGTCTGTGTTTGAGAGGAAGAAAAAACTTGCTAGCTTTTGGCCTGTTGGAATTAGATTTATTTTTAAGTCTACATTTGCACTGCTCATTGTATTTGTCCATGTGACTCAGATTGCATCCACTCATTTAAATCTACTGAAGCATGAGTGACTTGGAATGAAAGGTCTGTGTAAAATGGTAGACCTGTCAATGAATAAATAATGTTAATATATGCTTATAGTTCTTAGAAGTAAATCCTCAAACATAAAATTGGATAGAGAGAAATTGAAAGGGTTGCTGTCAGGTGTCTGAGTTATTTTTTTCCCATTTAAATTGGTAGGATATAAAGAAAACCCCTTAGGTCCCTAAAGAGCTTTTCATGCTGAGATAGTACTTTTTTTTTTTTAAATCTGGTCTTACTATAAAGAAACGTATTCTGTACAATTCCATTGTGTGAACATAGATATTCAGTGCTACGAGGTAGCAAGCATGGTGCCAGCTCCAAGGCTTAGTTCCCATCAGTTGACTGAATCTGCCTTTAAATAAGAATGTTTGCAGAGGATGAGAAAAGATGCAATGGCTGTAGGCATTTTATTTTAAATATACTAGATGCTGAAAATAATTATATATGTATATATGCCATGAACCACACTGTATTTTGCTCATCCTATTCATATATATGCTCTTGTGATCTCTAACGTAATGGTCTACTGTAAGCCTTGTGTGGCAGCAGGGGTCTCTCTCTACCGTTCAAGGCACTGTGTTTAACAAATAATGTGGTCTCTGCCCCCTTTGTTATGGGACACTTGTTTTCCAGATAGAAAGAAGTATCTGTTCTTTTTTGCACATTGAGAAATCTTTTTCTGTGGGCATTTAAGATATTTAGGAAGAGTCAAAGTGGAACGGTGCTTGAAGGTGCACATTCATTGGTGGGAAAGACTGTCACAGTCCAGAAGTATAAACACATCGGCTCCTCTGGGATACCAACACTAATGACTTTTCCTTTTGTGTTTTTTTTGTGTGTGTGTGTGTGTTTGTGTATGTTGGTTTTTTTGTTTACTCAGCCCCTTCTATGGAGAAGACTTTTACTGTGAAATTCCTCGGACCTTTCGCCATCTGTCATTTTATATTTTTGACAGAGATGTTTTTCGAAGGGATTCCATCATAGGTATGTGTCCATAAATTACTACTTTCTTTACATCTTAATTCTCCATTAGATAATACGTAGTCTTATGAGTTGGTGGTCTTGATAGGACTGATGATGACAGTGGTTGGTACTGCTCAGTATTGCCCTTTTTTGTCAGTTGACAATAATGCCTTCAGCATTACGTATTGTATATAAAAAAGTTGGGGAGATAAATGCTGTCTGTTGTGATAGTAGATGCAGATTACAGTTTAACTAAAGTAGACAGTAAAACATTGTTTAGATGTTGACAACATCATTTACTGCATTTTTATTTTTTTCCCAAATGCAAGGCCTTTAGTCTTGCAGTTTTCCAGGGCTCAATACACTTAGTTGCATTCAGTATAATTCAGTTAAACTATGAGTACCTTAATGACAGGCAGAGTAAATAGCTACTGGCCCAGAATGATGATGACAGAATTTTATGGAGACTATCAGAGCAAGCTATCACCTCCAGAACAGCTCTTAAGACTTCCAGTGCCTGTTCGACATCAGCAAGATTTCTGCTTTTCCAGATATTATTTGCTATGCATTTCACCTGCAGCAAATTGCATGACATTCCGTATATCTCTTCAGGGATAAAAACCTTGTAAAAGCCTAGTTCTTATTGAGGGGAACAGTTTTCACTTTAAGTCACTTTAACAGTTTGGGGTTTTTTTTCAGTTTTTCATCTCCTTTGTAATAAGTCATGTATGACTACCATTTTTCTTATTGTAACTGTAACTACCAATGAGATGTATGTCTTGACAGAGCTGGGAAACTGGGTTGTCATTCTCCTTACGTCCATAAGTGAGCTCATGTGTGTATAGCATCTGGCATCCTGGGGAGGAGGGGATCAATTTCTGATTGTTGAGTGAGATTTTGGAAAGCTTTTTGGTCTCTCTAATCTCTAGTTTCCCTCGTACTGTGAAAGTGACACCTTCCTTCTTGCAACTGATGAGTTTTTCATTGTTGAAATTGTCTGATCTCCTGTGTATCACCAGTTTTCAGCAGCTGCAGTGATCCATAAACAGGTCAGGTACCAGGACTTTTCTTGCTCAGGGCTTTCCTCCCTCTCATGGAACAATGGTCTCTGAACACTTAATACAAGTCAGACACATGAAATTGCAGACAGTAAAGTGCAAATTGTTTCATTTTTTCCATATTTCCTAAATTCATGTTTTAATAAATAAGCTCTGCCATTGGAGGGGAGTTATTCAGGAGCTGCTACAGTAATCTTAAAGATACAAGAAGCAGTTTGTGAAAAGAGGGACTTGCAGAAAAGATAACAAGACTTTTGTTTGTATGCTTAAATGATTGATTTTTACTGCCTCTTCAGGAAGAGGTAATGTTAACTTTTGCATATATTGGAGAATCCATAGGTAGGCAAACTGATGTGTTACCATACTGATCATAGGATCATGGAATAGCCTGAGTCAGAAGGAACCTTAAAGGTCATCTAGTTTCAAACCCCCTGGTTGAAACACATTGAACACTTTGCACTAGACTGGGTTGCTCAGAACTCCATCCAACCTGGCACTGAATGTTTCCAGGGGTGGGGCATCCACAGCTACTCTGGGCAACCTATACCGATGCCTCACCACTCTCACAGTAAAGAATTCCTTCCTAATATTTTCTCTAAACTTACCCTCTTTCAGTTTAAGGCCATTCCATCTTGTCCTATCACTACATACCCTGTAAAAACTCCAGCTCTCTCCTCAGCCCCCTTTAAGTACTGGAAGACTGCTGTAAGACCTCCTTGGAGCCTTCTCCAGGCTGAATAACCCCAACTGTCTCAGACTGTCTTGACAGGAGTGGTGCTCCAGCCCTGTGATCAACTTAATGGCCCTCCTCTGGACTCATTTTGATGGTTCCACATCTTTCTTGTGTTGGGGGACTCAGATCTGGATGCAGCACTCCAGGTAGATTCTCACAAGAGTGGAGTAGAGGGGCAGAATCACCTCCCTTGACCTGCTGGTCACACTGCTTTTAATGCAGCCCCAGGCTTTCTGGGCTTCAAATGCATGTTGCTGGATTGTGTTGAGCTTCTTGTCCGCCAAGACCCCTAAGTTTTTCACTTCAGGGTTGTTCTCAGTCCATTCTCTTCCCAGCCTGTATTTGTGCTTGGGATTGCCCAGACCCATGTGCAGGACCTTGCACTTGGTCTTGTTGAACTTCCTGAGATTCACACAGTCCCACCTCTCAAACCTGTCCAGGTCCCCCTGGATGCCATCCCTTCCCTCCAGTGTGTCAATGACACTGCACAGCTCGGCGCCATTGCTGAGGTAGCACTAAAAGTCAAAACTCCAATGCTACCTGTCTACACTGAGATTTTACAGCACATATTAGCTATTGTAGTCTTTTCCCTCTCTCTTCCCCCGTCTGTTCCCCTTCCTCCTTATCTCAGGCATATTTAGAAAAGCATTTCAAAGATGTGCAAGTGTGATAAATAGCAATGGAGAGAAGAAGAAAGTCTGCAATTACTGTCAGTTTGATACTACTCTGTAAGTTCTGCTTGTAATAGGAAAATGTTCTGGAAAGAGAACAGTGCTCTGGAGTAACTGCATGTGGTTATTTTCAGTACTTTGTCTTGAACAGGATTCAGCAGCAGCAAAACTCAATGGTAAAGTCTTTTTGAGAAAGGAAACGCTTTCACTGGAACAAAGGCTGTAATATTTAAAAGGAATAGCTGCTCTGTATGTGTCTTCAGCTCAGTCTTAAGACTGAAACCTTTTCTTGAGAGACTTCAGCAAGGAAGGTTTGAAAGAAGTCCCTACTGAAAAAGTTGGGTCAGAGTAGTGCTAGAACAAGCTCTTTTCCACTCTTTCCCAAATTCTACAATTGAGGTCCCTTTGTTTGCATTCCAGAGATCACTTGTTATATTATGCAAACATGGGACACTTCTGTTGAAGAAAATGTGGTTACCTGTGCTTGTCCAGCAATCACATTTCTCGGAGAAGGGATTTGGGGTTTTTTTCATCCAGGAGACTTAATTTTAAGTCCATATGTTACTGAGCTTGTGAATTTACCTGTGCTATGTTTGGGCATATCTTTGTATTGTTTGTTTGGCTGGTTTTGAGGGAATTTCAAGATAGAGAGAGAACTGAGAGTACCTATGTCAAAATGGTGAGAATTTTATCAGCCATATTTTTTCAATATGGTTGGTCTGCGGAATTCTTTTGATTCATTATTTAGTATTTCCAGAACTTTCTCTTGGTGATGTAATACTTATTTCCAGGGTGATTGGAGCTCAGAGTAGGCATGCTTTTATTTATTCAAATATGAAGTATAAGTTTGTGATGGTAAGCTCTTAAACTTCCGATATGCAACTCTGTGTGTGACAGATGAATGCTTGGGCCACCAAAAGCGGAAGGTGTGGGAGCAAGAAAATGAAAAACAAGAACCCTCTGAAACCTCTGACATAACTTCCGAGGAGAGCCAACAAAGTCAGAAACTGGAACATATGTGTAGCAGATATGTTTTGGAACATACTGTAGTATTTTGGCATACAGGAAGGGAGGATTGTGCAGATAAAGCTATCTTTTGAGTTTGCATGTTTGCTTATTACATTTTCATTTTCTTAATTGTAATTGCTAAGTCATCTAGGATTTTGTTAGCTAAACAGATACAATTCTTGAAAAATTGTGTTTTGCCTGAATATTGGATGCTGGTTGAAATGCAAATATAATAAAATGCAGAGCTCAGTGGATCTGAAATAGTGTTCTTTTTTTCAGATAAAATGTAGCAAATAAATAGTTACTGTGAAAGTAAACTAGTCTTAAGTTGTTGTCTAATTGATATTGTTTGTCTTGACTATTATTCAATAGAGTTTATGTACTGATTTATATAGTATGTTGAGATGCTTTGAGTAGGAAATGTGCTACTGAAGTAATGGTAAGCACAATTTAAAATTATATTTGGTTTTTTTCTGAATGAGCAAATAGGAGTAGTAGCCAATTTGCTGGAACGTGTGTTTATAATAGATAGAATAGCTGTTTCTGTCTAGTTGTTATGAGAAAAACATTGAGGAGATGGGGCTGACTTGAAAAATTGCCAATTGGTACCCCTCCAGTTAATAATGGGGAAAAAAGATACCTGTGAAGGAATATTAGGATAGTAGTGCTGCTACACCAGGCAAATGTAAGTGTATGTTCTTTAAAGATTCTGTTGATATTTTTCAGCTTTTTAGGAATGTTGACTGAAACAAACTCTGCCAATAAGGTGGCACCCTTAATTACTGATCTAGGTTTAGTGAAGAAAACTATCTCTGTGCTATGCCCCAAGCTGGTATTCTCTAGGTGTGTAATGAACAGCTCAGACTGCCAGGCTGTGACCTTAAACATACAGATCAGTTAAAAAACAGGAAATGTACCACACCAAGTCACTTAACACTGCGGTGAGAAATTAGTTAATATGCTCTGCCCTTCAGGTCACAAGTACACAATTATTTATCCTCTACTTAAATCAGTGTGGTTTTTCTCACCCCAGCACTTGATTTGTTTTGATAAAAGATGCATGAAACTTGCTAACGTCTGTGTTAAGCAGGAACTGAATAGGACGAAATGCATCCCCTGTGAAGTCCTGAGGGGGGGAAAAGTACTGCACAGTCCTTGTACTGCACTGGGGAGTAAGAAGTTTTTTCTGAAAGTTTGTGGTACTCCTGACTGAGGGCAGGCTTGGTTGCCGTGCTGTTGGGGATGGAATGGGGCTGAATAAAGCACAGGTGTGAAATGCTGAAGCCTTTCAGTGAACGAGCAGAAAACCTGCGGGGAGATGACTAGTGAGTGGTTCTGTTGATTATGTTTATTATAACTTAACTGCTGTAAGTCACTCTCATAGAGGTTATTAGGTGTGTTCTACAAGGAATTGAAACTCTTGTGGCCATTGTATTCTGGCAGGCTGTAATTGTCTTCCTGCTTAGTACTAGTTGAGGTGAAGCCAAGTAAGGCAATAAAATAAGTTTGCCTTCAAAGGTAGCTAAACTTAGCTACTCTCGACTAAAGTAGATGAAACTAAGTCATAGCTCTTGGAGACTTTCACAGAGTGAAAACACCTTGGAATTTAAAGTTGTTTGTGGCTTGCATGTTTGAGCTGTCTGTGCCTTTGTTAATGTCTGCTTCCAAAGTTGAGGAGGTGTGTTTGTAGAGTTGCCACCATTTATTACCAAATGTCCCAGTAAGCCATGTACTGTCATTAGGTAACTGTTAACAAATGCAGCTGAAGCACCACCTTTTGATTATTTTATCAATTTAAAAGAAAAAAATGAAAAAGAATCATCCCTGCTGAACTGTGCTTGTTGCTAAGCACAGGCAAGATCTTCCAATCCAGCATGAAGCAGAAATCAAGATTTCAGTAGAAAATTGTGTTCCTGTGTTTCTTCTACCCTGACCATGGCTTAGGGGGCAGTCAAAACTTGGTTTACTGTTTCCATAATATACTGTTGGATGACACGGGAATAATACAGCTGCTCAGTATGGTATAAATATAGCTACTAATGAAACAAAGGAAACGGATGACTCTGTCCCACAATGACAAGTCTCAAGAAGCTATAAACTAGAATTATCCTGAGATGGTTCTCTACAGTTGCACAGAGAGGCTAAAATAAATACTTTCTATGTAGAATAAGGTGTCAGGATGCATTGAGAATACCTTTTGACATAACAGATTATTTTCTTGCTCATGTGACTAAGTTGAGCATCGAAAAAGTCCTACAAGTACATGTTATAAACAAAACTACTGAGCATAATGTGCTAGACCTTGACTATCCTTTTTTGCAATCGTCTTCCTTATCTAGTTATAAGTGTTAATATTGTCTGTATGTAGAGTATCACCACAGGCCCATCGTCCCAGCTTACCTCTGACTACTATAGTTTGAGCAGAGCTTTCTGTATTTTCTGCAGGACTTCTCTCAGCACTAGCAGATGTTAAGGAATCTCTGTCTGCTTTACACCTTACTTTGAACTAAGATTGTGAAGATGATGTAGTGCAGTGCCTGGAAAGGATTGGTGATGAAGAGAGTGAAGGGAGATGGTTATTCAGATTAGACAGCATGCTCAGGGTCTTGGTGCCTACTGTAAGGCAAGCAACAGTCTAGTCTGTAAGTCTAGTTTAGGATTGCTCTCCTATTGCAACCAAATGTGGGCTATACCCAGTGTCTCAAATGTATGAACGTTTTAAGGGCTCAGAGAGTAGCTGGCAGAGAGTTGATATGAGACGTGTGGTTGGATAAGACTTTTTTGTTTGGGAGGTTTTTTGTTGGTTTTTTTTTTTTTTTTTTTTTTTTAACAAGGAGGGAGAGTAGAAATTCTGATACAAGCCAGGTGAGATCTTTAGCATCGTGTCCAGCAAAACCACCCTGATAAAGAATAATTCATGAAATGTTTTATCCACAGCCTACTTTTCTCTGCCTTATTATCCAAGATAAATCCCAGAAAGGGGAAAAATGGATTTAATAAGTGATATTCTTATTGTATTTGGACTAGTTTAAAAAACCAAATCCAACAAAACTGGGGTTGTGAATATCATGTACCTCGGTACTCTTATGTAAGATGCTCTTCTGCTGTGCTGGAGGTGTCCTGCCTTTATTGCTACTAAATTCTTACCTGTGTTAGGAGATGGTCTAGCAGTGCTTGTGCTCCATGGTGCACTGCACAGGAGCTGGGAGGGAGCCATTTGCTGCTTCTAAGGCTCCGAAGCCTTATGTTGGCCCTAATTCTTGTCCTTAGCTTTGTAATCGTCAAATAGGGAGTTTGCTTGTTTCAGTCTTTTTCCATGTTACAGGAGAGATGAGTGAGTTTGTGCTGTTCTTGAACAAGGTAGGCATGTAGCCCTTGATGTCTTGCAAAGTCTCCGTGTTTTTCTTTGATGAAAAATAACCTTTCATATGGATAATTATAAAATTCTAGGTAGGCTGGAGTAGCAGTGGTGCTTCATGTTTCAAGGTAATTTGTTTCATAAGGCTCTTGCAGCCTAAAATGTTGATTAAAATCCATTCTGATTTCTTCATAGTCTTTCCAGCTATTGAAAGAGACTTTCTTTGTGCACCTTCATATCAGTTATTTTAAATGAATTCACTGATAGTGTGTCTGTGCACTTAACACATACTAACATGAAGCAACTTCTAAACTAGATTCCAGGCTATCGTATATCTTATTATCTGCCTAATACGTTATTACCTGCCTAATATTGCAGCATATAGGAGATAAAGTAGCTTCTGCTTTAGAGAAGAGAGAAGACTGAATTAATTCAGTGCCTGGGGCCTTTTAGTGTGACTCAGACCTAACCCTTTGCTATGAATTAACTGTACTGCAGTTGTTATTAGTGGGGGATGTTACATTAAGAAATACGACATTATATTGTTTCAGCTCACTTGGCAGCAATATGCAAAGTTCTGTTGTTGTCACTGTGCAGGTGTTCCAAGTTAAAGATAACCTAAAGAGAAAATAGAAGAGCTCCTGAGATGCTCTGGTTTTAGACTTCTGTAAAATAACTGTTGTTACTTTTCAGGTAGTGTTGTAATGTGTGATTAGCATGTATTTCTCACTGTATATTATTGTTCTGTTACATGGCATGTCCTGTTATGATGTGCCCCACCCCTCACCCCAGATGGTTTGTCCCTTCCCTTGTCCTCCCTTCCCATTGGCTGGAGCTCCTATAAGAACCAGGGGCCAGAAATGGGAAGGGCTCTTTCCCTGGTTATCCCACATCAGCTTGGACCCTCCAGGTGGCCTGTTGCCTCTGGAGTGAATAAACTTGTATTATATGTAACCATGGAGAGCCACCAGCACCTTCTTTGTCCTCCATTTCCCTCAGCCCCCCCGGGGGAGTGCAGGGGCACACTCACCCCTCGGCAAGCCCTGACAGGGGAAGGCTACAAGGTAGGGCCTTGTGCCCTTTTAAAATAACAAATTCCTGTCCTATTGCTCCATTGACTTCTTTTTCAGTAAAGGAATTTTATTAGTCTAGCATCTGTCATAAATATTCACATATGTCAGCAGCAAACTGGCAAATTATTATTAAAAGGTGGGATGTAATCCTTTAACTGGTGCTTAAGCCTTTTGTCATCAACAGGTAATCCAGAAAGAAGCTAGTTGTGTATGGATGGAAAATGCCCGAGACGAATGATCAACTCTGTTAGTCTTTATTTGGGGATGTTGACCCTGAATTAACCATGGGCATGTCCAGGGGAAAGTTAATGGTCTGCATTGACTTGCCTTGGAAAAGATTTTGAAAGCACTGAGGATTGGGCACTGAGGGTGCAGTGCTTCCACAAGCACCTCCCCAAGCAGTATAGCCAGAAATTCCTACCCTTCTCTGTTGTGTATTTCTGCCTCTGTGCTCAAATTATGGACCTCCTACTATCTTCTGTCTATGGTAGTGTGACTCTTGAGTGAGGAAGCTGTAAAACAGGTCAATTGAAACTACGAGTGTGTTAAAAATACCAATACCACCCACACGTAACCCCCAGAAACTTATTTCTTATCCCCTTCTCTTCCCCCAGAATGTTTACTTTCATTGTTAGTTTTTTAGATTTGTTCAATTTCCTCAACAGTTGCAGTACAGCCTGCTGAGAGGGCATGGGTGGGGAAAGCAGGAGACTCTTAGATCCCTGTACCAGGGATTGTAAAGTGGATTTTGCAACTGTAAGACCATTGGAGCCTAGGTAATAAATTCACTCATCCCTAAGATGGCTGCTCGAATAACAGCTTATTGGTATATTATATTTTCCCTAAACAGAGATTCACAGAAGGAAGGGGTCAGTCATGGCATGTTACATCTTTGTTTCGAACACAGGGCTTAGGATTTCAATGTGCCAGTGAAGATCTGTTCAGTCTGAAGTGGTGGGACACAGGGAAATTGCTTCCATATGGGGGAAAAATGTAGGAGTGTGTGAGGTTTTCTACCCTCCCCCATTCTAAGGTCCTAGTGAGTGGTGCTTTTACCTCATCATTGCTGGTTTAACTGCTGAAAATCTAACTTTTAAAAATGTAACTTAACTAAGTTTTGAAATTACACCTTATACTGTTCAACTTGCTCTGCTGTTTCCTGCCTCCTCCCATACAATGTCTAAAGGCTTAAAAAGACACAGATTGCAGCCTGAGGTGGCTCTGAGGAAACCACCAGGAGTGGCTGGATGCCTCAGGTGCAAGATTTACAGTCTCTCAGTGCTGTCTGGAAGCCACCCAAGTCTTGAAAAAGAGAGCAAGACAATGGGCTTGGGTTTGGGAGCATGCTGAAGAACCACAAAGACCAAAACATCCTGTAAATTAGTGGTGGTAAACCTTTCTGGCCTCTTATGTCAGGCTTATCTTCAAGGAGCATTATAGGTCCTTATCGTGTAGCGTCAGGTCAAATGACAGGTGTCAACAGCTTGTGATTATTGGCCTAGATTTAACCTAGTTCTGGTGAGGCTAGAAGTTGTTTGAGCCAGGTCAAACATAGGTCAGCTGGTGGCAAAGCACTGACTGTAGAATAGGACAGGACCTGACCGTGCTCAGCAGCTGCACAGTGGCTTTCATGGGCCTGGTGATGAGGAGGAGGAGGAACGTGGGCTGGATGAACATGTAGACTTGGCTGGTGCAGGTGAAGAGTTATTAACAGAAATATGAGGGATGCTTCTGTACACTGCTTAATAGGGCAGATCAAACATTCTGCCCTATCAGTAGTGTATCTTTGTATATGTTTAGAGTGGCCAAAGTGTCGGCCCTTTTGCTACTCCCTCCCTTTGGGTTTTCTTTTCCCCTAGTAGAATTTTGTCCTTTGAGGATCATTTGGTACACAGCGAAACACCCTGGATTATAGCCAGCCCAGTCAATAAGTTTCAGTCATTAATAAGACTTGCTTGTGTGCAGAGCAAACAGTGCTGTTCAGTTTCCTAATCAAAGCAGTTGTTAACACCACGTTAACCCCCTCAGAGCTGGAGGCATGTGCCATTGCCTGCAAGGACTCTGTGCTGCAATTATGTACTGACTTTGTGGTCAGACCCACCTGGGTTATCCTGCCATCCTTGAGAGAGAGCAGTGGAACTCTCTGCTGAACGAGGGGGCATTGATCACACCCATTATGCTATGTACAGGTGCAGATATTGGGAAACTGTCCTTGAGTTTTCTGCAGGCACGCACCGTGCATGGAAGGTGACTGTGAATGAGATTGGTTGAGCATGAGGGTGTTTGGAAAGTGTGTGCAACACTGCAGTCGGGTGGAGGATTTCTGCAAGAGATTAAAGGGCACAGTGAGGATAGCAAGCAGTGAAAGTAAACAATTTCAAGTGAGGTCCAAAGCAATTATTAGAAGGTCATGCGTTTAAATGTATTCCTCTCAAAGTGTTTTAGAGAAACTAGCTTCCCCACAAACCACTGTCCTTGGAGAATTGACATAGAACCTTTGAAAAAACACAGTCATCATCACAGATTCTCAGCAGCATAACATGATCTCTTCTGTTCAGTGCAGTTCAGGTGTCTTATTTACCCTTTCTGCCATATTACTTTGTAGGTTTGTGTAATTTAATTATTGCTTTTCTAGGAAGTTTCAAGTTGCTTGCTCTACATATCCAGTGAAGAGCCTGGTAATGAGTCTACCTTGTTAATCTCTGGTTAAATGTTTGCCAGGAGATGGATCTGGTCATTTCTAAAGGACAAGCAGAAGTAGGAGAGTGCTGAGGGCAGAATGAGCAAAACTTGGGAGTAAAGGGTCAAAAGTTCTGTGGAAGCTGGAGCAGAAACCCTTGCAGAAACCCTATGGAGGGCAGCTGTGGAAGGATGTTGGAAGGATGGCAGGGTACTTTAGAAACTGGTGTTGGAAGTCTGGAAACTGTCACTGAAGCAGCCGGAGGGTGACGGGAAAGCAGTAGCAGTTGCAGCACGGTACAGGGAGCAGCAGCCCAGCAAACAGGAGGGTGAAGCCATCCAGCAACAGTAAAAGGAAAAGGCCATAATTTGAGGAAATGGTGGTGTAATAACTTGCTGCTGAGACTTCTGCAAGCTTTTAGATTCAGAAGGGAAAATGCTTTGTGTTTTCCATTTTCTTAGTCTCATCATGTGGGGTTTTTTCAGTTGGTTGGTTTTTTTTCTTTTTTTTTAAAATGTGTTTTCTTTATAAATGTGGTCTGTTAACATTTGCTGAGGTAATGTATTACTTATGTCTGGTCAAACTGAATGAATTTAGGAAGTCTTGAAAGTCCCTTCCCACTAGGACTGTATCCACTGGTGAATTTTATCTGACAGTATTTGGTTAAAGAAAGTCTGTGTTTCTGTAGCAAAGCAGTGGTTGCAAACTGCATGTGAGCAACTCTAGCAGCAAAAGTCTGCTACCAAACCACATTGCCAAAACCCATCTTTCTCCAGCCTTGTCAGAGTCTGACTGTCCTGGATTCTTTCATTTTGAACATGCTGCTTTGCTGAGTGTCTGGGGAACCACCCAACTCAAAGCTGCTTTCTGAGGATCACGTGCTCCTCAGGCATGCCACACTCAGCTTTGTGTATACAAAGAAAAGACACTTGGAAAAAATTTCATTGCCCCTCAGAGAGTGCTTTACAGGATGCCTGAGAGAGACTGGGCAAGAAAAAAGTTTCCACCCTACATATATATTGGCCCTTAGCATTCATGTACATGAGTTTACAGCATGGAACTGGCTGCCGTTACCCTAACTCCCAAAACAGCTAATCTAATAGGGATAAGAGTGATTAAAAAAAGGTGGGAGTAAAAGTTCTGCAGTGTTTGGAGATGGTTTGGTTTTTTCTCTCTACAGTCAGGGATAGTACTTGAATTGTGTTTCAGAAAGCAAACTCTTAAAGATTTGAGTGAAGGAGGAAGGTCAAGAGGGCCTCAAAATGCAGATCTGGGAATCTGTTGGGACTTGACATCTCTAGTTGTTGCCCTTCTACAAAAGTATATAGTGAAAAGCCTTATCCTAAAATACTGTTAGCAATAACCCATGCACGGAACTTTATTTTGGGATTGTTACAGACATCTGCCTCAAAAATCTCTCTTCAACAGTTTCTAAGCTTTTCTTCCCACAAGTTTAATTGCATGTCAAAGAAGAAATGATGATGTTTTTACCGTAGGCATACTTACAAACTTGTCTGCAGGACCCAGTGCTTCACTCTATTAGATGAGTATGACATTAGGAATTTTGAAGTCATTCACAATATGAAGTGGAAAAATATGTTCATCAGAATTATACCATCATTAGTATTGTGCTCGCCGTTATGTATTGTGTAAAGAATTATGCCCCCCAAAAATCTTGCATTGCTCTAAAATCTTTCTTGAATAGGATGGTCCTTAAATCATTGTTTTAAAACTTGGTTTTGATAGAAATGTACTTTGGGGGAGCTATAGCATGTCTTAAACTTTGCTTCTGGTTTGTTTTATTTCCAGGAAAGGTAGCTATACAGAAAGAAGATCTTCAAAAGTATCATAACAGAGACACCTGGTTTCAACTCCAGCATGTTGATGCTGATTCAGAAGTACAGGTGAGATTAAGGAAATATTTTGGCAAAGGAGTATTTGTAACAAGGTCATGGCGGCGGGTTTCATAATTCTCCAAAAGGGAGGTGTTGCCCATTGGTATGGTTTAGGTTTTGGTGATAACCATAGGGTGAATTACAAGTGTGCATAAATCAGTGGGGGTCAGGATTCTGCCTACAGGAATAATTAAAACTGTGTGAACTACCAGGGTCACTGATATAAGGAGGGGTGTGTTTATCTCAAGTATCAAATTACTTCAGGCCCTATATATAACTATTGATTCCTCAGGGAGCAGAGCCATCTTGAAAATACTATCTTCAGGTACCGTTTTAAATAATTATATTGGCAGGTTGTCAGGAATTGCAACAAGTACATCTCGGACATAAGAAACACTCCTTGCCAGATTTCTAGGCCATGTTCCAAACAATGGGAATGCTGATAATTTTATTGCTTCAGCTCCATGTAGGGTTTAGTACTATGTGGGTTTTTGTACACAGCAGACTCTTTTTTTTTTTTTTACTTAATCTCTATTGAAGTGGATTCTATTTTCTGTTACACTATTAGTTCTTGTGAAAACAGTCATTGTATCAAAGCAAGACATTAAAATTATATAACATTATACTAAGCCAGTTATTTTTTTCTCCGTGAGTGTATATTACAGGTAATTTTTGAACCACAGTATTTTCTTAGGAGACCATAGACATGAGCGTCTGACCTGTGCAAAAGTCTCAAGTAAATGCAAGGGAAAAAAGCGAATTAGGTACTGCCACATGGTAGGAAGGACACAGTGTCTTGGCTTTTCAGTCTGCATACAGGTCTGCACATATCACTTAAAATGCACATCCTAAAATGTAGTGTGGTTGGTTGTGGGGAAGTAGGTGTGAAAATACATTCAAGGTTAGGTTTTCTTTCTCTTTGGAGGGACAAATAATACACTGCTGTGCATGTGATACAAAGAAAGCCTCATGACAGCCTGTTCAGCCTATGACTTTCTCTTATAAAATATTGATCCTCTTTAATGCCACATTTCAGTGTCACTGGTGATGGAAAGGCTTTTAACTTTGAGATTGATCCTGTTTGGTCTGTTCTCCCTGTCTTCTTACCCCAAAGCCTGTTAGGACAGTGTCTTTAGACAATAGATTTAGTGTTTACTTCCTGTAGGGTAGGGAAACTTTCCCTTTGTAATTTATCATGAAGAAGGCCAATATTTGGATAAGTTTCTGCAGTGTTTATTTTGTTACAATATTTACACAAGTGAGCTTGGGAGGCTTTTCAGACCAGGGTGCTTTCTAGGACAGCACTGATAATGTAAGCTGTGAACTCATAACAGAAAGTTTTGCAGGCAGCTCTAGCTTTTGGAGGGATGAGGAGCACAATATTTGCTGGAAAGCATGTAATTGTGTCTACAGTTTATCACTTCCACTGTTTGTGTCTTTACAAGAGTCTGACTGTTAAAAGCCATTTCTGGGCTCTATGATAAGCATTTATTACAACCAGTGTAAATATGAACAGTACTCTGATTTTATCCATTTCCTTAAATATTCCTCTGTCTTATGTTAAGGAGTCTGCAAGCGTTCTGTGTTTTTCCGTAATACTGGGAGCAGATTTGTAAATACTTTGTATGAATTCTTATGAAAACAAAAATAGCCAAATTAAGTATTTTGGTGTTTGTATCTTTTTACATTTGCAGTATCTTAGTTGTTTTTCTAAACACTTTTTAATTTATAAGAGGAAAAAAAAGAATACTTGTATTAATGGTAAATATTTATTTAATGTCCCTCAGTTTTCATCCAATTTTAAGCAAAATAATTAAAGAAATTTTCACATTTGCAGTGAATCATGCAAATACTAACAGTATAAAAGCAGTTTTAGCACTATCAGTTTTATCATTTTAGCAGTTGTTCCCATTTACCATATAATCTAATGGATTAAACATTGAGCTGTGTGCCAGGGAACTCCTGCATCTTCTGTTTTTGTCAGCCACTGGCTTTAATACTTTTTTCCATGTTGTAGAGCATTTCATGGCTATTTAGTTATGCATCACAGCACCATATTGAGGTAAGCTACTGTCGCTCCCCCACTTGGAATACAGTGGGAATAAATGTCAGAACAAATGTGACTTGCTTGAGGTCATGCAATCGGAGTGAGGAATTAAAAAAGAAAAAAAGAGACCAGGTTTCTAATTCTCTTTAATTCATTAGGCCATGATACAAAAGAAACTGGGTGGCAGTAATAGGACTTTACTGTGTGCAAAGCATGAAAATATCCAGATTTTAAGCAGACCAGTCAGCACAGTCAGAAACTCAAAACCAGCTTAAAAACAGTGGATTGTTGGAGTATGAGTGATATTGAATGCCGGGGTTCTCGTAGCCCACTTTTGGGACACATTTAGGGTCATTTTTTCAAAACTGAAGGACTGATTTGAAATTATGGATAATAATATTTGTGATGTAAGAACTGATATTTTGAGCTATCTCAAGTTTAATGAGTAGAATTTAAAATTTTGTTCAACATGGTTTGTTCCTCACTCGTATGAGTTCCTTTAGATTTAAAAAAATCAATATGTAGTATTAATATTGTGTAACTCCGTTAAACATCATTTCCAAGGTGTTTAGCTCAAGGCTTTGAATTCAGTTTTATGGTTTTACAACATTGCTACTTCATGCTGTCTTATAAAGGTGCTTTGTTTGTCAGGAGTGAGATTGTGACTTCATGAATTTTATTGCAGGTAAGTATGTTACTGACAGCAGGACTGTGTCAATTTGTCAGACTACACAGATGCTTTAATGACACCTCCATTTATTACTTGACAGCAGGTAAAGGAGTCTGGCATGATTGCTCATCTTGAAGAAAAAATGAGTGCATTGTCTGTCTAGGCTAAGTGCTGCTGAGAGGCCTTGTGACCTCAGCACCACTGATGCTGTTCAGTCTCACATGCAGCAGTACAGGTGGGACTGTGCAGCTGCTCCCACAGATGCAGATCAGGCATTACCACCCACATGCCATTTGTGGTTTGCTCTTGCAAACCTGCCTAGTTGGGATAATCAGCATCATCAGGTGCTTCTGAATTTCCCTTTGTTGGGCAACAGTAGCTGTGAGAACACAGTGCTGTGTCATTCAGCAATGGACCATAGCTGCCTCTCGAGGTCAACAGGCTTTGTTCTGCTGATTCATCAATGCCCCCACATTTTACTGGCTGGTTTTGCTCTCACTAGTTTGAAAATTGCATATTGCATAGTCTGCTCTAGTCCTGTCAGTGTATACCCTGAATGCTGTTTAGATATAGCTGGGTGATGAAACAACAGCTCTAAGTGCTTAAGTTTGAGCTGCTTTGTGGAGAACAAATTATGAAACTCCATTTAAATTGTATTTGTGTTTGGCATACAAATATGAAGTGCCATGATACCTGAATGTTTCCTTTTTACATATAGAATAAAACATTAAATGTTGAGTACAGAATGAAAGTTGACAGCAGCCATTGCATATTTTATGGCTTAACTTTCCAAACTGGAAAACTTGTTCTGAAAGTATGAAGCTATAACCAAGTGGGTTTGTGCACATGTTGTTTTTCAATGGAAGTTTTAAGTTCCCATTTCTGAGGAAGCCCACCTCCTCCTCACTGGGGGTGGTACTATGCCCAAAGCTAAACACTCAGTGTCTGATAGGACAAGAGCCCAAGAATTTCAGTGAGAAATAAAACAGGAATTAGGCCATGACTAAAAATGGTTTAACTTTTGTGTTGAAGTAGACTATGAATGTCAGGGAGCTTCAGCTGGAAGGGAGGGACTAGCAGCAGAAGATACTGACTTCAAAGAGCTTAGAAAGCTGTAAGAGCATGATGTTGCACACTTTCCATGGTCCTTGCTTTTTTTCTACTAGTCATTGGTCTTTCAGGATTTGCGTTCTCATGCTTTTTTGAGGTCTGGATGCAAAAATTGCCATGCTGTTGTGTGTACATCTCTTTTGATCCATGAATGTTTGCCTTTTCACAGAAGGAAGTTTACCCAACAGTAACTGATTCAGATATTTGCCTAGGGCTGTAGGTGACAGATGCTCTCAGTGGTCCATGTGTTCTCAGTGGAATTTAAGCCCAAGTGCACATGCAATCTTTAAAAGGTCTCTACTGTATTTGAGCAGTTTTCCTCTTAATTTTTTTTCACAGTAACTTCATAGTTAAGTCTGTTCTGTGAAGTTTGAGCTTTGCAATGTAAATACCCTTTGTGTGCTTGTAATCAGTGAAGTGGTTAAAGATTCAGAGATATTCCGATTTAATATTGATATAAACAAGCATGCTCCAAACCAAGTAGTCTGTATGTGCCAAGGCAGGGGAGAAATGCAAGGAGAGTTAGATCATTCTGAAATGTTTTCCTGTCCAGGCTCTTGTTTTAAAAGTTCCCCTTTTCAAGTGTGCTTTGAGTTACTTCCTCTGCAACACTGACAAATGTGAAATGGTCATGTCCTCTTATAGCAGAGTTCTCAGTATTAAATGACAGAGTGCTTTTTCAAAGCCAGTCATGCTCAAGGTCTTCTGTAAAACTCATTGTTAGGGCAAAAGAAGTCTGACAAAAACTTGAAAATTGCTCATTTCCCTTTCCTTCTCATAAGAACTTTGATGTATCTGAAACATATCTATTTGGCTATTGACTTAAAAAAAAAAAAAGACATGTAAAGGGCAGATAACCAACACTGAGGAAGCAAATTGTCTCACATTTTAACCTTCTGTACTCAAAGCTTTGTGCAAAAGATTTACTGATGTTAAGTACTTTTTTCAGACACCAGAAGGCCTTCTTCCTCCATTCACCACATTAGCATGTGGTGAACATGCTAATGTTCACAATAGGCCTTTGCCTATTGTTGATTAAACATTACTGTTCTTGAGTACAGACTGATATGAGCATCATGTGGTGTACTAGACTTCATTAGTGGAAAACATTACTTACAGGTATATTTGGAGAGTACAAATATAGTTCTTTTGTTGTGCTGGACGTCACTACTGGCTCTGAAATGCTGCCTATATATTAGCTAGAAGAATCTATCCAGGGCACTCTGATCCTCAAAAATCCCTTTCCTCCTTTGTCAGCACCTTCCCATTGGATAAAGAATCTGTATCCCAAGTGTCAGGCTTCATGAATGAAATCTTGGCCTTGCCAGGGTGAGAGTTTTGCCATGAGTTCATCAGAACCGAGTTTTTCACCACAAGCTTTTGAGTTAGCTCTTCTTCATTCAGTCCTGTGTGACAAAGAAGTTTATCCCAGAACTGCAAAGGAAGCTGGAAGTATGACTGTAGGGTTTTTTTCACTCTACCTTCATAATACTGTGGAAGTTGCCACAAACTCTCCTATATCTTCCTGCTTCCTGCTCTGTATAAATCAATGTTCTTTATATATGTAGAGCAAATCATGTTTGCCTTCAGTGGCTCTGATGCTAATTGTTACTTGAAAGATGTGCATTTAAAGATACACAAGGTTGAGCAAATGTCTTTAGGAGCAACTGTATAGGGCTGTTTCACTCCAGTGATTGATAGAATGATGTTATCTGTTGAGCATTGCATGCCCACTGTCCGACGCTGATGTTTATTATCTTTATGTAAGAATTTAAATGCTTCTAGTGTAAAGACTAATTTTGTACAACCTCCTGTAAGCATGGGTACATGCAAATTGTAAAAAGAAGCAACTGCTTCCAGATTTGGTATCAGCTTTCCACCACACAGGAAATAATGGGTGTTACCCTCTATTTTATGAACAGTTAGGTTTCTATCTTGTAGTTGTTTTGAAAAGAGATGAAATGTCTGTTTTGATAGGGTGGGGAGATTCTCAAAGTTAAATGCCTACTGACAAACTTATTTCAGACTACTGAATCATGCATCAGCAATGGTAAATAATGTTTGTGATCAAAGTGGAGACCAGCTATTGACCAAATCATGCTTTGTGGCAAGACTTCTTCCCTATGTGAATGTAAGAGTGCAATATTGAGACTTACCACCACAAAGGGCTAAGACAGTAAATCAGATTTTGATCTGTTACTCTTCAATAGCTAGTCTGTAACATGGCATGTGGTAAGAAGCACCTACTGCTGAACAATATTTACATGGTTTTCAAGTAGCATAGCTGGGTTTTGTATCTACAGAACATAATTTGTCTGGAGAAATGAAAACCTTTCATTTACCATATCTACATGCTGTTGCTCATCACAGTATTTGAGAGGAAAACGCATGATTAGTTATAAGGATTTTGACCATATGGTGGTATTCTTCCTTTAGAGAAACAGGAAGGTTAGCGTTGTGAAGTTGTTTGCTAGTTACTGAGCAATTCTGATATGCTTGTGCATAGGGAGAGCAAGCAGACATCAGTTCTGCTTTGCTTAGAATTTATGAATCCATGCAGTGTTCATTGGAGCTGTTGCCCTTTCCTCGGCAATAGACTGGGTTTTGTTCATTTCTTGTGTGCTGCACTGTGGTCCAGCAGGCAGTCTGTGATCTGGAGCATGATCTTCAGACCTTTCCCAGCTGCCTGCTGCCCTCTGCTAAAGGAAGGAGCAGCTGTAACAAGCAGCAAATGTAGGCAGCAAACAAACTCTGCCTCCTGCTCTCAAACCCACTGTTAGGCTGTGCCCTAATGTGAGGCTCCTGGCAGTACTGCAGGACTGGATTTACCTAAAGCAGTAGCTGCAGCCTTGGTCTTTCCTCTCCCACTCCCTCGAGGGCAGCATTTAGTGAGCGTTTAGAGTTTATCTTAGTTTTATTGTTTGCTCTTAAGCTTTACCAGTGCCAGAAAGCGACATATCTGAAAGTTGCCTAGCAGGGTTTCAAAGTGAACAGGATCTGTCCAATAACATTTGCTATATCCTGAAATAAAATTTGGAAAGACTGAGAAAACAACAGCACAGGTTGTTCACTAGTTTGGAATGGTCTGTGTGCAGTTCTGAGTTCTTCCAGTGCTCATTTCCCCAGGCAACTTGTAGCAAGGGGAAATAAACCAATGCTCCGGGGCTATCAGTCCTAAATTTGAGATTCCAAAAAAATTTTGTGCTGGCTTTAGTCAGTCATGGGCTGTGTTTCACATCACCTGCTTAGCCTAGTCCTCTCCTACAGCTCATTCCTGTTACATCTCTTCCCTCCTCCATCTCCAGGAGCTGGGGTGAGACAGCCTGTAATCACACTCTACCAGCAGGATGAGGAGTAAAGAGTGAAGAGGGGGTCACAGTCCCTCTTTCCACACTACTAAGCAATGAACAGAGTTGAGCTGTGTTGGGAAGTGTCCCTGTATGGGATGAATATTTAGAAAACTTCCATGGAGGTGCGCTGCCACCTTGGAGGGAAAATTTGCCAGTAAAATTGGGTAGGCTAGTGAGAAGTAGAGGGGTAGATGATCACAAACCTTTTGTCCAGCAGGTTTAATAGTAGACAAAAATCTTTTTTAGGAGTTTTTGTGATAGCAACTGTTGCTCTATTGTAGAAGAGAGAATTATCATGCTGTGTGAGCTCTGTATATTAAAGACTATTGGCTTGATAGTTAATATTCAAGCAAGCTGTGATTGTATATTTTCTGGTCTTGTTTAAAATTAGCAGTGAAGACTTGTTCTTTTTGTTTGATGTTTGTAAAAAGTGAAAGATTTCTAAACTTTCACAGTAACAAAAAGGATGGAAGTCTGGTTGATACTTGCTTAAAATGCTTTAAGAAATTTGAGTAGATTTTGCTCCTGTCTTTTGAACTTAGGCAGACTGACAGTCATTTGTGCATCTTCTAGAGCCTCACAGAACACAGAGGTTCCTGGTATTTGTCAGTGCTTTTTCATAAATTTTTCCTGAAAAAACAGATTGCATCTGTTTTAAGTTAGGTCACAGAATCGACAGTCACTGGATCATGTGGTGTGTGTCAGATTCCAGGGTAAAATGTTTGCAATGTAACTGCACTCCAAAACAGCTCCCAATGGTGTCCTAGTGACTTTGCAAACACTGCCTCTGAGTCTCCCCACTTGTTCAGGATGCTAACACTGCTTCATGCCGGGAAGGCAGAATTTTGTCATAACAGTAACTTCAGGATAATCTGTGGTCATGCATTTTCTTTTTTCTTTCAACATACTGTGGTAGAATTAAACCACAGATTTGTAACTGCTGGAAACATGATACAGGTATGTAGCATCTGTATACTTTGTTCAGCTTTTTAACTGTTTTCTGGTGTTTCAACTCACAACTGCATTCCAAGGAGAAAGGAGGTGGTTGGAGACAGGCTTTCTCTGTATCTTTAGAACAGGACCTGGAGTCTGCTTTTTCTTTTCTTTGCAAACTTATAATTTTCAGTTTGGTTTTCAGATAACTGTGTGTATAGTAAAGGGTATATTTAACAAGAATAGTATAATTTGTTTTTTCCTCTGTAAGGCCTTTCAAAAGTTTTGTTACTGGTTCCCTTTTGAATACTGTCTACTTCCCAACAAGAAATTCAGTCAACTGATGGCTTCTTTAATGGATGACTCAGAAATGGAAGCTGGCTGGCCCCATTATGTGATGTTAGATGTGATTAGGAAGGATGTACAACCTATGAACCCACCCTCCATATCAGCTGGAGTTTATGGAAAAGGAAGTGTTCAGCAGTTGAATTGGCATGCCTTCAGCTTGTTCCTTGAAAAAGTCCTATCCTTCCAAATGAGAAGGTTATGCTAACAAGCATAGCTGCTTCTAGGAACATCCTGGAATATTTTTTTAATGGAAATGTTTTGAGTAATTAATACATTCTACTTCAGAATTGTCAGACCTCCAGATTTTTCTGAGGTTATTTTGCTGTGCTGAAGGAAAAAAAGCTTTACGGCCTTAAAGCCCACAGGACTGAGCCTAGATTCAATCCCTGGCTCCAAAAGAGGGATTCTGTCTGAGCAGAATCAAGGCACCATTTCAGCCATAAACCAGGGACAGAGTATTTTTTTTTTTAATCTTCTTGCATTGTCTAATCTTTCCTGCTTGTAAATGCTGTCTGTAATTCAACACACCTACTACAATTGGAGACTCTTATTATCATAGTAGTTACTTTAATAATAAAAATAAGAATTTCTTTCATATAAAATTTCAGTTAGTAAAGATCATGGCAACTCCCTGTTTCTGTGATACACTTAATCCATTATAGGTTGACCTTCCTGTTGATTAGATTAACTTCTAATCTTATGATACTGATTTATTGCAGTTTTTTGTCTTCCCTTTGAAAAATGAACTATCTGGTATTTTGTAAACCCAACTAGTGCCATTGCACAGGAGTAAATTTATTCAGATGAATCATTATGTTTTGCCTAATCGTATAATTGATTTGGGAAAAAGCATTCTGTTTATGTGGGAGTTACATTTTCCATGAATTAAGCCTTGCCAAGTATGCTACTGTAGCCTTATTTTAAGGTATTTGAGTTTTTAACTCAAAGCTAAACAGTTTTATAACATTGGAAGGTGTTTTGGGAGTAGTCATAGGCTGCCAGTCCTAGTGATCCCATGACCTCTTGTTTTGCTGTATGAAGCTTTGAATCTCTTTTTAAGCAGCTGACCGTTTTTAAAGCTTTCACAAAAGAAAAATGAAAGCTACAAGGAAAAATAGCCTAAAAGAGGCAACACTATAATTTTATGCTTAATGTAGCTAGGGGAATGTTTGAAGGACTGATAATTTTTAAAAATGTCCTTTTCAGCTTAATTTCTAAAACAAGGAGCTTCCATTTTAGTCAGTCTGAGTGAGATGGAGCAAATGGCCACTGTAAGTTTGCATTCAGGGTCACGTAAGTGCATTGAAGCATTCTTGTTTTCTTGAGACAGTTTAGTCTTGCTGTTGTTTAAGATCAGCATAAATGTTTCTATAAAGACATTTTCTTCCCTTAATATCCCTTTGTAGAAAAATACTTTCTCTAGAGTTCCTAAATCTCTGTTTCTGTCTCTTAATTTCTTCAAAACTTGTATTAATGTTGATTTCTCTAGTAAAGGTAGTGTGCAAGATACCAACAAAGATAGCAACAGTGGATTTTACAGGTTGACAATATAACTTCCTTCTCCAGAAACTAATGGTTTAGGTTCTGTAATTGAATATGTGACCAGTGGAAAAGACAAAAGTGAAGAGTAAGGGAAAGGATAGTAAAACAGAAGACAGAAAACCACCCTGCTTAACTGGAGTTCTTAGCTGGTTGTGTGCCCTGCTGTTGTCATGTGTGAGTACAGTGTGCACTGTAGTGGTACTGGGTCCTTAAGAACTGGGTCCAGAAGTGGCGTTTTATGCATTTATGCAGAGACATCCTGCTCTTAGGCATGAGGACAGGCTTCAGTTTGGAAGCCAGTGACAAATGTTGACTTCTGTACACACTTGTAGGGTGAAGGACAATACCTGTCTTGTTGAAACACATGAATCAGGAGTCTGACAGTCAAATGTGATGTTTTGTTTTTACGTTGTGGGGTTTTTTAAATTATTTTGTTTAAAACAAGGCAAAAGACACCTGACAGGAGCCATGTTTTTAACACACACATTTGGGTCCTTACGTGTTCAAAATGCCAGTGAGCTGCTGTGGTGCCTCTGCCACCATGGGCTTTTATACAGATTGGAGAGGTTCTCTTCCTAGTTTTCTGGATGAACACCAGTATCATCTGCCATATGTACTTGAAAGGTCTCTGTTCCAGCCCTTGGATGGGAAAAACTGAGTCAGAATGTTGAAGGTGTAAGTATGTGATAAAGGTTTGGGAAGTGAAATCATAAAGGGCAGGAAAGCATGAGATGTGCATTCATGCAAGGTAGTGCAGAAAGAATGGCACTGAGAAAGGGAATACACTAGGAATGAAGAAGAGAATGACTGTAGCAATAAGAAACAGAATCTCGTATAGGCTTCTTCAGGACAAATATTCAGGCATCCAGTTCAGTGTTTGCTCAATCTGAGAGGACCAGGGAATGACCTTGAACTGAACTTCTGTGTGTCCATGCTTACTTAATTGTTGCTGCATTCCCACCTGTGCTTTGGACTGCCATCACCAGCTTTTGTCCAGACAAATCTGCTGTAGAGAAAGTGTATCTCAGCAGTAGGTACAACTTGTGGCCAGTGTTTCGTCTTCACATTTCTCTGTTCTGCAGGATAGATACCATCACAGAGCACGAGGTTGCTGTAACTTGTCAGTTTTGGTCATGTGCAAAAAGAGGCAAGGTTAAATCTGGAAGGTCATATGAAAGGGATAGCAGAGGGACTTTTGTGTGATTTGAGGTAAAGATGGTGCCCACATCTGAGCTCTGACTAACTAGCAGGGTGGATTTTAGCATCCTTTTAGTAACAAGGTTGAAGGGGAGGTGTTTAAGAAGGTGAATGACTCAATTTTGGCCACGATTATTTGCAGATGATGATTGGGCACTGCAGACATGTCAGAATAGGGTCAATAACAAAATGTATTTTGCATTTACTATATATACATTGTAAGAGTGATACTGAGTTTTTGCCAGTGGGAGTAGATGCTGGTGTTTTGAAATCAAAGGAATTAATAAGAGGAATGCAGTTGGTTGGTATTCATGACTGCCTTTATTTTCTTAGCACATTCGAGCAAAATATCTTAACCCAAGTAATAATGAAATTAATGTGAAGGTAAGATCTAATAGTAGATGCTGTGAATGCTAGTAACGTGGTTGAACCTTTTTTTTGGTATGTTTTTTTGGTTCTTCAATGTAGTTTTAGTGATACTTGTCTCACAATTTATATTAATAGATTTTTTATAATGTTTAAAACATATAGGTGTTAATTTATAATGCCCTTCTGTAATATCTTTTGAATTACAGTGTTTAGATATTTGCTTAATATCTAAAATGATATTTTTAGATAATACTCCAACACAACATTTTTGTGACACTCCATATCCCTCAATTAGTAAAACATACAGAGATAGGATAATGATGGGAAGTATGCATTGAAATTTACTTAAATGGCTACTAATCTGGATTCTCTGGCAGTTGAAAGACCTTAGCTACACAGTTGTTAATCTTTATACTTGTGGAATTACTTGCACTAACTGGCTTGCTTTAGTTTAAATTGGAATGATGTGACTGTCTGTGCATAAAACTAACTTCTCTTATGGTGTTTCTGGTGTGTTTCAGGGGAAGGTCCACCTTGAGCTGAGACTGAGTGAAGTAATAACAGACACTGGTGTCGTCTGCCATAAACTTGCAACACGGTAGGATTTGAAATGTAACTGCAGAGTTATGAGAAATGCACTGATTACAAATAGTGTGCAATGCTTCATTTAAAAATAGTTGGAGGAATCAAAACATTTATTTGGACATTGAATGTTCTTAAACAGCAATATCCTTATGAATTTATAGGATGTGAGATTGTTTCATTTTCTGCTTCTCTCCACCTAATCTGTCGTTTTCTTCTTAATAGTCTTAAATGTTAATAAATCCCTTATTCAATTTAGTCATGGCATAAATACTAAAAAGACATCAAAGGGTAATATTAGTGTCCTCCTATTTTGCACTAAGGACCTTATCAGATAAGCAAACTTGTAGCACAGCTTGTGTGGTGGCAATGGTACAGAGCTGACCCAAGAAACAAAAGTCTGCCTTCGGTTATTAAAGCAGCCTCAGAATCAGCCATCCAATCCTATTGAAGTTGAAACATAGATGCCACAGGACTCAGATGGGAGTAAAGATTTCGCTGTCCTCTGAGGAGGAGTGTGGAAGACCACTGCCATCTGATAATGCCAAAACCTTTCAGGTGGCTGCTTCAGAAGCAGTGGCAGAGCTGGTTGGCTTCTGTCAGGAATCTGCTTTGTGTTCTCTGGCAGCTGAGCTGTCAAAATGAGAGTGGTGGCATCATACTCTTTTAGCTGTTTGGCAATCACATCAATATCAAAATTGCTCTGATAGGATAGTTCTGACCAGCCCTATTTTCAGACCAGTATTTAATATACTTTTGTTATTGCCTTTGCTAAGTCTTTGTTAATAAGCTGAGTCCTGGTGGCCTTTATATCTAGGACCAATTAACAAGTGCAGGTGAGCCATATGGTTGATCATCTTTGCTCTAGGCTCACTCTTGTCACAATGATGTGCTGGGGTATGTGATCCCTCATGTCTGTGCATATACCTTCTGGACATGCAGGTCCTACCAGAGCTCTGGAGTACATTTGAACTCCTTTTCCCTGCAGTCTGCTGTGACGAGGCAAAGTGAGTAACAGGGATAATCTGGGGCAAGTTCCTGTGGAAGCTCTAAGCTCCAGTGAACTTGTTAACTAGTGCACAATGCTGCTGGAACACAGCTGTACCTCTTTCAGAACAGAAATTGCTATGTCAGTATAGCTGTGCACCACCTGGAGGGCCCAACTGTCCTCTGAGTGGTACCCGAGGAGTTTTGTTATGTCATTTTCCATTGTGCAGTTTGAATATGTCCAAAAGATGATCACACACATTCTGAGAAACCAGAGCTCAGACCTGTATCTGTGAAGTCCTGGACTGGTGTCTTTTGTTGAAGTGTTGTTTGTATTGCTGTAGGTCCTAGGGCTTTGCAGAAGAGGGGGAAATAGAAGGTCGGAAAAGGCAATTTCTTGCCTTTCCACCCCAGTGTGTATCTGCTGCGACAGAGGGTATATGTGTGTGGGACATACAGGACAGTGGGCTTATCACTAAGCTTGGACTGTCCTCAGAGCAGACCTGGAGGTTACTGTGCTTAGAGAGGAAAAAGGAGCACAGTTGTCCTAAGTAGCAGATTGGGTGTTTTTTTTGCTTTGGCCTTTCTGGAAGTGTGTACTGCACTCCTTAGAGGTGTGACACAGCCACAGGGGCCTCTGTCCATATCCTTTGAACCCTAATAGTGGGCTAAGACCTTGTGATGTGTGTGATTCTGCAAACATAAATTAACTGAAACATCCTTCCACTCTCGGCATGGTCTGTTTTGAATAGTTAGATGATATACCGCAGGACCTCAGAAGTGTTTGCCCCTTTGTTTTGTTATGAGAGAGTATGTCATTGCACAGCCAGCTTTCTTTTTAATGGTTTTGTTTTCAGTTAAGTGAGACCTGATAACATTACAGTATCAATGGATTTTTCAATGAAATTCCTGAAATGCTAGAGATCAGTGTCTGAAAAGGTCCTGCTTGATATGTAATACACGTAACTTCTTTCTTCATGAAAAGCAGTAAGGGAATGACTACTTTTAACATTGTGGCAGTGTGCAACATGTTTTTCTACCCTTCTATTCATTTGTCCAGACGGGTTTTAAGTCTTTATTTGAATTTTTGTCTATCTGGCAGTGATTTGAAGACTTTCTGTTATGTTTTTACCATCCAGAGAAAAAACTTAGATTGGTTTACAAAGCATTCTGTAACTGTAGTTTGCGAGGTACTGTTCAGTAAATACAGTATATTGGCCGCAATGTGTAGAAAAATCCTTAAATTTTAACCACTGAATCATAATGAGCCCTTGGCTCTTAGAAACAAAATTTAAAAATCAGAGCTCAAGCAGGCTTTTGTCTGCTGATACTAACTTTTCACTCTGTCGCCATCTCTTCTGTACCTGACCTGGGCATTCGGTTTGGTTTTGTCTAGTTTCCACATTTATTTGTTATTTGAGTGGTAAGTGAGAGTAGAGTTTAGCAGTTTAGATAAGGAAATTGGGAAGGAAAAATATTTCTAGAGTATGTAATTCCATTGGTGCAGGTTTTTGTGGCGATGTGTCTTATGTGTGACAAAGAAAAAGGAGATCATGAAGGGGAATGAGAAAGGGGAATGATTCCATTGGGGGAAAAAGGCACTTGAGAATGTAGTCCAGCATTTTCTTCATGCCAGGCTATTTGCTTTAGGAAGGTGTGCAGCAAACTGCAGCTCTTAACGTTTTTCCACATGATCTGAAATACCCTTCAGGTTTGTTCATAGGTAGTATTAGGAAAGTGCAGCTTCCAACTGAGTATTGTGAAAATAACTGATTCTCTTGTGAACAGCTTATGAATGTTACAGTGAGCAAGTAAGACAAGGCTGTAAAACCATGAGCAATAATCTAGAATCACTTAATCTTAAAACCAGACTGTTCTACTGAATCTAGCTCTTGTCTTGTGAACTTTTAGTTCCTTTTAAAAAAAAAAAAAAAAAATTAAGCATTTAGCTGCAAAGAAACACTATCCTGCAAATGATGTCATACATATAACTAGTTAAGCAGTTCAGGTTTGCAAGGAGAACAAAAGCTACTTCCAGTGGGCAGCTGTTTAAAAATACCTTAGAGACACCTGCTTTTTTAAGCCCCAGAATAGTGCTTGTTTTCAGAGACCATATGCAGGCTGAATAAAGACTAGGCCTAATTAGGAAATTTTTTTACCTCTCCAGAAAATAAATAAAGATCAGTTTTCTTATGAGCTTACCCATAGGATTTTATCAGTGTGCCCTCTGAGCCTGTTCAGATTGCTGCCGCTTCTTTTGCTGCTTTCTGGAATGCCTCGAAAGCAGCTGGGCCCTTGTGAGCCAGCCTGCAGTCCCATGGAGCACACAGTGAACAGTCAGCTGGACAAATGGATGGAAAAATTCACTTGAATGGAAGGGCAAATTAAAATTGTTGAGTGCTGAGCCCTTGAACATTAAGTAGTAATTTTAAAATGGAAAAGGCATGTGTGCTTCCTTAGCCCCTGCAGAGGAAGCAAAAAAATCAGTTTAAAAACTGTTACCTAACACCTTCTTCTTAGGAAGCATTCAATATTTTCATTTAGTCTTAAACCACTAAGCTGTTGTGCTTCCTCAAAGCCCTTCAGAGGTCCTAGTCTCTGCCAGCTGCTACAGCACAATCTCCTGGACTGCATCCCTGCAAAAGGGATTACGAGGAGAAATGTTAGTGGATTTAAAAGTTACATTGACAGTACAGATGTAGGCACCACACTCGAAAGTGCTTGTGTCCCCCAGCAACTTCTGCTGTCTTCCTCTATAAGAATGACAATTCTCACTTGCATGTTCCTTCTGGGAACAGTTTGCTACTTGTGGGCTGCCTCTGTGGAAGTGGTGCAAAATCTGATGGTCCTAGGGACTGGTTTGGACACAGTTGTCAGCTGAGTCCCCATAAGTCTCTCATATCCCTGTTACAGGATGTGGGATGCAGGCTCTTGGTGCATATGTTAACATCATATGGAGGGAGCAGACCTACAGCCTGCTGAGCACAGACCTCTGCCCAAGTGTGTGTCAGAAGACAACATGCATGGATTTGGTACCTTCCTGTAATTACACTTGTACTAAATGCTGTAGCGCTGTGTAGTGAGTCACCTCGAGTGCTAGGAAAAAGAAAGTCTTAGTAGGTTCTGGCTTCTTCCCTCTGTGTCCTTCACTCTCAAACGATCTCTTGTTGTGTTCCTCCACACGTTTTATAGCCACAGGCTTCTTGGCTCTCTCCACAAACAGCTGCTGCTTGTTGTGGCTCCCAGCATCTGGCCTCACCTTCCACTGGCTGTGAAGTGAAGGCTGTCTCCTGTTTGTCACCTGCCAGAAATCAATCTGTATTTTTATGAACATTTTTAAGATAGTAAGGCCACAGAAGGATGTGGTCAAGACTTTCCCATGCTTCTTGCTGCTTGTGTCCATACAAACCCTTTGTGCTGACACACAGCTACTGGCATCTGCTTGAGCAATGGTGTATTTTTTTTTCCTTGTGCTTTTTGAGATGAAATAGGCCTTAATCCTGTGTATCCTAGAAACTGCACTTTTCTTTTTCTATAATGCAGAAGAAGGAAAATGAGCAGCAGGGACCAGGGAAAGATGTTCTTTCTGCAACCATGCTAGAGTGAAGTGTTTGAATAAGTTGTGACCAGTGTCTGTACCCATATTCCATGAATACATCTGAAAAACAATAGTATGTATGTCTCCCTAAATTCTTTGAGCCACCACTTTCCCTATGCAGATACCCTTCCTACTTCACAACAGAAGGAAAGGAGCACTGGACTTCTTGTAAACCTTTTCTCAGCATTGTTAGAGCAGTTTCTGTGCTGCATATTTGTGTTTAGCACAAAAAGGTTGTTCCCCAGAGGTTTTAAGGTGTCTTGGCTGTCCAGACAACTTTCTCTCATCTGTCAGAGCAACATAAGCTGGGAACAGCAGATACATGCATTTGTATTTAATAAAGAGGAGGGCTCCTGCAGATAGCCTTGTAGAAATCTGTAGGCTTTGCTGTGGTTAAGCTACTAGAGGCAACATTTAGAAGTAGTGTTCTGTATTTAGCAAAATGACATCTTGCAGCATGCCTGAAGGAACAGGCCACTGAACTCCTGTTGAAAGTTAGTGTGAGCTGGAAGCCTGGCTCCCTGATTATCCTTTGAGAATTCCAGCATGTGTATGTAATTAGTCACATTTAAATGTCTGTATTTATTCAGTGTCCCCAGCTGCTCCTTCAAGTGTTGTCTTATGTCTTGTCTCTTAGTTCTAAAAAAGCTTGGAAACATCTGCTTTGGAGAGCTCCTCCCCCCCTTGTTTTATTCTCCCACCCAGTGTATCTATATAGCTAAATAACAACATATGTGGTTCAGTAGCCACTGCTGGATTTCATATGTAGTAACACAGTTTTCCAGTGAGCATTTCGTAAGTTTACAAAGACATCATCAAGGCTGAAATTTTATTTGGTAAATGAAGCATTTGTAGCTCTGAGTGGAAGACATGGCTGCTCTGCATTAATTTAAGAATTAAATGCTGTGCAACTCTCTTGAGAGCTCTACAAGATGTATGCCGACCATGTGGAACAAAGTTAAATGGGCAGTTTGCAATAGCAAGCAGGAGAGGAAACAATAAGTAGATATGACATCCCTAAGATAAACACTTCAGGAGTTATTAAAAGAACAGTGACTGAGCTGTGGGCTTTTAAGAGCATTAAAAGCCTTCTGAAGAGGAATGGGGAGGTAAGGAGGAAGGTGTCATTTATCAGGTGTGGTTAAAGCAGAAGGTCTCTGCCTAGGGGTGGAAGTGCTGGAACTTGGTGATGGTTCTCCAGCCTTCTCTGTCATGTGAATAGAGCATAGAGTGTGCAGTGGACAGCTCTGACCTTCCTCTCTTACTGCTCACATTAGAGATTTGAATTTCCCTGTCTGTGAGCATCGCTGCTCACCAGCTGACAACCATTGCCCCAGATCAGACTGACTTTATGTAACTGTTTAAAATTTTCTTACACAATGTGGTGTTTCTAAGGTTAAGATAAATTATGTTTCATTTTGAAAATTTTAGAGGCTCAGCCTTCCCTGTTTGTTGGTCACAACTCACCAAAGGCAGAGTCACATAGGTCAAGTCTGGTTGGAGGTGCTGAGATAATGGCCATTCCTGCTTGTGGATCACCAGTCTGCATCCTTAACCAAAGAGTAAGAGGAAAACATGATTCCATCTTGTCTGGTGAAGGTTTGCTGCTGTCACTTGTGACTGCATTTGGAGACACCTTGAAAAACTGGAGGAGCGAAGCTAGTCCCTCAATCATGGAATATATTTAAATGCATTTGTGTAAAATTAAAACATACGGGCATCATCTTTGAGTCATCTGAGATTTTTCCTTTACTAACTAGCTTGTTTCCTGCTTTTTTCATTTATGTTGGAGCTAGTTTGCTTTCCTGTAGATAACTATGGTCATCAGGTCCCAGGAATAGGTAAAGAAACTGTCTAAAGGGTTAGATTAAAGAGAAAACTTGGAAATGCTTGGCTATATTTTATCTAATGATGCTGAAGACCAGATTTTGTTGGCTTTCTGTTGTGGCTCTGAGGCTATTAAGAGGGAAAAGCAGGAGTGGAGGCAGGGTGACCAGCTAAGTTTTAGATAGTATTTTTTGGGAGGAGGGTTTAGTTTGTGTTTTCTGAATTCAATTTGATGCAGAAAACACTGGGACTCATTAGCAATACAATGTCTTTAATCTCATAGTATTCAGGATTTTTTTAATAGGTGGTGGTTCTGCTGGGTGAACTCTGGTTACTTGTCAGTGGTGTAGAGCAGGGTTTGCTCCTCTCTTGAGTGTGGTGTGCCATGCTGTGTATGTTCCTTTTCCAGATTAGAGGCAGTGGTCTACAAAAATGTCAGCAGGAACCAGGAGGTGCTCCCTCATAGAGACAGTGAGCTGATGACACTTCTGTTACTATGTGAGGCAGCAGCACTTAGGCAGTTGATGGGATGTTGGCCTGGTGCAAAGCTGCAGCTCCTGTTCAGTGTGGAAGTAGCCTGAGGCCAGAGCTGGCAGTGGCTGCTCTTCCTGTGATGTTACAGCTCTTGGCATTCTTTCCCTACATTTGAAATGGGTCCCTGAGCCACCCTGCCTCTTGGATTTGCTGCTTCCACGTTTAGAGAACGTATGTTTGTTTTGCTTGAGAGAAATTTCTGCTCCACTGCATACATACAGCATACAGCTGGCTTTGAACTCGCTTCGGGGTCAGGTGAAGCTTATTTTCCAGCCTGAAATATGAGCTGAATCAATTAAAAGAAAAAAGGTATTGCTGAACTACAGGAAGGCCAGTTTAATGTATACGTCAATCAGGTCAACTTGCAGTATTTTGAAAAATTTCGGCTTCTGTTTGCTCCTAGGAGGGAGTGCTAATGAAGGCATAAAGTGATTTCAAGACTTCATTTTGAATGAACTCATGCATCCGTTAAAATGTGTTACAATCTTCTTTCTCTAGAGAGCATACCCTGAATCAAGCTGCGCCTTTTCCTGCAGGATTGCATCTTAATGATGGATTTCATAACAAACTGGTGGGGAAAAAAGTGATTGGTGGTTAAATCACTTATCTGATATTTTTATCATGAAATGCTGCAATACTGTGAGGTTTGGGGAGTAGGGAGGGAACGAGAGAGAATAGATATGTATCTCTGTCCAAGGCTTTAACATAGTACATGAATTGTTTTTTCTTTTTCTCCCATCTCTTGTAGCATTGGGTTACACTGCCTCCCCTTTGCTTCTCCATCTCCACCATAACCTCTGTTGGCTATTTTGTAGCCTAAATCAAGTTTAAATGATTCATTCTCCATGAAACCTCCCTGTATATATGTAAAACTATCTTCTCCTACTGCTGGGTGTCCCACTAAATAAATTTTTTTTCACACTTCCTTGTTTTTGTATTCAGTGTTTAAGTGCTTCTCCACTGTTCATTAAATTCTTTGTTTATGCAAATCATGAACAAGTATCTTCTTTTCTGTAATCCTAATTAAGAGCAACTTTGATTAGACCCTCCTCCAGCAGAACATATTTCAAAGTGCTCACTGTTTTTAGATTGAATGGTCATCACATGACTCTCTGAAATATGTATAAAACTGAGTTTGTAATTCAAGACTTGAATGTAGCTTTTTTAAGGAATTTTGCTTCAACAGTAAGTGTTGCTATTTAAATAATGTGAGGGTACTTCCTGTTTTACATAGAGTAAACATAGACTGGGATTATAAATGGAACTGAACTATTCAAGCATAAGTCCTTCTGATAAATGACTTAATTTCTAATTGTGTTTGAGCTCACTGTTAGGGTGCATTGGAGGCATTAGTAAGCATTCCTGTTGTATCCATATTTGTAAAAGATGTGAGGATTTAGAGAACCATGAATTGTTAGCACCTTCAATATGCTGATAGTATTCAAAATGTCTTCACTCTTCACTGATGCTCTTTAATGATGATCTGCTGGAACAGCTCAATTGACTTGAGGTGGGGACCTAGCAAAAATCAGCTGTCTTGCTACATGACCTATATCAAAAGGCTCTTTGGAGTACACTATATTTATATATATATCAGAGAATATGTCAAGTTGGAAAGGACCCACAAGGATCACCAAATCCAGCTCTTAGTGCTGCACAGGACCATCCCCAAGAGTCACACCATGTGCCCCAGAGTATCATCCAAACACTTCTAGAACTCTCTCAGGCTTGGTGCTGACCACTTCCCCAGGAGTCTGTTCCGTGGCCCAACCACCCTCTGGGGGAAGAACCTTTTTCTAATATCCCACCTAAACCTCTCCTGACACAACCTCAAGCCATTCCCGTAGGTTGTGTCACTGGTCACCTCAGAGAAGAGATCAGTGCCTGCCCTTTCCTTCCTGGTGACATCCAGTGGTGCTTTCTTCTCTGCAAAGCCATTGAATTTAACAAAATTAGTAGAACCAGAGTATCTTTTGAAATCTCTACTACTTTTTCAAATTTTGAAGAAATCACCAACTGATTAAAAAAAATCGTCAGTGGGAGATTGGTGGACAAATCGAGACAGCAAGTCTTTTCCCTTAAACCTGTATGTTTAGGAGACCAGGCTAAAAAGGATGCCGTTAGCTCAGAAGTGTTCATGGAAGAAGTACAGGAAGAATTGAAGACTGGTAAATGTCTTGCAGTGAATGAGTGTTTGATTTATGCAAGGAAAACATCACAGTGATGAAGTCACAGTATGGACCATATTCGGAGCAGAGTCCTTCTGATTGTGTGGTTACCTATTCTTGCCATAGTGATATCCAATGTTGGGAAGCTAAAGGCTCATCTAGTGGGAAACGAGTAGTAAAACAAGGGGTTTTTTTGGTCATGATCATTAATCAGTGAACAGTTTCGTGTAGGGCATTCTAAGGGTATTGTGATTGTTGTGAGTCCTTTGAGTTAAACCTTGATTGCTTTTAAGAATGTGTTTTTGAGATGCAGTAGACATCATGAAGTTATTGACTAGGTGAGAGCTTTTATCACTGTTGAAAAAGACCAGACTGTTATGATCCCTTTTGGGTCCAAAGTATGAGGAGAAACTTAACGCAAGTGTAAGCTGTTCGTCCAGTAACTGGAATTACAAAGCTGATGTGGGCTACTAATTACAGCTGGTTATACCAGAATGCCCTTCTGAATATACCCTAATTTGCATCTTGTTTTTCCCTAAGAAGATCTAAAGTGACAAGACACTAAAAACTTTATTAAAGAGCACATTATGTTGTTTTTCTTCAGTAGAGGGTTAGTGCTGTACAAGCAACAGTATAGCCACCACTTAGTGAAGCAGTCTTCTTTGGATAGGGTGTCATAGGTTTTAGTTGAACCTAGGACATGACTGACCTTTCAGAGGAGAAAGTGAAATGGGACAGTATGCCAGTGGAAGTGCATTACAATTTGTGTAATGCTTTGCTCCTAGTAGGATACCAGGTTTACCATTTGGATGCGCTTTCATTGTGCAGGTAATCACATGTTTTTTCACATCCAACACGTCAAGGTATTTTGTCTTCCTTTAAACGTCCGTGGCTTCCTCTCCTTTACATCTTCTGGGTATTGCTCTGTGATAGTGCTCAGAAAAGTCTACTTTGTTATTGTTGCTGTGGTTCTGAAGTAGTGCTTCTAAAAACTGTATGTCTGTTTTTAGAGGAGAAAGCAAGCAGACATTCCAGGTTGGTATTTTCCAAACATCTTAAAAATTTTGGAGAGGCTTGAGTCTAGTGCTGGAGCTTTGCAATTGGAGTGTTGCAGCGGATGATGCTTCAGAAGGTTTCACTGCTAATGGAAGCTTTTGTCTGCAGAATCCACTTTCTTTGGTGTTGCCACAGAACGGCTACAAAACATCCTTCCTGTAATTTCTGTGTTATATTTACAGCGTGATTCTTTAGGCGGAGAACACTGTTATAGCACATCTCCTTGTAAGACCAGAGGAATGATCCAAAGTAGGCAAGACACCATCCTGTGAGATCTGTGTTTTAAATAAATGGTTTATGAATCCTGTTTGATCGCTCATCTTGCCAAGTCAGAGGCATTGATAAGGATTTTTCACTTCATTCCATAGGAAAATATATTATGAAATGTGCTTTTTGATGCCTGTGATGATTGTACTTCTTCAATGGGGCTTTGAGCAGCTTGATTTAGTGGAAGTTGTCCCTGCCCAGGGCACTGGGGCTGGGAACTAGACGATCTTTGAGGTCCCTTCCTACCCAAACCATTCTGTGAATAGCTCTGTCTGCATTAGTGTGAAAAATTTAGGTAAATGAAACTTAAGCCTCATCTGTATGTTGCTGTTTGCATTATTAAAGAGAAGTCCATAGTTCTGCTTTCTGCCTTTCACAGACTTGGTGTATCTGATTTGAATAGAATATATCTGTTGTTTTTTTTAATAAAGCACAGTTTTTGAAGATATAATACCTTGATTTTTAAGTGTTAAATAGCTGCTACTCTATGCTTTTTATTTTTTACCTTCTCTGCTTAATTACTGCATTGTCTGTAATCACAATGGGATCTATTAACATCTTTTTAGATATGTAAATCTTAACAACATCAAGTTATTGATATTATTTTGTGAATTCTAGTTGGAGAGTATTTCTATGTAAACTGTATAACCTTTGTATAACCTTAGCCCAGTTCTCTTACCAAAACAAATTCAATGCCTCAGCATTCCTTTGGAACTTAATTGTCAACTTAACTACCATCAGGTTTCAGTAGGGCTGATGAATCAGCTTAATTTGAATTCCTTAATGAAAGTATTGCATGTGTAGCAAAGATCACTGCCCTTAATAATAACTATCATTAAGGAAGATCCCAGATTGTCTGATTAGTCTCATAAATGTAATCAAAAGTTGTTCTGAGTTGTTTCATGTCGTGTTTCTTAAAGCATTAAAAGTTCTGCCTACCTCGGGTGTGCCAAGGCATGCTCAGTACAGAAGGCTGTAAGCTCCGTGAAGTGTTTGAAGGCACCTATGACTGCATTTTTGGTCCACAAACAATTACTTTTTTCTTTTTAAATTGTGACCTATTTTTGTTTTGCTCTTCTTGCTATTACATCTAATTAAATGTATGGTGTGAGAATCTATGTGGAAGAGTATTCAAGGATATTTTTTAGTAGAAAAATCATTATACTTGGACTAGATAGGGGTGAGAAGAAGCTGGCTGGTTTTACATTCAGTTTGTGCCACAGCTTTTGTTAAACCATCTTATTCTGTTGCCTTCGCTTCCTGTATGCATTCCCCCATCACCTAAAAGATGTTGAGATTTGATCAAGACTCTCAGCTGATGCATTATCTTGGCCCAAAGAGGTCTGTGGTTTTGTGTCCTGTGGTTCAAGTGTGTTGTGGCGTGAGATTAGATACTCTCCACCAATCTGCTGTACATCATGTTCTCCCAGTTCTTCCAGGTGTCTCTGTTCAGGTCACTTACCAGCATGTCCAAATTTTTATTTAGAGTATTTCCATCTATGACTAACCTGGGATATCTGTTTCACTTGACTATACTCGGCGCTTGGGAGGAAACCCTTACTCACCAGATAGGTAGGAAACCCCTAGGACATGCTGCTGCTGTTTTGCTCTTTTGTTTCTTAGAGTTGAATACCCCAATTCTCAAACACCCATACCCACCAGTTCCCCACCAGGATGCCTTATTTTCTTGTGTCATAAGTTCTTTAAAGCTTCTGCTTTTAATATCTTCCTTATCTTTTTACTTCATAATTAGATTGTTGCCAGTAGGCTCAAAAGCTTTTGGGTGATTTCTTGGTAACTTCTGCTCTGCCAAATGTCGTTGTGTTTTAAGGATGAATTTCAGTCATTGCAAAACTAGCTTCTTCATTTTTTCTTCATTCTTGTTCATATGGGTATCAATCATCTAATAATTGTAGATGTTTCTGGCCTCCACTGGCTGGCAGAGGGGGAAAGTCAGGACATGTTCATGCAGTTTCTTTTGTTTACAGCTTAATTTGTTTGCTTATGTGGTCATGCATATATACAGTGACATGCATGCACTGCCTAGAAGGAGGGATTGTTCTGTGTGCAGGCAGCTCCTTCTTGGGAGCAAGGTTCAACTTGGACAGGTCTCAAGCCAGAGATCATTGCAGTTTGCTTTCCATAAACCCTGTATATCCCACATAGCACACTGAGGCCAACCTACCTTTCCACGCAAATAAAATCAACATGGGAGATATTTGTGTCACTGTCTGGCTTCACTATTTATCCATAATGGCCTTTGTGTCTCCAACTCCCATGCTGCCTTTTGGTCTTCCTTTTTTTCCTTATCAGCCTGTACAGACAGTACCTCATTGCTTCCATTTAGTGTTGCCGTAGGCCACAGTTGGCTCGGCCAAGGCTGCTGTCTGGGCTCTAATCGTTTGCTTCGTATTGTAGTTGTTGTCATTTTGTGCCTTGCACCTCTTGCATTCCCCACCATGCTGCATTAACACAAATGCTTCTACAAATGCCTTTATATGTTGACCCATTCCCTGGCTTCCTGCTATACTACATGAAATTCAAATTTCTGCACTTGCCCCTACAAGAATCAATAGTAATGTCATTAAGCAGATTTATCCTTTCCTGATTGTATCTCTTCTTTTGTGTTTCCATTCCCTTATAATTTTTACATACTACTTGTTTGGCTGTAACTTGTATTTGAGTCTTCTGTCTCCTCTGAATGGGAGCATGTGCTAGATAGAATTTCTTCTCTTTATTTACCCTTTCTCTTTACTCTCATGTCGTTAGACTGTCCCTTTCTGTTAATAACTGGGGTTTGCAAGTCTGAGGCCAAGGCAGGAAGAAATTACGTCAGTGCCAGTAATAGTCACTAAATCAGTTCAACTGAAAATTTCAGTGAGCTTGTGTCTTTGTTTAAAGCCTCGGGGTACTGTCACAGAGGATAATTTAACTATTTTTAATATTAACGTAACTGAAGTGTTTTGTGAAGTGGCATTTAGGAAGCTTGCAGCTCTCCTGTAACTGACTTGTAAATTGGCTTAACTAATGAATTAACTCCTTGTCTTAGGAGAACAGAATGGCTGACACCCAGTTTTTAGTCTGCTCTCTCTAGTGCAGATGGTACTCCAAAAATGTGTGGTTTTAAAGGTCTTTCTAGAGCTGATACTGGGAAGCAAATGGGATGTTTTGTAGTATGGAGGACAGCCCTCAGATTAATAGCAGAAATAAGTCCATTTTCAGACTTCTAAGAAATGTGTAAATGTCTACTGACACAAGAAAATTTTGCAGTTTATTTAAAGTGATAGTGGTTTTAGGGGTGCATATGTTTTGACAGTAATTCTTCCTTATATTTAATGAAAGAGTTTTTTACATTGGCTGTAGTTTTACTGTAATATCTCTAATAGTATTTGGTTTAGAATGGGTGAGGCGAGTGAGGACACGTGGATAGTAGGGGCTGAGCTCATTAGCTTCCATTTGCTTTCTATACGTTATTTATTTGCTTTGTATGAATATTTATTCCTGTTTTGCTGTAAAATATCATCAGTAAAATACATGGGAAATGAATTGTTGCTCGAACCCAGATATTAGCAGGCAATTCCTCTTCCTCTGTTGTCAGAAGGAAATCACCATGAACAGTATTGTGTTAACTAGAATTGTGTGTGTGGGACAGAAATGTTGCATCTACGGAGCTTTCCACTTAAGACTGAAAGATGATCTGGGTGCTTCATGGTGCTGCAAAAACTGTTGTAGATAGGTTCCTTCCTGAGCTGATGTTCAAGAGAACATGAGTTTGAGAACATGTTTAAATGTTCTGCGGGACTACAACTATTCTGAACTGGGAATGGGGATAAAAGGCAGTATTTATGTGGGGTTGCAGCTGTAAACTCTGTTTCAAGGTTTCTGTTGTACTTTTGATATAGAAGCTTCATGGGGTATTTTAAAGGGAAAAAAAATCCCAAAATAGTTGCCTGCATAGCCTGTTTCTCTGGTATGCTTAAGCTCTATCAAAATGGGGTAGTTTTAAGTGTATAATGTATCTTGTATATAAACATTTCAGAGCCAGTGCCTCAAATGCTGTACAGCCTTTATTTAAGTGAATACACATTGAGTGAAAAGCTGATCCTAGGTGAGGTGATATTTGTTTGAATGGGGCAGGATTTAATTTAGTGCCACAGATCTTTGCGGCAGAATAAGTTGTCACATAAATGGAGGAAAAGTAGTTCCAGTTAACTGTTAATCCTCTCGAAGGTTAAGGGGATGGCAAGTGTTTATTTGCTTGTAGGCCAGAACTTGTTTATTGACCAGAATAAAAGAAAACAAACTCAAAAGAAGGAGGGTATTGCCTGGAAAGGAATTTTGCTGGAGTTGCTAAAGGACAGTGGTTTTCCTGTAGGGGCAGTAAAAGAGGTGAAAGGATAGACTTGAGAGCAGCAGTGTGAATAAGGATTGGATAAAGACTCTGGTTTCAGGTTTCCCAGAGAGATAAAAATATGTAATGGGGAAGTGTCCTGAAAAATCATGATGATAAAGCAAGCATTGGTGTATTTTGTTCAGTATTGCTACATCTGCTTGAACATTGCTCCATCCTTTCCTTTCCCTGGTTTGTTCTACCAGACATGGTCAGTGGTCACCAGACACTACACAGTGCTGTAACATTTTGCGTCTGTGTGGGACATAACACGAAGGTGAACTAGGGCACATCATTGAAGGCAATTCCCAATATGCGAGAACTGCTTTCAGAAGAAACTGATCTGCTTCTCGGTACAGAAACATTCTCGTGAGAAGAAGAGTAGGAAATCTTGTTTTGGTATAAGTAGATCACTTCCAAAAGCCAAGGAATAGGTACTTTTGAAATCTTCCTTTACTGGAGTTTATTTACTGGGAATGATTCTTTGGCCTCAGATGATCATCCAGGGGACAAGGACTTGATTCAACACGTGGATTCCGTATTTTTATCCTCCTTATTCGCTAGGGACCAGGGCAAGGCCAAGTCAGAGTATGGATTGGTAAAGAAATTTTGATGTAGGGAAGCAAAGCAGCCTATGATCACAATGTGGCAGTTTAGGGATAGGATGGCTAAGCAAAACATGTTTAGCTGTTGGTAACCTGCAGACTGACCATGGCTGGGGAAGTCTCGTGAACGCAGCGTGATCAGCTACTTGATTGGACCAGAGGACACGTGGACAACCTGGGGACTCTTTGACCCTCACATGATTGGATTGATACTGCAAACATTGCTGTTGCTTAATACAGCTATTGCTGTAGTAGAGAGCAGACATATTAGATGTAGTATAGGGGAGACGTACTGTAGTGTAGTACGTAGTATAGATATAGATGTAGAGATAGTTAGAGGTAGTTATAGAGTAGTAGAGTTGGATGTAGGATGTATGTAATTGTAGTTGGTAATACAAATATAGCTGTATATAGCAGTGTAAGTGTAATAGCTAATAAAGGATTCAGCAGTGCAGGCTGTATCTGCCTGCATTTTGCTGAACGACAGGTTGGGAAATAATAATGATCTTGTATGAGGAAGGCAGAGGGTAATTTTAAACCCAGGATTGAGTAAATTGTAAAATTTTTTACCTTATTCCAGAAGAAAGTGGCCATTTGGTCAGCTTCTTGGCAAAAAAGTGTTGTGTGTTTATGTTAAATCCTGAGTAGAGATCCAGTAGATTACTTTGTGGAAGTGAAGGGGAAGTACAAGGCTTGTTTGAAGGTGCGTGAACAATTCAGATGTAACATTTGGTCAAACTCAACCCAAGATGCTGACTCTGAATCTGTCTAGTAGGAGATGAAGAATTATGGGAGCAGTCATGCAGTGACACACACCCCTGACCTCCAGAAACTTATGATTCAGGGAATTTCTGAGCTAGATGTAGCACCTTTCTGCTTATTAGTGGTGAATACAGTCACATCCTGACAAAGCCCCTCTAAAACATGTGTGTGTAACTCGTTTATTAAGATCATTGTCATACACAGACAGAGGGAATAAGGAGGTGGCTGAGAATAGTTCCTGCTTGCACTGGAAGGCCTAAGTCAGTTCACTGGTCTGAGAAACCACCATGTGCCACTGGAGATGTGAGATTTGCCAAGGTGTATATGAAAGTCTGTCATGCAGTATAACATCAAAGTTCCTCTTAAACCACTGGGAAAATAAGTAAGGAGCTCAGCTTGAGATGCAAGGCTGCACTGAAAGAAAAGAACATTCAACACTGAACTTGCCATGGCAAGGAAAGGAGAAAAACCATCTCTTTACTGTCAGACTAGCAAAAAGACTGGAGTACTTTGTTATGTAGCTAGAGATTAATAGCCTATTTTATGTGCCCTGAGAAGCCCAGCCACCAAGGGAGGCTATTCAGAGGTTCTCTGTTATCCCTGGAAGACGAGGTACTCAGGATACTACAGATGTTACAACATGACTGTATAGTCAGTAGAAAAGAAAAATTGGGGGGCGGGGAAGAAATATAGATCCAGAGAAACTTAAGAAGATAAGTCACGTACCCTGCTCTGGGGAATGTACCTTACCAAACAAGTACTTAGCATAAGCCAAAGATGCACTGTTTTGATGACAGTTCTGCCACAAAGTTTGCTTTTAAGTTGATACTTGTCTGGTCAGGCTTACCATACTAAGTACTGAGTGTTCAAGTAATTGTTAGATCACTGAAGCAAGCAAGGAGGAAGAAGTCTCTTGTCTTGGAAATGATGCAGAGAAGAACCTGAGTATGGCCAAAAAAATGTGCATATGAGATGGAACCAAGTCTTAAGACCAAGAAATGAGTGGTGAAACAAGTAGAGGTTGAATATAGAAAAATAGTAAGATAGATGGGTAAACTTGCCAAGTATCAATATTGATCTCAGAAACCAAGCAATTAAAATATATGGATTAGGCACAGCAAGAGAAAGCAGATGTATGGAAAAGAGGATGTATTTATTTTCTCTCAAGGAATCACAGTCTGATTTGAGAAAAGAGAATGGGAATGGTCTGCTGTTCCCTACTGTGGGCTGAAAGTGGGGAAAGAACTGAGCCTAACTAGGTATGCTAGAAGTGATTTAGTGTGGAAGAACAGTAAATGTGTTTTAAGAACAGCTATGTTCCTTCTGGTTTCTTTTCTCTGTGTCCATTTTTGCCTTGGTTGTCCATTTGGATGTACAAAGAGGCTGATGACACATGTGCCTCTTCACAAAGCCTGTAATTTTTAAACAATTTTTGCAGTTCCAAGGAAGGGACCTGGAATGCTCAGGGGTTGGATTGTCCTGATGTTGCTCACTGTGTTAAGCCTGGTTTTGAGTATGTTTTTGTAGGGTCTATGTCAGAAACTACAGCCTACAGCTCTTAGTTGGCAATCCAGAGACAGAGGAAGTGCCTCTACTGTCAGATATTAGCTAATTAGTCTTTGTTGAAAGATCTCTTTATTTTTTTCAAAACCTTCTCCTCCTACCTTCCTCTCAACTTCTGTAGGCACGAGGGAATACTTATGCTGTGTTTAGGTTTTTGAGGTTTTCTTTTAACCACTGGGAATTTTCCATGGCTTATTTACTCTTGTGAAGGTTTGGTCATGAACCACACTGAAAACTGAACTGTCTTGTTTCTTGAAACCTATTAATTTTATAAACCACAAGCAAAATATAGTGAGGCAGCTGCATTGAGAATTCTTCTCGTTTCTCCCAGCACTAACTTTAGCTCAGCCCAGCCAGGCAAGCCGTGAGGGATGGCTCACCCTGCCCCAGCTGGGCTCCAGACAGCTAATGATCAGAAATTATGAGTTGGGTAGAAAAGAGTCTGGCAGCCACTAGATGTTGTTCCTCTGGGGTCTGATGAGTTGACTTGTAACTCTTGAATAATCTTGATTGCCTAGGCTTTTTTTCATTATTCTAGTACATGTATGTTAAATTATTTCTGCAGATGATTAGAGCAATGGCATTGTATTTGTACCGGCTTTATTCACTGCGTCCCAGTGTAAGCCCCCCTCCTCCAGATGATACCTTATTACACATTTCCTTTTTTCTTTTATCTAATCCAGATATTAGCTGTCAGTCTTAATAATGTGATAGCCATGTGGCAGAATTGAGATTCCATTTTATTGTCTCTGAGGAGCTGACATTTTGTGCTAGCTCTTTTCCTCCTTGCCAAGTAAAGCCAGTGTTTTGGTAGCAGGTTGGGAGAGGAGATGTTGATTTACCTTGCAGCTTTCCCATGACTGATGAAAATGGTTGTAAGGAAAGCAGCCCTAACATTACGGTATTCTGCAGCTGATGAAGGTATTCTACCATGAGCTGACCAAACCTCTGACTTGTTGAATTTCATTGTCTCTCCTCATAATGCTTTGTAAGATACAGGAACCAGAATGAACTTCTCTCCAAACACAGCCTGCCTTCCTCAGAATCCTGTGTCTTCGGTCTTTTGCCTGATTTCTTCAACGTTCTTAAACAATAACCCCTTTTAAATTACCTGAAAGACTTGTGACACAGTCTGTTGGTGTCTGTTTCCTGTTTTCCCACATTTTGTTTCTTTCAAGGTTACTCCTAAGTCATTGTGACTGCACAAGAACATCTGTGTATTTTGTTTCATTTTGTTTCTTTTTTTCTTCCTTTTGTTTTTGCTTTTTCCCCAGAGAAAAAAAGAACTACCCTACTGTGTGAAATGCCCCTCTAGTCTAGCCTAGTACTGCTTCTCATATTTGATGGTGAGTGATACTTCAAATCTGGTGTGATTGCTCCAGCATTTTACCCTTCCTGATCACCAGTTTGGGATTTCCTGATCTGAAGGAGGCTTCTGAACCACTGAGCTTTAATATCTGCCTACAAACCAACACTCCCTGAGTTCTTGTAGTCCTGGTTTGAATCCATGTATTCTTTTGGCCTCCACAACACCCCATGGCAATAAGTTTTGCAATTTCATTGTGTGGAAAAAGTACTTACTTTTGTTTATTTTTAAACCTGCTGTCTGGTAATTTGTGTGCCCCATAATTGTTATTTTGTGTGAAATGTTGTTCACACCATTCATGATTTTGTTAGCTGTTTGTGAATGGACAACTTAAATTTTATGAGCTGGAGAGTACAGATCTGGGAGAGCTATGAGTGATTAGAAGTCCTTCTCTGTTCTTCTCCATGTGTGTGCTCTACAAAACACAGTTCAAGATGTGGGTGCCTAATGATATATATTCCTGTGTTATTTCCAACCAGCTGGTGATACTGTTTGCCTTTTTAGAATCACAGAATATTCTGAGCTGGAAGGAACTCACAAGGGTCAACTCCAACTTTTTAGGTGAATGGCCCATACAGAGATCAAGCCCACAACCTTGGTATTGCTAGCACCATGCTCTAACCAACTGACCTAACCATTGCTGACAGTTGATGTGATAACTACAGAGTGCTATCCACAAAAAAATCCCCTTAAATTCTTTTATGTGGCAATATAGAATAGATCCTGTCATTGTGTATGTGTATAATTAGAGTATTTTTGTTTGGGTCAGTTCACACTTCCCATCATTCAAATTCTTCTGTGAATTTTTTTGTGTGTGTAGTGATTTGTAAACTCTGTATGTCCTCAAATGTACATCATGATCTCTGGGATCACTTTCTATTGTCTGCATACTCTTGAAAGGACTGCTTTTACTAAAACAGGAATCATACTGTCTCTGAATGTGCTCTGACTGTGTTTAAATTTCACATAGTTCTTCCTGTATGGATGAGAACTCCCTTGGAAACCATTCATCAGCAGCAGAAAATTGGCTGACTGCTGTAAAGCCACTGAGTTGCTATTTCATTTTAAGGAACTTATAGGCTGCCTTAATGCTGGGTGAAGGATTTAACACTGACACTTGGTGTACAATTGTTCTGTTAAACAGGAATGTGTTCAAGCAACCTCTTTTACCCTAAAAGAATTACTAGCAGTCATGCTGTAGCTCACTGGCAAAGTGTTTCTGCTGTGAAAAAAGTCTTACTGGTGTAAAGACCACTGAAAGGAAAGTGCTCTGTCCTTTACTTGTAAGAAAATCAAGCTGCATCTGCCTCTTCATAAAAACTTTCTGCTGGTACTTACTGGTTTTTCTTCCTGCACTGACAAATGCTCTGTCAGAAGACTACAATGTCGTGTTCCCCATAAATGTTCTTTCTATTCATATCTGCCCTTTTTAAAATAAACAAGTACCATTTCCCTAACAACCCCTAACAATTTTGATTATTTGTATTATTACAAGTGCAAAAAAAGCTTATTCTACACTTTCTCTGTAAGATAGGCTGCATGAATTTGGGGTAGGACTTGGTTACTTGAAAACAGGAATCTGATCTATTTATGAGGCCTCTTGAGAGATGTGGAGCTGTCAAATATACATGTTCCATGGGTACTGCCTGCCTTTATGAAGCAACAGCAAGGGACTTGGGAAGAAACTAAGTAATCTCAAATGGCATTATATACATGTGTTTGGGCAACCAAATCAAGTGTTTTGTGTAGTGCTTGATATTAATGGTTACTGGAGCTTGCACCATGTGTTTCCAGGTGGTGCTGGGATAGAATTTGTGACTTGAATTTTGCTATTTGTATGGTAGCACTCTGCAATATTAAATACGCACTAAACTAGGTAGCTGGGAGGTTTCTAAATTCTGTCTGTATTGTAGGTAAACTTGTAGTGAAATAACAGAAGCCTAGAAATAAAAGCAGCACACAGCCTATGCAATCCAGGTTTTTCCTAACTTTGTCTGTGGTTTTGATCTGTGATTTCACTTGCATATCCAGAACACAGAACATAATTCTGGTGTGAGCGAATCAGCAATGAGGAGTCATCTAGGTTAATAACATAATGCTTTTCCATGCACATAGAGGCTGTGCAAATGAGAGACTTGAGTCACCTGTAGTGCATCATTGGGGGCTGTCTGTATTAAAAGCCAGTTACTTAGCCTTTTTTCTGAGGGGTCATGGGTAGGAGAATCCAGCTGTGAATATTATGTATCACTTCATCTGCCTGTGTGTGCCCCTTAGCGTGATCTTCAGTCTTTGTGTACTTGTAGTACACTCGTAGTACACTATCTAGATTGTACCTCTAGTACAAAAATTATTCCTGTATTGGTACAGAATGTTATTTTTTCCTTCCCTCTATGCAGATTAAGTAATAATAGGACTGTAGTTAAGCTGTATTTGAAGTCTGCATTGTATGTTGCCAAATAACTTGCCTTGTGAATAAGATTGGGGAGCACTATCTCTTAATGAATTTTTATCTATTGATCTTTTTAGTATTTTTTTGTATCAAAGTTACTGTCTCTGAAAACAGTAAAATGGATATTACTTTTCTTCTGATTTTATACACCCAGAAGTTTGCAAGGTATTTCACACTGCAACAATAGTACCACTCATTGCCCAGACTGCTTCAGAGTTTGTCTTTACTGAAATTTTCCAGTTCTAATTGTGTAAATACTTCAGCCCACCAGGCTTACCTGTTGGAAGCAGAATTTGTTTCAGGAGGGAGAAACCTAGCAACTGCCTTGTCTTTTTTTCCAGTTGGTCCTGCTTTCTTCAGTAGGTTTTAACTTGTGAAACACAAAACATTTTTTCACTTTTTGGGGGAAGTTGTGTTGGGATTTTTTTCTTCTTTTTCTTTTTTTTCCCCTCCCTCCCCCAGAGAAGTATTGAAAGTGCAAAAGTGCAGCTTTCCCACCATGGTATGCAGCAAAACCCAGTTTGTTCCATGTTGTCCCTCCAGTGTCTCTTTCATTACTTCAGGGCAGAGCTGTTGAACATGGAGAAAGATGGCTGTGTCATACTGTTTCCTGGGCTGTTGTTAACACACCTTTACAAATAAGCCCATGCCAAATTTTGTCAAAAGCATCGGACCTTCATGAATGTTACTCTGAGGAATTACTTAACTACTGCTGAGATCTGTCTGTGTGGGGTTTTTTAATCTTGTGCTACAGAAGTAAATTCTTGTTATGTCTTTTGGTGAATAAGTCGTCACAGAATTTTAAAGTGCTGACAGCTCCCATCTTGACAGCAGACTTACTTCATGAACCTTAAGTTGTTGTGCTTGCATAATAAGAATCCTTTGAGTTAAAGTTTCTCAGTAATTTTAACAGCATTTTTGAGCCTGTTAAAGTTAATATTTAAGACCAAAATGTGTTTTCAAGTTCAAGTATAAATTAAATGTTTCTGCTTAGTGACACTTCAATTCCCTGGTATTATGAAAAGGGAACAGGATGAAAACACTTTGCTTCTATTTTCACTCTAGTCTCTTTCCATTTAATTGATTTGTCTTAATTTTCTTGTTTTCTAGAGTTTTAGAGTGCCAAGGGCTGCCCATTGTGAACGGGCAATGTGATCCCTATGCCACTGTTACCTTAGCAGGACCCTCCAGGCAAGTATTACATATTCAAGAGCTTCCATTTTATAAGGATGGTTTCTATTTCCTTTGTCTATTAGAAATCTGCATTCTCAGATGGACAGCTGGAAGTGTTTAGACACCACTAGGATATGTTAAGTGTTGATATGTGTTTGTGTGAGCTACTGAATTATACTAGAGTAAGTAGCTTGAGACTTGTTTCAGCTTTGATTTATGCAAAGATCTGAATAATCTCAGAATAATTTGAATATCCTGCAGTATATAGTTTGTGGTAGTCATCTTCTCGCCTCAGAGCTGGAGGCCAGTTTTTGAGCAAATTTGCTGCCTAATTTTGGGCAGGGGCAGGAGAGAAATCTGAATATGAATCTGGCAGAGTAATGCACGTTTGTATGGGAATATTTAGAGTATCTTCACTTTCAAGGGGTGGCAAATTAATGTGTATGTCAAAACCCCTAAGTGGCTCAGTCCTGTGACTTGATATATGCAGACATAATAGCATGGATAAAATTTGAATGGGGTTTTGGTGGTGGGATTCTGCATAATACTCTTCAGTTAAAATTTGGGATTCAATTTTCCAATCTGTTATAACAATTTCCTGGGCTGTTGGGTGCCACTGTTTTGTTTCTGCTTATCTAAAGCCATCTTTTATGTCTGTGTCATTTTAGAAACAAACTAGCTCTGCTGTGACCTCAAAGAATTAGATTTGGTAGCATGGGCTATTCATAATGTTTTACAACAGTTTATTGAAAATCCTATAAATAAGAAGCATTCTTGACAAATATTTACCTTGCAATGCAGAGTCTTTGAGCCTGTCTGTATTCTTCATCTTTGTCTAGATGTGTTGTGCCTTATCTTCATTAATGAGCTGTATATTTGAGTTATACACTTTGTTTTAAGCCTGTAACTTGTTTCAGATAGCACTGGATGGCTATTGCTGAAACTGTAAGGAGATTGTGTGACTAATGCTTGAATGTCCAAACTTACCTTTGTCCATTTCCCTCCAGCTCCCAGTCTGGATAATGTATGACTATTGATAATGTATTTCCCTTCAGAATAAGGAGCACAGCCGTATCCTATTCCTGTCTGGTTTTTGGTGGGAGAGAAGGCTTGCCTCCTATCTCCAGCAAGCAGCATGCAGCTTATTCCCATCCACTGCTTTGTAATTGCTCAATAATTGTGTTGCTTTAATCGCCTCCCGTTCTATATCCTGATTCCCAGTCCCTTCCCAGATGGGTTTATCGGTAAAGAGGTGGGTTGGCAAGTGTGACTGATGAGATGGGGTTGGCAATCTGTCCTATGTCCTGGAGGCGATTAGTCTCTCTTATCTCTTAGCCTCTTCTAGGAATAGTGGGATATTCTTAATCTGTACATCATTCTCCTCTGGATTTTTCAATGCCTCTCATTTTAAAGTAGGAAAGCTGCTTTATTTGGCTGCAGTTATGCAATGCCAGGAAGAAAAATTTCAACAAATGTGGTGCTGTTTCTTGTGTGATTTGTACTTACAGAGCCATCAGACTTCCTGACCAAAACTCTTCATATTCCTGTGTTATAGATGGGAAAACATTGTTTATTACTTGTGGACAGGCCCATTCAAGTCACACAGGAAGTCTGTAGCAGCACTGGGAATTAGACCCTGCTTTACTCGACCTCTATGAAATACATAAGCAGTTACAAGCTATCTAAGCAGCTTTGGTGCATGAGAAATGACAGATAGATGTTGGGATGAAATGATTAGTAGGTCAGTTTTCCACATGGCTGATGTGCCTCTCCATCTGTGTCTGTTTCATCTGTGCCTGCAGAGCTGTAGGGGAAGGTCAGTGACACAGGACAACACAGAGCTTCTCTTGTAGGTAATGAGAACAAATCAAGCATAGATTCATAACATTTGGAAGTCATCAAACAGCTGTTGGCTGGCCTGTGAGATGCATTGGGTGGCTCTAGCCCAACACCAAGCAGTCAGATGTCTGTGTTCTAAAAGGCAGGCGTAGGCGGATGGCACTGCCCTTAGAGGCACAGGCAGTGCTGGGCATGGTCAGGCCTGGTGAGTTGTTGGGAGGAGGTCTCCAATGATCTTACAGAACAGTAGAAACCAAGACTTCTGCTCAGCACTGCTCGTAATGTTAACATAACATTAACTAAGTGCTGTTGAGACTGCAGGGAAAGGGATGCTAATACAGCAATAAAAATACTGTTACCAAAGAAGTCACTCTGGGTTTTTCGATTATCTAATAATCACTGAAAAGCAGTCATTGATTCTTCAGGCCAGGATTATTAAATATAAATCACAGAAATAGTTATGTAGTCTTTGTCTCGTGTTTTTACAGGAACTTTTGAGTCATGTCAAGACTGAGACCATTTTCCTGATGTTGCTGCTCAGAGCTCCATTTTTGCCAGTTGCTTTGTACAGATAGAAGAATTCTGCTGGCGAGCAAGTGGCAGAATCAGGGTTCAAGGGCTTGTGTTTAAAAGAAGATAACAAACTGTGATCACTGGCATTTTAGAGAAATAGTCATGCATTAAATCTCTCTCTTAAATGTGTCTGTGCCTTGCTGTGCTGGAGCCACATGGCATTCCAGTTTTATCAGATAAATTAAGTGGATGGCTATTTCCTCCTCTGGGCATCTATTCTAGAATCATACTCCTACTAATGTTGTTTCTTACCCTTTTTTTTGTTTGTTTTGTTTCCTTAATTCAGATCAGAAGCCAAAAAGACTAAAGTTAAAAAGAAGACCAACAATCCACATTTTGATGAAGTGTTTTATTTTGAGGTTGGTATTTCAAAGGAACGGGTGATAAGCTGAAATACTATACTGTGGATAGTTGGCACAGCATCCTGCTCCATGTTGTGCCAGCTGTCATCTTTGAAGACTGTTTTAAAGCATGGTGCAGGGGAAAGAAGTACCCGGAATCAGACTAGCTGTCTGCTGAGGGAGCAGTATATTGCTTCAGCTCAGCTGCTCTGTAGGAAAAACTAAGTTGGGTACTTCTGAACAACAGGCTTTATACTCAATTGCAACTCACCCCAGCAGAGTTTTGAAAAAAGACAGTTAAAAATGGGTTAAAAAATCCCGTACCCCCACTACCCCCCCAAATTTTTTTTTCAAGTCTATGTTTTTATAGCTGCTCCACCCTGTCTTTTCCAGTCAATGGGGAGGAAGGTTATCTCCTTAGGAATACAGAAAACTGTAGAGAAAAATACACTTGAACTGGTGGTTCTGGCTGTCTACCAGTCTGCTGCAATACCAGTGCCTTTTCTCCAAGTGGGTAAAACCTCTACAGCTTTATTTAATTCAGAGCATTTTCAACAGGTCCAGTTAAGATAAATTATAACTTCTTCAAAAGTACTCATTTTGTTTCTTTTTGGCAAGAGTAGCTGTAATTGTGGTGTGTCCATATATATATGTGCATGTGTTTATAATATAGATACCTCTTGAACCTTTTCATTCTGTCTTCTGAAGTATGAGTATCTTTCTCTTTTATTTTTCTCTTGGACATCATAGTCCTGGTCTGTGCTTAACTGTTCTATTTTGATAGACACCTCAAGAATGTATCTGGAATAATGAAGTTCATGAAAAGCCAGAGTAGCACAGTGCAATTGGCATATATTGAAAAGCCCTTTCCACTCATATGGCTTGCATGGGTCAGGTCACCTTTGTATTAGAAATTGTTCCTGGCATAGGGATGGCTTCTCAGATCAGTTCTGGATACAGACAGCCACATCAGGAAGGAAAGATGGGGAGAGAAGAGTCATACAAGTGCTGTTGGCACTGTGCAGATCTGAAGTCCACATGTCATTCTTGGCACTGCTGTCTTCCCCCTCCTTCTACAAACCACCATCTTTGTCTCAAAGCCTATAGTTATACTGTCTCCATACCAGCAGAAATGTGCTCTTGTTGATGTCATGTTTGGATACGAGGAACAGATATAGCAAGTTCTTTTTTGGCCAGGAGCACTTTCTCAGTGCCCAAAGGGGTGAAAGCCATGAGGGTTGGCCAGGTGCTAGCTAAGGTAGTCTTTCCTCTGCTAACACAGTGTGTCTCATCCTAGGATACACCTGCCCTGATAGCAGTGAGCTTTTGTGCCTGCTTCCTGGCTCCATGAGAACCTGTAGACTTGCTGCATGAGCATTGGTGGTGGGGGAGAGATCCCTTGATACTGAGTGCTGAAACTGCACTGAGGTGTCTGTTTGCTCAGGGCTGCCCAGGATTTCAGTCCATCACCTGGCCTAGAACGGTCTTCGGCAGTGGCACAAAAATGATGCTACATATAAATAAACTAAAATGGGCTTCCTTGTTCTTAAGACAGGCAGTTCTGGAGGTGCCTGTCAGTGAGAATTTTTTAATGATAATGTAATCTGGGAATTCAGACTGTAAACCACAAAACCATCACCTGTCTGATTCCTCAGCCTTCTGTGTGCTGCAGAAACAGCGAACATTTGGTATTTAAACACTGAACTTGGCAGGTGGTGCCATATTGGGAGAGGAAAGAGAGAAACAAAGCATCTTCCAGCTGGAGTTGGGAGGGAGGGGGCTAGAAGCTTACTTAGCTTTTCTTTATGCTGAGAGCTGGGTTGCGTGCAAGTACCAGCAGAAGCAAAACCTGAACTCAAGCCCGTGCCCCAGTTGTTCTGCTAACTCAGAGCAAAATGATTTCTGTGTGGGTAAGAGCAAAGCTTGGGAAATGTCTGAATCAGCCAGAACTCTGAAACATAAACATACCCTTAGTGCAGACAGAGCCATCATAGATTTATGTCATTTTGAGAGTACTTAGTACATATCAGGATAAATGTCTTCAAGGAACAAGGTTCAGTAGAACTGCTATGACTGGGAAATACATTCACTTAATGAGATGTGGGTAGACTTGTGAATGCAAATGAAGTGCTCTGATTCCTGTGGAGCTGCACGGATTCATGCTTTTGACAGCGGTGTCACTTTCTGCTTCCAAACAGCTTCATCAGCTTTCCTGCAGTCTGCTAGCACAGTGATTGGCCATGCCTCCAAGGAAGAAGCTGATCTGTAAAAGGCAGTGAATGGGGGCTTTCCTTTCTATGACCAAAGAGTTGCACACAATTATTTCTCTAAATGGAATATAGCTTATCGTTGGTTTGGGAAATTGAAGGGCTTATTTAAGGGGTGCTGTGAGTGAAACTTGCACCTGATGGTTAGGAGCCATTTTCACCACCACTTCAGCTGCAGCATGGTGTGGAGCTCTGCGTGCAGCTACAGGAAAATGGCCCTCTTACAGGAACTGAAGGGGGGAGTGCTGGGGACCTGCTTGTAAACCTGCACGTGCTGGAAAATAAATGAGCAGCTGATAAATGGCTTGCCAGCTTTGCCTGATGAAAGGGACCAACATGGCAGAGTTGTGCCCCTTTTTTGTAAAATGTTATGTGGCAGCTGGTTCAGCACTGTGGTCTGGGAGTTTCCACATCTCCAGTTCCATACAGCTATTTCTTTAGGAATACTACTCTTGAGCTGTATTAATGTGCATACTAAGTAGTTGTACGGGTGAACAGAGATACCTCATACATGCATACTCCAGCAAAACTTCTTAGAAAAGTCTTTACTTAAAAAGCACATGCCGTAAGTTACACCTATAGTATAGCTTTTTAAAACAACTCATATGTTACAGATAATAAAAGATACAAAACCTTGCTTCCTTATTAAAAACTTATAATTTCACAATGGTAGTAGAAAATGTCATTTGCAGTTATGTAGGATAATTTGCAGGAACAGTGAAGACTATGTTTGCAAGACTAGGAAATTTGTGCTTAACTGCTGAAGTTGTAGACTATGTTTAAATCCACTGTGCTCTTGGGCCTACGAGGTGCATTTGATTCCATTAGTTTAGAGTATTTGGTGCTGCTGTACCTTTTAATTTTTATGTATGGCCTTGAAAATGTTACCTGCCTCACACATATGCATGTACAAAGTGCTCTGAGTATCCTGTGACAAAGATTCTTTTCTGGTTCCTCTCCACTTGAGCAGCAATATTGTTGCCTCCCTTGTTTGTGCCATCTGTACAGTACAAAACCAAGAAGTCAAGTTTACAATAAAAGCCAGTTTTTGTGAGTGGGAAGTATTAAGCCACAAGTGTATTCAAATCTACAATAAAGTTCAGCTTCTGTGTGCAACCAAGAGCTGAACCCACACGTCATACACCCTTGCATTTGATCCGTTCCTGCTGTGGTTTCGGCTGGGTGGGGTAGCCTTTATCTCAAGTTTCTGACACACTATACAAAAACACAACCATCAAAGATTTTTTATAGTCATGCTTGAAAACAAATTTTAAGCAATATTTGTTGCTTAAATACTTTTTTTGCTAATCCTCTGTGCTTACAGCTTTCCTTTTTTTTTTTTTTTTTGCCTGTGTTTTGCTGTTTAATCAGTCTTGCAAATATGGTTGGTGAACTGCACAGCTGTTTTATATTCTGATATGCACGACACTGGCTAGGATCTCTTGGACAATTGGTCTGCTTGGTATTTGTATGGACAGGTTCAGTTGACTTCCAAGATATCAGAGCAGGCAGAACTTCCCAATTTTGATTTGATACACTGCAAAACATTTTTAAGGGTGGTTTTGGTTCCTTCCCCCACTCTCTTCAGAGTGTCTCAGGGCATCTGTTGTACATCTGTATTTAAAACCCAAATATTAATTGCCCTTTTATTTCCCTAGATGGATTATAAAAGTGGGGCTCCTTTCAATCGTGTTTTTCTGTTGTCAATGTAAACTCTTAAGTGCTGTAGTAATATTAAAGATGCTCTTTCTCTGTAAAGAAAGTGTGGACCATCTAGTTACTCCTGGATATGACTGTGTAACCACCACTTTTGTATCAAGTTGTTAAAGTTTCTTCCTTTTTATTAGGTTACAAGACCCAGTAGCTACCACAAGAAATCCCATTTTGATATTGAAGATGTTGATGAAGTTGACAAAATGGAGATTAGGTAATATAAAATACTTCATTAGCATAAAATTGTCTTCCAAAGTTGTGTGACTTTGTAGTAAACCCTGTTTTCAGTGGCAAGCATGGTTTTACTGCTGATAAGTCAAGATGGGTCTTTGTCAGTTTATCTGTATGTTCATTTACCTGCATTGTTTTGTAGCTGGTATCTTGAATATGTGTGATGGTTCTGCTGCAGGAGAGATCCTTATTATTTTCCTTTGTATCCTGTGTATACTGTGTGTATGCTAATGTGCAGTTGTCATTAAGCAGAGCCTTTTTATGTCCGCACTCCCCTTTCCTCCCTCCCTCAGTTTGCCAGGAGAGCCCAGAGGATCTGTGATGCTCTCAGTTAAAGAGTGTATTTTTTTTATCACTTAGTTTTAGCAACCCGTATAAGGTCCTTATTCCCTGAAAGGAAACTCTTGAACTCGGAGTTTTTTCTGGGGCAGAGGCAGTTCCTCTTCTCTTTTGCCTGCCAAACTTTAACCCCTTATTGCAAGATTTGGTATGATAAAAGTGAAATCAGTTGCAGAGGAAAAAAGCAATTCTGATTTTAAAACCAAAACAACCCTGCCCCACCCTGTGCCACCCTCTTTCAGTACTATTTTAAACCCTGCTGAGGCCAATCAACAGTGCCTGTGGGGACAGGTGATTATAAAAAGTGGAGAGAAGAAAACAATAGGAGATACAAAACTTGAAGATATCACATGCATCATACCATCACATACATTGAAACTTGGAGACTTAGGTCATCTGGTGATCTGGATGCATTGTAGATGAAAATTGCTGTATCTGCATCAGGTGGTGAGAAATTCCCCTCTCCTTCATTCTAGGATTTGGAGGAAGAAAGGTTGAGGGAGAATAGTAGCACTCCCCTCCTCCTCAGGAGGAGGCAGTGAGGCATCTCCCAAAAAGTCCTCTAGTTCCTTCAGAAGCACAACTGGCTGTAAGGAAAGGAGAGGAGACTGGGAAGGGGGAACAATACTTACTCCCGGCAAGCAAGATGCATCCCTGTTCACAAATGAGTGGATTGAGGGCTGTTCTAATTTGACAGTCAGCTGCTGGTTCATGTAGCCTGTCAGTGCAGGATCACAGCACCACAAGACCAGTAATGGATTTGTATTTGCCATGGCTCTGTGACGCAGGAAAGGGAAACTATTCATGTGTGAGAGACAAAACCTGGACTCTTTCTCTGAGAACACCTGTGTCAGACAGTGTGAAGGTTTAGGGGCAACCCACAGCTATTTCATGGGAGAAAAAACAAAGGCCCAGGTGCAATGCTGTACTGCTTTGATTGCATCAGTGTTGCAGCAGAGTAGGTGACCTAGTCCTAGCACTAGACTATATTTCTGCAAGGCTTTACATGGTGTTGGCAGATTTGAAATAAATCCCATGGGATATGGGACATGTTATGGAATGGAATGGGCAACTAAACCAGATCTTGGGAGTCCCAGTCTGGTCTTTGTAACCCTGATGCTCAGCCATCCACAGACTTTAAATGAAAGCTGGGATTCTCTGCTAGTTTTTTATGATTGTCTGGGGTCCCCTTCTAAACTTTGGTGGACAGTTGGTTAAAGATTGTTTAATATTTCAGTGATTCTTATTTTGTAATACTGGACTAAATGAAATTATACAATTGTTTTACTTACTAAGTATATTTTCTGGACAAATGACTGCAACTATAGTGTGTGTGGAGCTGAGTTTCCAAAAAGTTTCTCATTCCTGAACACCAGCTTATCACAGTGTGGTAAAGATGAATAGTTTGCAAGAAGGCCTACAAAACAGTTGGGAAAAGATTAGGTACTTAAGTAATAGGCAAAACCAGATAAAGTATCAGTCTTGGTTGGGGAAATTCTGCTCAGAGGTTTTGTGCCCTGGAGGACAGTGTTTTTGTTTCCATCTCGGGTTCCCCTTCCACCCCCCCTGCTCACTTCCTCCACTCTGTTTAGTGAGAGTTAGATTGCCCCCATGCCCTCTGGATGGATCACACAATTTGTGGGTTTGAGGATTTGTTTTCTTTTCCTCTCCTGAGAAAAATACAATTCCACAGGGTAAAGAGGAGCCTTAGTCTCTCATGATTTCTCTCTAAAGCTATGAAAGTTTTCTCTTTTTGAGTGGGTGTAGGAAGTTGTAGGCAGGACATATCAACACTTGGGGACCAGATGTTCTGGTGAATTCATTGTTTCTCCTCCCCCTCTCTTCTGTTTGTTTCTTTCTGTGACTACCATCTGACCAGTTTCGGAATAACACTTGTCATAATTTTGCCTTTTAAAAATCTTGGGAAACAGTAATCTTTTAGACTCCAAAGTCTGTGTATTAGGATTTTTAGTAAGTGCTGCTTATTCTTTGTACTCTAACAGTACAAACCAACAATTCCAGAATTTGCATGCCTGCTTTACTTATTGTATAGTGTGAGATCTACTTTAAATAGTTAGTTCCTCTTGTATGACCCTTTGCACTGGCATTTTTCTGTAACTGTGAGGGAACATCCTTTGACTCTCTGTTTGAACATACTGCTATTTGATATCTTGAAAGAGTTTGGATGGACTAGAAACCAGTAGCCTGTAAATACTTGATTTTTAAGTTTGACTTTGTAAATAGACGTCAAGATTCCTCTCCTCCCAAAGCTGCTTTTAGCTATCTGAACTGGTTAGCAAGATAATAACCCACCAAATAGGGAGAAGGGGGGAGGAGGTTGAGTTTTCAAAGAAGTTGGGGTTTTTTTTCCCTTTTGGAGAATTCTTGCCCTGCAGAAATACTGTCAAAATATCAGAGTTTGAACTTTACATAGCAGGTGTGCAGTGTGAGATAATGGTATGTCTAATGTATGACACTTGATGCATGAGACACTGTTGACAGACACACGGCTGAGGATATAAAAGTGATGTCCTCTGCACTTGCATAAGATAGGTTAATCCTTTAGCAGGACTGTCAACATCCCTTCCTTG
>WEIV01031225.1:41366-83572 GCA_013390005.1 Calyptomena viridis | reverse complement strand
ATTATTACTATTATTATTATTTTAAGAAGTATTATTATTATTGCTTCTATATTGTACCATCTAGATCTTATCAACCTAAAATAAGAGATACCTAACCAAAAGGGTTTAGAGAAACTAAACAGATATTACAAGAGGAAAAAGAGAAGCAAATTGGCCCTGGTCAAAGAAAAGGTCACTGGAAGAGGTGGAACTTGTCCCCAGGATTGTTGATCTGTGCAACTGAAATGCTTCTCAATTTTCCTAAATCTTTTACAGTTCCTTTAAAGAGCCCGTTTTCCACCTCACATTAGAAGGAAACGTGCAGATATAGAATCACAGAATGATTTAAGCTGGAAAAGACCTCCAAGGCCATGAAAATGATGAGTGGTTTATGAACAGAGATCCCAGAATCCCTGAGGTTGGAAAAGACCTTTGAGGCCATAGAGTCCAAGTTGTGCCCCATCCCCACCTTGTCCCCGAGTGTCACATCCAGCCCTTCCTTGGACACTGCAGGGATGGGCACTGCAACCCTCCCTGGGCAGCCCCTGCCAAGGCCTGACCCCCCTTTCCAGGGAGAAATTCCTGCTGGTGTCCAACCTGCCCCTCCCCTGGCCCAGCCTGAGGCCGTTCCCTCTCCTCCTGCCCCTTGTTCCCNCACACCTGAAGGATGGGGCCATCCAGAGGCACCTGGGCAGCTCGGGAATTGGGAATCTCAGGAGCGTTAAGACCAAGTGCTGGTGCTGCACCTGGGCTGGGACAAACCCTGGGATTGATCCAGGCTGGGGATGAGCAGATGGAGCAGCCCTGGGAGAAGGACTTGGAGGGGCTGGTGGATGAGAAGTTGGACATGGCCCCTCCCTGTGCACTGGCAGCCCAGCTGGTTAACCTGTAGATTTATTAAAAAATTAAGGAACTGCCTTAATCTGGCCCAGGAAAAAGCTGATATTTACTGTGCTTATATAAGCAGTAATATTTACATTATTATTATTATTATTATTATTATTATTATTATTATTATTATTATTATTACTATTATTATTATTTTAAGAAGTATTATTATTATTGNATCTGTGCAACTGAAATGCTTCTCAATTTTCCTAAATCTTTTACAGTTCCTTTAAAGAGCCCGTTTTCCACCTCACATTAGAAGGAAACGTGCAGATATAGAATCACAGAATGATTTAAGCTGGAAAAGACCTCCAAGGCCATGAAAATGATGAGTGGTTTATGAACAGAGATCCCAGAATCCCTGAGGTTGGAAAAGACCTTTGAGGCCATAGAGTCCAAGTTGTGCCCCATCCCCACCTTGTCCCCGAGTGTCACATCCAGCCCTTCCTTGGACACTGCAGGGATGGGCACTGCAACCCTCCCTGGGCAGCCCCTGCCAAGGCCTGACCCCCCTTTCCAGGGAGAAATTCCTGCTGGTGTCCAACCTGCCCCTCCCCTGGCCCAGCCTGAGGCCGTTCCCTCTCCTCCTGCCCCTTGTTCCCTGGGAGCAGAGCCCGACCCTGCCCTGGTTCCCCCCTCCTACCAGGTTATACGGAAGAGTGAATTCAGCAGACGAGGTGGAATATTGGCCTGGTGGAGCCCCTCTGCCCCTGGGCAGGGACTCTGACAGCTGAACAAGGACACGATGACAATTATTTCTCATTTTACTCCGTTGAGCAGAAAATCTCCAAGTGCAGCCTCAGCCCTGCTCGTCCTCCCGCCATCAGCACGTGTTCTCCTTGCTTCATTCTCCCACAAATCTCTCCCAATTCCAACAACCAGCCTGTTATTAAACCACATCAAACACCTCCCAATTTCTTCCCTTCGAATCAAAAGCCTTTTTTCCCCCATCCTGACTTAACAGAAAAAGTGGAAAATGTTTTAAGTCAGTGATGTTAATAGAGCCCCATTTGGTACTTACATCTTATATTAACATATCAAACAGAGTTTAACATTCCAAATATCTCCTGTCTGGCAGCCAGGAAATGATGCCATAATGTTAATGTACATGGCCTTATTAAATTTTGCCTCTGTAATAGACAATCTGTTATAAGGCAAAGGGAAGAGCATTATATCACAGATATTACACATGAGCCCTGCAAAGATAAAATTTCAAATATATACTTATACAGCTACTATCTGAATATCTTTATTTTGAATATCTTTATTAAATAACTTTATTTCTCTTGCAAATAAACCAGGAACTCAATAAACCATTACAGGGCACCTGGGGAAAGGGGATAAGAGGAGAAAAATAATGAGGAATCAGTGTAAAAGAGTGTAAAATCACATTAAATCGGGGAAATCCTGCCTTTTTTCTGCCTCCCATCTCTTCCCAGGGGTGGACCTGGTGAAACACAATCAGTTCATTGACCTGGTTGAAATTTAACCCTAAAGGGGAAAAAATTGCTTTCCACCAAGTGCAGGAACACAGTTGCATGGTTATTTAACCATCCCAAGGAAATAAGGGACACAGCCAAGGGAATGGGGTGGGGTGGAAAGAAGGAGAAGCTGAATCCATCAGCTGAGACTCTGCTGTGAGGAAATGCAGTCAGCTTTAGGAAGAGTCCTCAGCCAAACCAGCTGAAACTTATATTTTGTCAGCTTCAAGTAGTATCCTCGAATTAATTCTTCAATTTTATTTTTATTTCAAGGCAATCTATTTATTTCTTTATGTTGAATTGCAGTTGTCCTTAGAAATCCAAACAAGAGGAACTTTATTTCCCACTTCTGTAGTTCCCTTAGGAGATGCAAATAATAGGAATTAGCCTGTGCTATCTTCAGGATAATATTTCCCTGGAATCACAACACCTGGGAGCTGTAGACTCATATACTCCTTCAGCTGCCAGGAAGGTGCATGGTTTGGCAGCAGAATTCCCCAGGGACACACTGCAAGGAATTCATACATATTTATATATACAAAAGCATTTTTTTTGAGACTTACACAGCAATCCAAGCAAGGAAAGTCCAACCATCCTGGAAAAGAGGGAGAAAAAGAAATAATCAGAACACATGAACAAGACTGAGCAATTTGTAACCAACTTTCACACTGCAAGTTCAATTTGTCTTGCTCCCAAGAATCCAAAGAAGTTTGACACTTCCCCATCAAGAAAAAGAAAACTGGACATTTGAATATGGAGGTCATTAAAGGAATAAAACAGGAAAGAATCCTCTTATTCCCTGCCTTTCTTTGTCCCTCACTCTGCACACACCAAGGCTGAGGTGAGGCAGTGCCTCACATCTACATAAAATATTCTCTATTTCTCAGCTTAATTGTTTTTTTCCTTTCCCCCACCACACCAAAGCCAAAAGAAGACCATGACAAACATGAACAAAAAGTTGGGCTGTGGTCAAATAACGCTGTGGTCAAATAAGACCTGGGGTGGTTGTGTCTCCCTGCTGGGCAGTGCTGCCACAGGATCGTGGAATGGTTTGGACCTTTAAAGCCTCCTTGAATCCATGGCCAGGGACATCAACTAAACCTGGTTGCTCAGAGCCCCATCCAAGCTGACCTTGTCCTGTGTCACTCTGCCCTTGGTTACTTGGCCTGGCTCTTCCCAGTTTCCCTTCAACACACCAATACTGGCATCATTTCAGAAATAAGCCTGGATAAATGTAGCCTTGCTGCTGGATTTTCCACTCCTGGCCTCCTTGGGCTGTTCCCAGGACCCACAAAAGTCAACAGAATTAAAGCTTCCCACTGAATTCACTGGAGCTTTAGCTCTTGCTGCTGTGGCTAATTAATCTTGTTCATTAGTCACTCCCCAGATCCCATCCCCTCTTCCTCATCACTCCGTGCTAGTGCACATTATCCTTGTCTTTTAAACAGTAATTGTTGCTGTGCTTGCCCTTCCTGGAACGTATGAAAATTAAATCCCCCCAGATATCCACCTTCCTTCTTTTGCCAGTGCTGCAGAGACTGGGGATGTGGCAGGTGCAATACAGGCCAATTAAAAAGCAAATTTGTGCTAACTGATGTCTAATCTTCACTGGAAATCACAGGTGACATCCTTGGATGCCTGGGGAAAATTTTCATTAAGCAAATTCTTCCACTGCTGGCACAGCTCTGACACCTCTACATGTTGTGGCTCTTGCAAAGAAGGTTCCTGCATTTTCACCCTTGGATTTTTTCCTGTTGCTCCCTGAATCCTGGATAAACCACCAAGCTTCTTTTCTAAACCAGTGGACAAAGGAAGTCAGGGGAAAGTGAGTCAAACCATCCATTAGTCTGCTTTTTATTCACTTAATTCCTTTAGCTATGAGAAGCACAATAAGCCCCAAACCAACACAACAACAACCCTTTTATTCCCTGCCTTTCCCTGTCCTTCACCTCATCCCAACAACAAGCCCAGAATTTGGTGATATTTCTACTTATTTAATAGACATCATTATTAGAATTATTATTATTTGCAAAGCAGTGCCACCTATAATGTGTATCAGTTCAGAATCAGAGCTCAAGATCTATCAGAACCTCTTCCTGGGAGAATAAAACCAGTTTATTTTGAAAAATCTCTGTTAAATTGGAACTTTTACAGGATATGCCCAGCTCAGGCAAAGGATGGGGGAATGTGGGAGCAGATGAGTGTCCTCAGCTCCATCCATGGCATTGCCAGTTAGGAAATGCTGCTCCTTCTGGTCTGTTTTGTAAGTTATTTTAAAATTCTTATGGATTCCCCCAGCAACACTGAGCCCAGACTGCTTCTATAGCAGTAGATGTTGACTCACAACAAATGTATATATTTCATGTATATATTTATATCTGAGGAAGAAATTCATGTTCATCAACTGGCAAAATAAATGTGGCACCAGCTGAGCTTGTGACCTGCTCTATTTCCCAGGTGGGTCCATGGTCTGGTGTCTAAATATATTGAAGATTTACCATATATTTTATAGATATAGATCATATATCTCATCTACTATATGGTCCATGATGTATAAATATTATATACTAACATAGAGAAGAAAGTAGTGCAACTATCTCTTTTCCCTTTGTATGATCCAACTTTTGGAGTGTTATCCCACACTTGAACCACACAGAAGCAAAATGAAGTGGAATTGTGTGAGCCAAAATCCTTTTTGAGTGGCAATTACCACTTAGCACTTGCAAATATTGATCTAAGATATAAATTATGTTTTCCCCTTATATTGTGTGGAGCTCTTGGAAGATGTTTTCTCTTTTGTTACTTTTGGGGGAGCATGAAATCCATAAAATCTCAAACTGCATTTTTCCAAAATCTGGTTTAAAATGGTCCAGCAGACTGAGCTCAGAGGAAATCCCTTGTACCAAGCCGTGGATGGTGAATCTGGAGATCATCTACTTCTTGTGAAGCAGAAATGCAGTGGCCCAAAGTTTCCCACACTTTGTCAAACAAAAAGATGAGGATTAAATACGTTTATCCCTGGTTAGGCCTTTGTAATCGCTTATTAGGTGGAATGAATCCTTTCCTATATTCCCTTTGCAGATGTAGCTCCCAACTCTCTTGAAATGCTCCTCTCAGCAGCTCAGATGGTTTTTGGCTCTGGTTGAGACAATTCTGCACCAAGAATTCCCTTGGTTTTCTAGGAACTTTACAGAAGGTTACAAAAAAAGGCCAGGAAAAATCAAACTCTCCTAAAACTGGATTGAGATCAGAGAGATCCCCCCAAATTCTTGCTTAGGTGATGATTCAGCCTGAGTGTCCTGACATTTCCAAAGGCCAAGTGTCCGACAGAGCTGGTTTTGTCTCCCTTGGCAGGGGCAGCCCTGGCTGTGCTGGAGGGATGGAAGGGCACAAACCCAGCAGAACTGGGGGCCATGGGGTTCTCCTGGATTGCAGCCCAATCCCAAGGGCTCCCAGCCCTCAGGCTGGGCAGATATTCCCAACAAAACCAAGAAGACAATCACAGAGTGATGTAATCCCAGAATCCCAGGAGATGCTGAGCTGGAAGGGACCCCCAAGACTCCTGGAGTCCAACCCCTGGCCCTGCCCAGGCCCATCCCCAAGAGTCCCCCCTGTGCCCAGAGGATCATCCCAGCCCTCCTGGAGCTCTGGCAGCCTTGGGGCTGTGCCCACTGCCCTGGGGAGCCTGGGCAGTGCCCACCCACCCTGTGGGCAAAGCACAACCTGGTGCTGAGCTCCAACCTCCCCCTGCCCTGACACAACTCCAGCCATTCCCTGCTCCTGGCCCTGGTCCCCCAAAACACCCCAAGTGCCCTCAGCTGCTCCTCACACACATAAATAATGTGATATTTACATGCAGGGCTGTGTTTTATGCTGGATTTAAGGGGTGATGTTAAAAAGCCCTACTCTGAGATCAAGATTTGTGCTATATCTTTGATACTCTGTCTCCATAACCAGCAGTCAGTGCTGGTTTTACAGATGTATTTTCCATAATCACCTACACCCGTGACAGGGAATAAAAAGCCTCAGAAGTGTTGCACTTGTATGTGTTTTATTGATACATCCAATTTTAGTGGTGTCTTTTATGAAAGAAAGATTTTGGAACAAAGCAGCATTTCAACTAATAATTCAACTTCAATCCAAGCATTCTGAGTTTAAGATAAAACTGAAAAAACCCCACACCAAACCTGCATTTTTTAAGCAAAAACAATGTATTGTATATCAGGATCTGATCTCTTTCTGCTTAAATTATCACACTTCATTGTTTTCCTCAGTAATTTTGTTCCCAAGGCTTGGGACAGCTCAGTATTTTCTTTCTATCTGAGTTATAAGGCAAGAGGAAATAAATAAATGGCATATTTTACAATCACAGGGTGTCAATACACATGCCAGTTTAATAGCTCTGGAGAATGATGATCTCTGATACAATCAGGGAGAAAGGATTGTGTCTGCTGGAAAAATAATATCCACAAAATCTGTTATCTGCCTTTCTTCAATATTCCTCAACTCCTTGTTTCAGTGGATTGGGGAGGGATGAACCTGGGAACAAGATGACAGGATTGCCTTAATTTAAAATAAATGTTGACAATGTTTGACAGTTATTTTCTCCAACAATGCTTTGTAATTGCACACACAAATGATGGTTCATATCAGGATAAACCCTGGTGGGTTTTATTTTTAATGTCGCAGTGGAAACAATAGTCGTGGTTGTCAACAATAATTTTTAATCAGAACATAAATCCTTGAAATCATGGATTTTAATTTCATCATTTCTGTTGCTCTGAATGACCCTTTTAGGGGAGGGTTCATTCTTTTTTCTCCTGAATAGTAATTTGACTTTCTTTTAAGTCTCGAGGAGGAGGACACTGCTCACACCATCCTGTTATCACAGAACATCCCATAACATGCTGTCATTTGGTGGTTCCTTGGTTTATTAGCCAGGCTGCTCTTTTAGTGGCAATGTGTCCTTTGTGAATAATGACACAGAATACCTGGAATAAAATTTTGCTATTAAAAAAAAAAAAGAAATCCAACTTTTACAAGGAGGAGAAGAAAGAGACAAAGGATTTAAATGAAGCCTGACAAACCAAGTTATTATACACTGCTAAAAAAAAAACCCTCTGGCTGAAAACCCCAGTGATAGGTAATTATATTTCTAAATGAGGCAATCATTGTTAAGCTATGAAGAATATAATTAATTTTATAACATTCTGTAGTGTTGTAGTCAATACAGATAATAGACTTTTTGAGATATTAGCTGTCCAAACACAGTCAAGTAATTTAAAGGGTCTCATTGTGCATTCTCTTAACTGAAGTCAACAGTAATAAAGCCTTTCTCTGTCACTCAGATAAACTCAGACAGTGCCAGACTTTTGCTGAAATGAATTAACTGAGTTTAAAGAAATGAGGGCAGCTCTAGTTCCCAGACATTCAACCAGTTTCCAGCTTTATTTCAGAAGTTTTTTAGGTTTAAAGCACAGCACACTCCAGTTTGCAGTGGAGCACATTTGTCTTTTATATAATCACTCTGATTCAAGCTAAGGGTTTATAGGAGAGAAAAAAGGAACTGAACAAAACAAAAATCTAAGAAACAACTACTTTTTCTGGTTAGGGACCATGAGAGTCACTCTCTTGTATCTTATCAGGGACAACAGAGAATCCTCCAGAGGAAAATTCATGGAGCAAATAGGAAATGTGTGGGAAAAAGTTTAGAAGAATTATTCTTTAGACCTCAACGTGCAAAACTCTGAGATCCTAAAGCAAAAGCTTTTGCATGTAAATAAAGTATTTTGCTTGTAAAAGATTGATTGTGGTTACAAGATCAGTCTGTAACTACGATCTCTGAAGAACATAGAGAAGATCAGAGCCCAGAACAGAGGAAACCAACCATCTCCTTAAAGCAAAGCCTGGTCTGCAGAGACATCTGAAACCTTTGAAAGTAAAATGAGCTTGGAGAGAGACCAAGAAGTCACAGAGTGCATCTTGTCCCTATTCCCTCTCCACAGCTCATACCTCAGAGGTCATTATTTCCTCTCTTTTTAACACCTCTGGGACTCTGGCCCACATCTGAATATTTTTGGGTGCACAATGTGATGCTCAGGGAGAAAAAACAAGTCTTGGCGTGGCACCCAGCTCTTCGTGAGGGAAGTTTTGACCTGCAAAAGAATGGTGAGGTTTTTGGGGTTGTCCTGTGCAGGGCCAGGAGTTGGGATCTGAAGATCCTCATGACCTTGCTGGTGGGATGGGAACCGCCTCTGGCAGGGAGTCACCTTTGGGTGACACCTAAAAATTGGGCTTTGAAATCAGGGCTGTGTGGGAGCACAGATGTGTCAGCACAGCAGGATCGGGTGGAGACGACCAACATGCCCACACTGATTTCTTGGGAAAAATGTCATCTATTTGCTTTTAAAAGCAGCCCTTGATGGAAAGGTGTGTTAGTGGGATTTTACTGGACTGTCCAGCTCGGTGCAGAGGTGCTGGCAGGAAGGTAAGGATCACAGAATCACACAATATCCTGAGCTGGATACACTGGGATCATCCAGTCCAACCCCTGGCCCTGTCCAGACACCCCAACAATCCCACCCTGTCCCTCTTGTCCCAACCCTCCTGGAGCTCTGACAGCCTTGGGAATGTGACCAAACCCTGGGGAGCCTGGGCAGTGCCCAACTACCCTCTGGGGGAAGAAGTTTTTCCCAAAATCCAACCTAACTCTGTCCTGCCACAGCTCCAGCTGCTCCCTTGGGTTCTGTAACTGGTCACACAGAGCAGAGATCAGAGCTGCCCCTTGGGATGAAGCTGCAGATCCCAATGAGGTCTCTCCTCAGTCTCCTCTTTTCCAGCTGAACACACCAAGTGCCCTCAGCTGCTCCTTTTACAGCCCCTTCAGACCCTTCATGATCTTCATGTCCTTCCTTTGGACACTCTCCAACAGCTTTAGGTCCTTCTTACACTGTGACACCCAAAAATACCCCAAAGGACTAAGGTGAGCCACTCCAGTGCAGAGCAGAGTGAGACAATCCCCTCCTTAATATGATGGAGCATCTAAAAATATGCAGGAGAATCCATAAAACTTCCTTTTTTCTCTATCCACTGAACTATCCATGTGTGACTTGCCCATGGTGCTGTGGGCAGGGTCTCAGGGAGGTACAGCAAAGGATGGAAAACCTGGAGCACAGCACAAATTTAAGGAAAATAAACCCCCATCTAGAAAAAGCTGGAAGGAAATAAGTCTTTTAATTTTGCCTTCCCTTCTATGCTCCCTAAAGTTAATTCAGTCCCTGAGCAACCTGGTCTAGTGGAAGGTTTCCCTGCCCATAACAAGAGATTGGAACTAAATGATCTTTAAGGTTCTTTCCAACCCAAAGCATTCTGTGAATCTTTGATTTTATGAATTTGTGAAGGTACAATAATCAGCCGAGTGTTCCAGAAAATGCTCATAAGTGAGTTTTGTGTGACAAGACAGCAGAGAAAAGAGTTGTGTTCCTACACCATGACTTCCTCCTGGTTTAAAACAGCAAATCAACCAAATATTTACTGGTGTGACTATAACTTTTGGAAAGGATCTGAAACCAAGCCTATATTTTTATGAATTTTTGACCCGCTGAAATGACAGCAATTGGCAGCACATTGAAGAACCAGAGGCCCTTTTGTGCAGTATTTTGGCTGAGCCCATGAGCAGGTTTCTCCTCAGGAAGTCAGATCCCCCCACCACACACAGCTCTTGAAATTCAAGGCAGGGATCAACGTTATTTCTGCTGCCCTTCCCACTCTGTGTCCATCCTGACTGATGTCATGGCGAAACCACGAGGTGCTTTCCAAGCTGATGGGAAGAACCCTGTGGAAATGGCTCTGCATCCAATTATTAGTGCAAAGAGAGACTGTGAACACTGAAAATATTGCAGGTCTCTGCCACAGCATAGCTCATTGCAGGCTACACAACTCATTTGCAGAAATAATACTATTATTTTGCCTCCTTAGAGCTCAGAATATTTTAGTTGTAACAGGAACAATGTGAATCCAATCATACACATGTTCCTCGTGTACAAACTCAATGGAATAGTGAAATGACTCCTTGAAGACTGCATTGCACACATTGATAGATAGTGAAATAAGGCTTGATTTATTTAATTAGGATTTGCTTGGCTAAATTGTATTTTAAAAAGAATTTTGATTTTATAACAACTCTCCTCGTTACAGGAAAGTCTTAGAAATGAACAGGAATAATGTCTTTATCCCACATAACCTTTTTCTTTTTCTTTCTTCTTCTTTTCTTCTTTCATTCAGGAGAATGTAAAGCAAGGGGAAAATAAAATAATAGAAAACTCTTTGTATGCTAAATGCAAGTAATAATTCACAAACAGGATGGCCTGGGCAGAAAACACTGAGAGGAGAAGACTTTTAGAGCGTTTTTTGTCTTTTTTTTTCACTTCTCCAACCCTTTCCAGCTCTTCCCTAATTTATAAATGACCATTTGTGACAGGCATCCTATAATTTGGATGGAATTTCTTTGGAAGAAGAAGGTGGTGGAGGAACACCTCCTTCTGCTTCCATAGAAATTCCTCATCCTTTAAAACCTTTACTTTCCCTCTGATTGGTACAACTTGGAGTGGAAAACCTGAATGCAATTTAATAAAGCAAACAGATTAACAGAGAGAAAAACAAGAGACATCAAATAATAGTCTCTGCAATTAGATGAGGAAAGGAATTAAATAGCTTAATTTGAAGGCCTTAACATTATTCACTGCAGGGCTTAATGTGAATTAATATATAGTGTACACACATTTATAAATGTCCTAAATGGGTGGGTCTTTAACAAGGAATATTGACAGTAATAACAAAAAGAAATAATCCTTATATTTTCATTAAAAAAGATTATTTAAGGTCTGGCAAACCAGAGTTTTAATGAGACTGTTACAATGGAGAAATAGTGTTGGGAATGAGACAAGGTTCAGCTGCTGGAAGAGCTTTCATAGTTCAAAGTGAAATAAATGTGGTTGTTTATTCTCTTTTTCCCGTTGCTTTCCCATCATCTGGACCAGCCTCCTGGTGCAATGGCCATTTTTAACTCCAGGAATGGAACTGTATTTTTTGTGCTTTCAGGAAAAAAAATAAATAAAAAAAATTATTACTTTTTGTCTCACTTTCAGAAGTTCTAAAGCAAAAGGCCAAGGTTTGTTAGAAAACTGAGTTTGGGTTCTAGGAAAGAAAAGTGGATTTTTATGTATGGTCAGGAGCCAAGAGGCTCATCTAATAATATCAATATTTCTGTATTTATCTGATCATTTTTAAGCAGCTTCTTAAGGCAGATCCTGCTCAATTAAAATATATTTATTTTTAAAGAAATAAAGACTACAGATTATAATTGTAAATCCTGTTCCACAACAGCCAAAAGAATATTCTTTGTCAGCCTTATGAGAAAAAGAAGGAAAGCAAAGACTGATATAATGAAATTGCTGGTGCTGGAAGTGTCCTTGGAACTCCATCCTCTGACCTGGGGACAATTTGGGTGTTGATGATTTACAATCTTTATTGCTGAGAGTCTGGGAAATGATCGGATGATTTGGGTTTTAATTGAAATTTTTTTTGGTCAGACTGTTGCTATGGAGCTCGTGCAATGCAAAAGAGGTTTTTTGGGGTGATTTTCTCATGTTCTGGTGAACACTCCCACACTAAACACATTCTGTGGAAAAAAAAGAGGTTACCTGGCAAATAAAGGAGGGGTTTATTTTTCCCTTGTGTTACCCTGATCTGTTCTTTAAAATAATTTTAAAAATAGCCTTAAGGTTCTTTCCTGTTTTATCTTTCTCAAGAGAAATTCCTTGTTTTATGACTTTCACCAGAAATATCAGTTTTGATTTGAAAGCAGCAGGATCAGCCCAGAATGAGAAAACTCCAGACAGAGATCCTACAGACGTGCTCAACAATAGTAGAATTAACAAGTGAGAGCAAAGAAACAAACCCAGAAATATTCATTAAAAGCTCCAACATGATTTAATGACCTTGTTATATCAGTATTTTCCCAGCTGACAATTTTATTTCTACAAATTCTTAGTCACTCAAGAAAACATCCCAGTTTTTAAATATAATTTCTCCAATAAATCTATTTAATTGATATTTCCCAGCAGAAAAAAAGGACCACACCTGGCATAACTTAAACCACTGCACATGTAGATTGTTTTATATTTATTAACTTTAATTTTATATTTATTAAAATTATAGATAATTTTATATTTATTTTTTCTGCCATGAAAATTGGATAATAACTTTAGATTCTATTGAAAAAGAATCCACAGGCTGCTTAAGAACCAGACTTTCTTTTACATTTAGGAGGATATTTCTGGGGAAAATGCAATATTCCATCTTTAGCTTCCTTGGCAAATAACTGAAAGAAAGAGGTGGGGATGGGAAGAATTTTTGAATCCTTTTTTTGTTACTTTGCTCCCACTCAGACAGACATAAATAGTTTTAAAAAGCCATTTAATCACAGTGTGCAGGAAGAAGGCAGTGATTTTTTGTTATTTAGATCAATCTAAGAAGAGACCACGTTTGCCTGGCTTATTATCCTTGTTGGAATACTTAGGGATAGATTAAAATAGAAAACAGCCCTTTGTACCCATAAAGCAATACAAGTATTTGCCAATTTATGTATTACAGCAGCATTTTATATAAAAAAAAAAGGAAACTTTTTTACTTTTTTCTGTGGGTTTGTATGTAAAAAAATTTCCTCTTCCCATCCTTTGACCCCTTGGGGGTTTCTAGAGCATCTCCCACTCTTTCCCTAAAGGAGAAGTTGCTCCATAATTTTGTTTGCTCCTCTTAGAGCTGCAGGGGGGAAATGGCACCAGGTTTCCAGGAACATCATGGAAATGAAAAATTAAGAAGAAAAAAAAAGAGTTTATCTGGTAAATATCAACAACTGTAGGATTTATAATTGTGGTTTTAATCTTTGTATTTCCACCGCTACAGTTTTGCTCTCATCACATAAATAACTCTAATTTTGGGTTTTTTTTGCCAGTGGTGGTAAAATTTCTGAGTTATTGGCGCAGAAATACCAAAAAGAACAATTCCCTTGATATTTTTTATAGCTATTATTCTGTACAAAATGACACTGCAATTTAGTGTCACTTTTAATGGCATTCTCTATTGCCTTCTAAAATGAACTATGGGTCAATATTCTTTACATAAAGGATAAAATAATTGATATATATGTTTTCTAAAAGGCGTTTTATCTGTGAGACTCTGCTGTGCATGGAAGGAAGAAAAATTAAGAGGGAGAAGGGATTTCTCCTTGCTTTGATACTTCCAGAGGATGAAAATGCTGACTGTTTAAGCAGAGATGTGAGAATAATTTCAATAATAGTTAAATGTTATATGTCCACTCCACCTTTTCATGTGTTTGCCTTGGTTTGAAGGCATACAGGGAAAAATATCATTGATGGGCAAGACTTGTAGGGATGAAACACCTGGAATTTAGGGCTGAAATTCTTTTAAGAAGTCAGGATGATGTTGATATTGCCTGTGCTCATCCTACAATGTACTTGCAATACAAGACTAGACAACATTCCACTAAAAAAGCCAATGTGAAGGCCTGATATCCATCTTTTTTGTGTTCACACGGATGTTAAGAACAGATCCATGATCCTCTTGAGCTGGAATCAGTATAAATAATGAAAGAAATCAGCTGACATAAAGGAAATTGGAACCTGTTGCATCACAGACTGTTCCACACACCTTCACTCCACAAAAAACTCCAAGTTTTGATCATTTCTGTCAGGTTTAAAGAGTTTGATTTCCCACCAACTCCCTGTTAGGCAAAGATTCCAAGTTTATCAAGTCAGTGCCGTTAAAAATTCCAGATGTGTACCTTTAATACTCTTTAGAATTAGAATTTAATCCAAACATGTCAACAGCTTTCAAGGTGTTTGTGCAGATCAAGGGAGAAGAGTTTTGCCTTCAGCTTTTCCCTCCTGTTCTGCTAATGGGGTTAACACGTGTTTTCCAAGGACAGGGAATAGGATTCTGCCACAGACATTTGCTCACAAGAGTCAAAGACAGATTGAAGTTGGCAGGATATTAAATAAAGTTAGGCACTTTCAGGTTCCTAATCAAGCTTAGAGAAAGTTCACAAAATATTTATGAACTTACCTTTCCTTTGAATCGTTTTTTTCTGCTGTTCCAAATATAGAACTAGTCACAGAATTTTTCTTCTCTGTTCCAAAGGCTCTGACCTCTCTCATCAAGGCATGACTTTGCTGTAGTTGTTATGTAAGAGCTCTGAAATACATAAAAAAGGAGAAAAGGCAGCAGATTTTCTCTTTTTTTTATGATCTTGCAATAGTCTGACAAGATACAGCTGAAGAGCAGCTTATTCCTCTGTCTAATTGTGATGTGGAGTGGACAAAACCATAGATATTTTAAATCAGAAAGTAAGAGAAGTTAGAAACTTTGAAGGAAGGAGAAAACAGGACAAGGACAGTTTGAGGAGACATTCTATCACCAAATTTTCTCATTTGAAAAACATTTCAGTCTTTTTTTTTGTCATGCACATCAAGGGTACTCAGACAAGCAGAAATAATGGCCTCTGGCTAATGATTGAAAGGTAATGTCAAAGCACAGGGAACCCAGACTCCTGTGGCTTGTAATGAATTTCCCTCTTCTCCTTTCTGCTCTGCTCCACCCAGGAAAAATGGTAACACTGGGTGTGTTGCCATATCTTGGAGACAGAGAGTAATGTTACAGGTTGGAAAATATGTGCAATGATTGCCCAGGCCAACCTCTCAGTCAGAATAAATACAGTTACAGAAGGTCACTCAGGGCCTTTTGCAGTCAGGATTTGACTGTCTCCAAGCATGGAAATTTCCCTGTGTCTCTGAGGAATCTGTCTCAATATTTGACCACACACATGGCAATTATTTTTCCTGAGTCCTAATCAGAATTTTCCATGTTCTGGCTTGTGCCTCTTGTCTCTTTATCTACTGGAGCACATCTCTGAGAAGAGTCTGCTCTGTCTCCTCTGCACCCTCCCTTCAGGCAACTGTGGAAAGCAATTCTTGTCCCCCAGGCCTGCTCTTCTCCAGCTGAAAAGCCCAAATTCTCTCAGTTTACATGTTGCATTTTCCAGCTTGTGGCCAACTGGAGCAGTTGCTCTGGGCTGTGAGGTTTCTTTTGGCCCATTTTTTTTGGGGAGAACATCCCTGCCCTTCATTTATCAGGTCACATCCCAGCTTGACATTGTCTACAAACTTGCTGAGAGGGTTCTCTGTGCTGTCACAGAATCACAGAATGGTTTGAATTGTGAGAGACCTTCGGGATCAGCTCATTCCAATGTCATCAGTACCAAGCCCTGGGGTCACCATTAGGAACTGGCCATCCACCAGTGGACTTTGTACCACCAACCACCACCTCTGGAGACCAGTTTTCCAGCCCATCTTGTGCCTTTACTCACCCCAAGCCTCTCCACTTTGGCCCAAAGGATTTTATGGAAGACTCGGTCAATGACATTTCAAAAAAAAAAAAATAAAGGTAAACAGCACCTACTGCCCTTCCCCTGTCTGCAAGGCCACTTGTCTCACCATTTTTTCTTCTGTTTGCCCTTGGAAGGCCCTTCCTGGATTTTCGTGCTCTCAAACTGCTCTGCATGTGCCTGGATCCTTGAGATGAGGAAGTTCAAGAAGGCTGTGTTCAACAACCTCCCCATGGAATGAGGTGAAGGTGACAGGTTTGTGCTTTCACACAGAATTATGGAATAGTTGGGGTTGGAAGGGACCTCTGGAGATCATCCAGCCCAACCCCCTGCCAAGGCAGGGTCACACGGACCAGAGGGCACAGGAATGTATCCAGTTGGGTTTGGAATGTCTCCAGAGAAGGAGATTCCACACCCTCTCTGGGCAGCTGTTCCAGTCTGCAACATCCATGGAAAGAAGTTCTTCCTCGTGTTGAGAAGGAACTTCTTATGTTGTAGTTTATAGAAATTGCTTCTTGTCCTGTTGCTGGGCACCATGGAAAAGGGTCTGGCATCATCCTTTGGACACTTTGAGATATTTGTATGGATTGACGGGATCCCCTCTCAGCCTTCTCTAGACCCAGCTCCCACAGTCCCTCCTCATAAAAGAGATGATCCATCTCCCCAGCAATCCCTGTCCTTCCTGCAGCTATGTGGGACACAGAACTTTCTCCAGTTTTTTCCACCTCCTACGACTTAAAAAGTGATGGAGATGGTAGAGAGCAGCTTTCCAAAACCAGCCAGGGAGTGCCTAAGTTTTCTCATGTCCTTCCCCACTGGTGTGCTGGGTTCCTTTTCCCAGTCTCCCACTGGGTCCTGCCAAAAAGGTCTCCTGAACTCCAGGGCTGTGGATCTGCTTAAACCTCTCTCAGGTTTTTAAAACTGCAGCCACAGCCACATTTGGCTCCTCATCTCTGACCTGTTCTTCCTTGTTTGCTTGTGACAGCTCCCACTGTTACCTTGCTGGTCATTCTAAAGACGCCCTGGATTGACCAGGGAACCATCAGAGAAACAAGAGCTCCTGCAGGAAAGATCTCAAGTGAAAGCAGGAAAGTGGTTTTGAAGCTTATTGACCAGTTCATCAGCTGGATAGAAACATAGACAGATAGTTAGAAAATTAATTAAAATATGATGGACCACTGTCCTTTGGCAGTCTAATTTCATTGTCTTCGCAGGAACCCATTTGCTTTACAGAGACTTTTTTCAGACTGTTCCCTCTAAAACATACATTTCTGAGAAATAATGTACATGATCTCTGTATTTCCTATACATTATGTACTACTTATTGTGCATATAATGAGCTGGACCACCTCTTTCTTTGAGTCTGACATTGTGACCATTCATTGTGTGGCCTGCAGAGCCAAAAAAAGCTTTAAAAGTATGGTTTTATAGTCAGTAGAGTCAATGCCTCCTGCAGATGCCATGTTTTGTCCTTGGTGAGAAGGGCTGTTCTGTTCCCCTGTACCTTAAAAATGATTTTGATATCCCTGCAATTTTCATTAAATGTGATTAGTAGAGGAGTGTGTGTCAACAAGATTGACCAGGGATGATCTTGATTCAACTTGAGCAGAAAAGCAAGTCAGAAATGCAAATATTTAGAGACGACAAAGGCAGATCAATTGAATTATGATTTTCGTGGCTCTTGGTTTAGTGATTAAAATGACCTAGAGAAGAACTTCCCTTCACACTAATTCCAAAGGGATGAGGGGGAAGGGCCCACACCAGATGCCAGGAATTGCTTTCTGGCTCTGATGGGAATTTTCTGTACATGTAAAGGTCTAAGATTAGAGACCTTGAAGGCACGTGAGTTTTAACAGGATATTTAAGACACAAAGAATCTGACTCTTCCTATTTTTTCCTGGATCTGAAAGGATGTTTAACCAGCAGCTGTATTTGTTTTGAAAGATGCAATTGGATTTAACCTAATCCCAGAGACAGGGAGAAAGAGCCTGGGTTTATGAGCTGCTCTGAAGGGAGGCACCTGCTGAATTCAGGAGCACTTTGCAGTGCTTTCAGCACCCCAAGGAGCAAGAAAAGCCTCCAACTGAGTGGTACTGTTTATTCTATAACAATATGCTCTGATATATTTGGAAATTGATGATCCAGTGAGCCAGGCACAAATTGTGATTTACAGCACTGAAATGTTGCTCTACATTTACTTTCAATCAGCAAAGAAATCTCCCACAAAGTGCTTACTTATATACAGGGGAGAAACTTATTTACATCTGCCTCACAACCCTCAGAATTGGGAATATATTGGGCCTAAACACAGGGAAATGAAATGCACTAAAACATTTTCTCCCAGCAATTTGTGTCTAAGCACACGGAGGAGCCTGTGGTGCTGCTTAATAGGTTGTTGGGAATGAGCACATTGTGCAAAAAAGTCTCTCTGCTTTCAAAAATGAACAGGCCTGAACTGGGTTTTAGCAGATTAAGGGGAGACAGTTTTTAAATAAACAGGGTGTTTGTGCTTTGTTGCACTGCTCTAAATATTTTACTGTTGCAAGGTAAGTGTGAGGAGCTTGGTCTTGTGTGAGGAGCAAACCAACAGCATAATTAGATTTCTCATGGTCTGTAGGAGGCATTTGGAATTTGGTGATGTAGGAAGCATGTGGAAAAAAACAAAAGGAAAATATAATATGTCAGCGCAGAATTCAGAGACAAGGGGACTTAACTGCATAAAAAACTTCATTGTGTGATTTAGTGACCATTGGGGGATTTGGTCAGAGGTTGGATTTGAGCTTGGAGAATGATTCTATAATTCTCTTGAAAGATAAAGAAATGTTTTCCAAAATTTGTCATTTAAAGGTTTGATAAACTCTCCCATTTTTGACATTTCAGTTTAAATTTTCAATGTTCATATAGGTAATGATAAATCTCTAAACATCAGTTTTTTGCAGTAAGGCTGAACAATTTCGAAGTGAGTTGAATGAAAACTGCCCCCTCCTTGACAAAGAGCTGATAAATCATCTCTGCACATTCCATAAGCTACAAAACATAAATATCTTAATCTTAACTCCATAAATTACAGATAGACTCCCAAACCAAGGTGCATATGATTCATAAGATGTTTGCAGCTGCCTTAGGAAGGTGAGTTAAAGCTGAGCAGAAGCAGTGCTGGCCTTGGAAGATGTCTCCCAAAATGCACAGGATCCTTCCAGAAATGCCAGGATTTTCCAAGCATTCACTGAAATAATTTATTTCACCCTTCCATGGGAAGCTTTAACAGTGTTACACCCTATGGATCTGGGCAGGGCACTAACACACCCATATTATTATTATATTATATATATTATCTATAATATATATATATATAACCTCCTTTCACAGGAAGTGGAATAATTAAATGCCAACATGCTGCTTCCTTTTGACCTGCCCTTGGATTTCTGAGTTGCTCCAGCAAGAAAATCTCATTCCTTGGGATAAATTCTATGGGTTTGTGCTGCCCTGTTGTTTTCAGGTGGCATTTGTTGTTTTGTCTCTGGAAGGATGGTGTGGAATCAAGGGGAGCTACCAAGGAAATAAAGGAAGGCACTTTAAATGCACAACTGCAAACATGGGTGATGTCCATGTTGCAATGCAAGGATTCTTTTCCCTATATTCAGACACTCCTTCCTGGATAAACAAATAACTAATGACGCAGCAGAAAGTGAATTTTAAGGATCTAAAATCAAAGTTGGCAAGGCAAGCCTGAATGAGGTCCTGCTACAAAATGACCTTTAGTTTTTCCCAGCCCACCTTTCACCTCATCACCCGCCCCGACAGCAGCAATTTCTGACTCGTTAACATTTCCTCTCGCTTTGGATCATTTTGTGACAGCCATTCCCAGCCACCTCCTTGTTCTCACTGACCCTCTCTGGCCCATTACCATTTGGAAAAGGTTTCCCAGGCCACCATCCTGCCTCAGGCCATGGTGATGGCTCATTGAAACTCTTTCCCAGAGGGCTGATCTTACATCCCTGGCTCCACATCTTGTGGAGCTCACAGGCCATCCATAGGAAACATTTCTGAGCTGGAAAGAAGGATTTAGCTTGATTACACTTATTTTTTTTTACTACAGGTGAGCATGGAAACTGGAAGCTGCCAAATGCAGTAACAGTTAAAAATCATCCCTAAATCAGGAACATAATTACGACCAATTCTTTTTCCTCCAGAGATAATTTACCATTACCTTGAGGCAGGTGTAGCAGAGCAAGAAAAAAAAAGCTGATATTTGTGGATGGATTCTGCCGAAAAAGGGTTAATGCAATTACCTGATTATCAGGACCATATTTATCTATTTTTTTCCAAAAGCTAATTAAAGTGGGGTGCATTTAATTACCATATAAATTCCAAGTTGTCTCAGTGGGAAGTGGGAGGAACAGGACAGAACTATACCATTAAGCATGTGAGTAGGTGAAATGATGTACATAAAATGCTTCTTTAATCAATATATGTGCAAACTGTTGAGAGCCTGGTGGTATTTTGCAGAGGGTTTTTGCAGCCAGGCTGACTGTAATTTTTTTTTAATTCTCTGTAGGTTTTTGATTTCCCCTTTGCATTAGATCATCATGTTCCAGCTCCACTTTGGAATATCTCTGTGCAGCAGTGTGACCTTATCTCCTGCAGCAGCAGAATAATATGAATAACTCAGGTAATTTAGGGCCAGTGACAAAGAGAGGCTGGTGCAGGGATTAGAAAGCATCAAGCTACAGGTACTGATGGAGAGGAAGGAGAACATTATTGTTGTGTTCCTGATGCTTCCCACCCCTGAACCAGCAATGGGCAGGGACACCTTCCACTATCCCACGTGGCTCCAACCTGGCCTTGGACACTTCCAGGGATCCAGGGGCAGCCACAGCTTCTCTGGGCACCCTGTGCCAGGGCCTCCCCACCGTCCCAGCCAAGAATTCCTCCTCAGTATCCCATCTAACCATAGCAGTGGGAAGCCATTCCTCCTTGTCCTGTCACTCCAGGCCCTTGGAAATAGTCTCTTTCTAATTTTCACAGCAAAATATCAAAAGTATCATTCTATCTAAAATTAGGAAAATAGAAATGACCCCTTTTGCAGTCAAGCTGGCTCAAAATACAGGGAAACCCTGGCGCACCTACCTGAACTGGAGGTATTTAATGGGATGTGAGTCTAGCCCTGCTTTAGCTACTGCCATGTCATGGACGGATTAATTTCTGAAAGCTTAGGATTTTTTTTTCCTATTTTACAAGACAGGTTTCTCTTGTGTTATTCAGAATATACATCTAGTCTCAAACATGCACATGTAGAGCACAATTCCTGTGTGTTATTGAGAGTAAAGGATAAAGGTTCTAAGGATGGTCCTGAGGAACCAGGAAAAGTGACCCAGCGAATGATCATGGGATCATTAAGGTTGGGAAAGATCTCCAGGATGACCAAGTCCAAGCTTTGACTGAACCTCACCTTGTCAACTAAACCCCAGCACTACATTTACTTAGTGTTTCAACAATTCCAGGGATGGGGCTCCAACTCAGAATCATTTAGGTCGGAAAAGGCCTCCAAGGTCATGGAGTCCAAGCTGTGCCCCATCCCCACCTTGTCCCCGAGTGTCACATCCAGCCCTTCCTTGGACACTGCAGGGATGGGCACTGCAACCCTCCCTGGGCAGCCCCTGCCAAGGCCTGACCCCCCTTTCCAGGGAGAAATTCCTGCTGGTGTCCAACCTGCCCCTCCCCTGGCCCAGCCGGAGGCCGTTCCCTCTCCTCCTGCCCCTTGTTCCCTGGGAGCAGAGCCCGACCCCCCCCGGCTCCCCCCCCCTGGCAGGGATTGCAGAGAATTCCAGGTGCCCCCTGAGCCTCCTTTTCTCCAGGCTGAGCCCCCCCAGCTCCCTCAGCTGCTCCTGGGGCTCCAGCCCCTTCCCGGCTTCCTTCCCTTCCCTGGACACACACGAGACCTCCAACAAAGGGAATAAAAGCAAGAGAAACACAAAATACTCACCAGAAGTTATGCTTAAAAGAATATTTAGACTAGTCAATCATTATCTCATAATTTAAAAAAAAAGTGCAAAGGAAAGCAAGTGAAAAGTTATCTTTTAAATAGATATTAAAATGCTAATGTTTCATGCTTATAATGATGCTCTAATAAGAGTGGGAGATGAGAATGATTGTAACCAGTAATGTACCAGCTCCCGTTTTAGCTGTCACTTTATCAACATAATTTTGTGGTTCTGTCAGCTTGTTGGAGCTCTGTTGATCCCAATGTATTCCATTTCCTTGCTGAGTGCCTGCCGGGGTGAGGCAATATTGTTCCAGAGTGAAATGCCTTTGCTTCTGTGAAAGAGCTTGAGTTGATCTTTAATCTTTTCTCAAAATGAATTTTTCAAAATTATTTTTAAATGAGCTTTTAGTGCTGGTGAAAGGTGTGAGAGGTATTTATTCCCATTTTTTTTCTCTTTTTTCTCTCCGAGTCAGGACATGAGGTGCATATCTCATTATAAATGACAATTTTCTAGATGAAAAAATCTCTCCCATTATATCACAGACTGCAGCAGTGCAAATTTCCCCATATTAACTCTTCTAGCCCAGGTTATTAATATTCCAGCACCTCACATCTGTAATGTTTCATATGAGCCAAATAACTCTGCAAGTGACTTTTGCAGATCCATGAGATACCAGACCCATCTTCTTCTTTCACTCTGTCATGCTCATCTTTAAATTTTATTTCCCTTTACATTCCTTCTCCCTTCTAACTGGCACTGATTTCAATCTATTACTTCAGCAAAGACTATTGCCCATGAAAATATGATCTGAAATTTCTATATTGTTTCAAAGAAGCAACAGAAGGAGCCCAGTGAGTTTAATAAAAATAAATAGTTTGATATTCTGTATTGATACTCTCCTATTTGTCTGTTCAAGAGGGCATAAAACACATACAACACCCCTCCATGCACACAAAATCCTTATTTATTTATAGCAGAATTTGCACTGAAGTTTAATACTGAATCTTTTCATAAAGGGATATCCAGCTGCCAGGGGCCAAGGAATGTAATGGGATGAATGGATTTCACCAGGATCCCAGTTGGATGGGACTGAAATTCCACCCTTTCCTGACCATTTCCTATGACTGTCACGCCATCCACCTACTGCAGTTTTCCTTTTATTTTTAGGTAACTGACATTTTCTCATTCAAGGACCATTTATCCACATTCAAATAACAAAGGCAGGGGAATTTCTGTTAATCTGGGAGCGTGAAAAAAAAGGAGATAAATCATGGAATCCCAGGATGGTTTGGGTGGAAAGGGACCTTATAGATCATCCTATTCCACCCCCTGCCATGGGCAAGGACACCTCCCACTATCCCAGGTTGCTCCAACCTGGCCTTGGACACTTCCAGGGGTCCAGGGGCAGCCACAGCTTCTCTGGGCACCCTGTGCCAGGGCCTCCCCCCCCTCCCAGCCAGGAATTCCTTCCCAACATCCCATCTCTCCCTGCTCCCTGGCAGTGGGAAGCCATTCCCTGTGTCCTGTCCCTCCATCCCTTGGAAACAGTTTCTCTCCATGTTTCCTGTAGCTCCTTCAGGTCCTGGAAGGTCACAATGAGATCACCCTAAAGCTCCTCCTCTCCAGGCTGAACATTCGCAATTCTCCCAGCCTTTCCTTGTGTGCCACATCCATGTGGGACTCTTGCCTGCAGAAAGCCAAAGAAAACAGGTGTTCCCTGGAAAAAAGGGCCTGGAGGGGAAGGTGTGAGGAGCAGCTGAGGGCACTGGGTGTGTTGAGGGGGAGAAGAGGAGCCTGAGGGGAGAGACCTCATTGCAGGGACAAGTCCCTGGGCAGGGGCAGAGGAGGGGCAGGGACTGAGCTCTGCTCTGGGGGACCAGGGCCAGGAGCAGGGAATGGCTGGAGTTGTGTCAGGGCAGGGGGAGGTTGGAGCTCAGCCCCAGGTTGTGCTTTGCCCACAGGGTGGGTGGGCACTGCCCAGGCTCCCCAGGGCAGTGGGCACAGCCCCAAGGCTGCCAGAGCTCCAGGAGGGCTGGGATGATCCTCTGGGCACAGGGGGGCTCTTGGGGATGGGCCTGGGCAGGGCCAGGGGTTGGACTCCATGAGCCTTGGGGGTCCCTTCCAGCTCAGCATCTCCTGGGATTCTGTCAATCCAATTAGCTCTGGGAAGGATGCCCAGAGTCAGCCCCAGGATCTGCATTCCACAGACCCAAATCCCAGCCCTCTAAATGTGGCACAATGAGACAAGAAGAGAAATCCACAGCCTGGAAAAGCCTTTCCCCCAGTGCTGAGTCTCTGAAGGGGTGAACGGGCTCAGGAGAGGAGTCACACCCCATATATATTTTATAGATCTAGATCTATAGTTTAATTTCTAAATGTCACTTCTCTCCCATCAGCTCCCAGCCAAGGCCTATGGAGCTGAAATCCCCTCTCAGAAGTGACAGGACAGGGACCTGCTGACCTGAGGATAAAGGAAATACTTTGCTACCTGCTCACAACAATCCCCCAGCCAGGAGTGAATGCCAGGCTTTTCTTGCACCCCAGAATGATCCCTGAGGAGCTGCTGCTCCCTGGGAGTCGTGTCTGGACGACGTGTCCCAGTGCAGGATGTCACCTCACAGGGGGATGTAACACAGAAAGAAGGAGCAGCAGGGGGTGGTGTTATTTCAATTTAAATACCAAACCTTTCCTTTTCATCCCTGTTTTCTACAAACAATGGCTACAAGTCGATTTTGTCCAAGAGAAATATCTGGTTTTTTACAGTTATTGTGTTGACAGAACCTGCAAAGTTTCTTGTTGCACTGGAAGACTTTGAGCCTCTGATCCGGGCACTCAAATTAACATCCCTTATTTTTGAAGAACCCTTAGCTTTGTTCACCTTATTCACAGATTAAATCTGCACGAGGTGGGTTTGAGTGCTTAAAAAAACCTTTAGGAGAGACTTGAGGGTTTCTTCTTGCTTATGTAAATCTGTTTCTTTTTCTATGTATATTCCCTCCTTTTTGTGTGCAAATTCCCTTCTTTTTGTGTGCAAATTCCCTTATCCCTGGAGTATTCAACCCATTCCAAAGGGTGAGTGGGAGACAGCTGAAGGAAAAGTCAACTCCTAAAATATTTCTACTGTGCCCTGGTGCCTTCTCTCAAAAGGACAATTTTGACCCAAGTCAACCTTGCACAGAAAAATAAGAGTGATGGAATATTTACATGCCCAAACCACTAAAATAATCTAAAAGTTCATGATTTCTCATTAAAGACCTGTCTACATTGGCCTAAAGAAGCTGTATCATCTTAGAAAACTTATTAAAAGGGAATAAAGGGGTAATTTAATTCTTTAAATCAAGCATGAATATGTCCCAAATGATAAAAGAAATCTAATTCTCTTTAATTGTCTTCTGTGATTTTCAACTTTTACATAATCTGTAGATATCACACTATTAATTAATTAAATAATAGATATTCCAGCTATTTATCTAGAAACTGTTTAAATGTATCTACCACAGGTTAATATAAATTAAAACATAAAGCTGTTAATAACAAACCTAAAGGTACAACATGGAAAAGGAAGATACTTGTTTTCTACTCTCAGGTTGTTGATTTTAAATATAATTTAATTTTTAGATTGTAATTGCTCATCCTTAAAACCTGACCTTTTCTAACAGGTATGGAGAGAAAATAGTTCTATATAAAATTTATGATTCATATACGTATTCTTAAAATGATTATAAAGGTAATAAAAAATATTTAAATTTTTATTGTACCAGCTGTGCTTTTTCATTGCAATTCTTAAAAGGCAAATAAAAAAATGTATCAAAAATATGAAATATTTTGATCTTTTGAGTCATTTCTGCCCCTAATCAGGGCTGAGTGTTGGGTTAAACACCCTGTAATTTGGTAAGATTAGATCCAAGCCTGGCTTTAGTGCTTTTTCCAGAGCTACAGGCTTTCCAAACTCATATTACAAATATCCAGCCAAAAAAATTATAATTATATAATTAGTATATATATTATAACATATTATATATAACCATATATACAATGTTTTATAATATGTTAATTATATGATTAAAAAGGGGAGCACACACTTGAATTCAGTTTCATATTGAGGCTTTGGGAAATTTATGGACAGTTTGTAAATAATATAAAAGAAATATTTGCAGAAGATGCTGATAAAAACATAAAATTTAAAAATCCTGATAGTTCATCAATTTACTTTACTTTAGTGGGATTTTTGGCTGCTCCAGTAGGTCAGGATGCAGGAAATACTTGTCATCAGAGAGATTAATTGATTAATGAATTAATTAGGGCAGAGATGGCGCTCCTTCCCCTGTGCTCTGCACTGGAGTTGCCACATCTGGGCTCCTGTGCACAGCTGTGGGTTCTCAGCATTTCCTGAAGCAAATCCAGTGGGAATAATTCAGATCCTGGAGCAACTTTTACATGAGGGAAGGTCTAGGAATGCTCAGCCTAGAGAAGAGGAGGGTCAGGGGGGATCTTATCAATCAGTATCAATATTTGATAAGGAGGGCAGTGAAGGAGATGTTGCCAGAGGTGTCAGTGACAGGACAAAAGTAATGGGCACAAATTGCAATTTGCAGCCCCAGATTTCAGGCACCTTGGGCATAGGGATGATCAGGGAAGAGAACTGAGGAATCCTGATATTTGATTATCTCCCTTCTGCAGTTCTCTGTGGGCACGAGGGTCTGCAGTTTAAAGTCTGATTGAAGTTGCACTAAATAACTTGAAAAACCTGAAATTAAATACAAGGTCCCCCATCTTTTCATGATATTGCAGAAATATTATAAACTTTTTAAAAGTACTAGGACAGCTACTCCCTGAAGCTTTCAATTCCACTTGGAATCACATAAAAAGAGATGATAAAGGACACATTTTAAAAAATTACACAAAACTTATTGGCTATTACTTGGGAAAAGATAACATAAACCTCAGCAGCTTCTTCTTTGAATGTGTTATATTTGGTTTTGTTCCTCTTCCATAAAACCTTTTTATTTTCTTCTTTTATTTCAGCTGATGGATAGACAAATATTTTTCAACAGGATACAATAAGCCATACAAAAAGATGAAGTGCATTGCTTTTATAACTTGCAATATAAGCATATTTCCAGTGAGGGAGAACAGAGGTTTCTCAACTCTTCCTAAGCCAGAAGGACAATATAATGAGTAGAGGAACAAAAGCTGGTGATAAACCTGGACAACGAGTTCCAAAAGGCTCAGGAATTGCAAAGGGCAGCAGTGCAGAGCTGAGGAATTTGACTCTTTTCCCTTGAACTCTGTAGGGTTTCCAGGCTATGTGGAGACTGTGAAAAGCCAAAAATGCCAGCAGGGATGTGTGAGCACATGAGAGGGCAGGGTTTTACAGTCCCAAAGAACTCCTGAGCATGGCAGAAAACCTGGGAGAAGCCAAATGTTCCTCGAGTTAATGTTCCACTGCTGCTGGAAAGAGCAGCACACACAACATCAAAGCCTCTTAATATGTAGTTTNAACCTGGGAGAAGCCAAATGTTCCCCGAGTTAATGGTCCACTGCTGCTGGACTCTTAATATGTAGTTGGGAACATTGGAACTCTGAATATAAAAGCAAATGTGCTGGAGGAAATGTCCCCTGGGTCACCTGAGCCAAGGGCTCCTGCAGCGCCCCTTGGGCATGGGAAGCACTTGCAGGCTGGATTTTTAGACAAGGGTAGAAGACAAATGACCAAAAGAAGTGACAGAGTGAGCCTGTAAATTCAAATAGGCTGATCTGGGGACAGTTTGGAGTCTGTGCTTGTGAAAAACACTTCATAAGTTGAAGAGTTTTTTACCAAAATTGTAACCAGTGCTCATTCTGTGCAATGAAAAACTATGCAAGAGTGTGGATTGGCAAACAACTAAAACAGAATTTTGGAAAAGCTTCACATTAAAACACCTTTCCAGTTCATTGACTCTTGCCATCCTTTATCAAGTATTTCATAAGTATATTGTTCATGATTTTCTGGGCACAGGGGCTGGATGGAGATTTAGAAGTGGCTGTGAGAGAGTTTAGAGACTGTCTGTTATTCCTCAGGATGTGGCACAGTAGGGGAGATAAATTAAACAATCAGAGGAAGAAAAGAAAGCAGTGTTTCAAAAGAAAAAGCACCTTTATAAGTAAAACACTCAAACATCTGGAGTCAGGACTTTGTGGCTTCCTTATATACCTGTTGATACCCTCTGCATCCTGCAGAGATCTTTTCAAGGATTTGCTTTCCTCTGTTGATTCTGAGACCACATTTTTGTTCAATGTTTGCTCATTTAGAAGGATTTCTGGAATTAATTGCTTGAGAATCGTCAGCTCACTGTTCACCTCACTGAATCAGGCAGAGAAACAAACCTTCTCTACAGACATGGAAAAGGAGGGGAAAAAGGAGAAAGAAGAGAGCAAAAAGATTGTTTTTGAAATCTAAGATGGTAGATTTTGACCCTTATTCCCTGACAGAATGCAAGAGACCATCACTCTTTCCTCACATGCTCATATAGTCGTGGCAAGAACAAACCACAAAAAAACCCACCTCAAACTAAACAAAAAGTCCCAACCCCCAAACAATGCCCTGTTTAGAACAGAAATTAATTACTAATTCTTGTAGCAGTCTTGCCTGTATCTGCCAGCGCTAGGAATAATCACCCTATTCTAGAATAAATTGATTTTGATTCTTAGTCTTTCTCACTCTTTTTCCCTACATAGGCTCAAATTCCCTTTTTTCTCTGTCTCTTCAACCCAACTGGACACCAGCTGTATTTGTTTCCTAAATGTAAGATTTATGAGTTTATGAATCGAGTTTCTGAGTTTCTGAACTGCCATCTCCCCTCTGGGTTAGATCAAAGATCTCCCTGGTTCAATCTCACAGAACCCCGGGATGGGTGAGGCTGGCAGGGCCCACAGTGTCCCATGTGGTGCCACCTCCGGGGCTGCTCTGGAGCTGAACAGCCCCAGCTCCCTCAGCCTTTCCTGGGCACAGAGATGCTCCGGCCCTTGGGCATCTCCAGCAGCTCCCAGGCCCTGCTGTGCTGAGGAGCCCCGGGCTGGAGCCAGCCCTGCAGATGTGGCTGCCAGGGCTGGGCACAGGGGCAGGATCCCCTCCCTGCCCTGCTGCCAGTGCTCTTCCCGGTGCTCCCCAGGACCCCATTGCCCTCCTGTGTGCCCACAGGACACACAGCTGGTCCTTCTCCCAGAGCTGCTGTCGCCGTGTCGCCCCAGCCTGTGCTGGTTCATGCAGGGTTTCTTTGCCAGGTGCACTTGCCCTTGTCCTTATATCCATCTTATTGCTGAAAACAGGCACCAGTTAATGGCTGGGGAATGATATGAAAACAGGGCTCCCATTTCCCAAACACAAATCTACTGCCCTGGAGGGGAGCGATCCTGGAGAGATTTTGCTTTCATGAAAATAAGAAGACACGACGCAGCTGGTGGTAGTGTAGTAAGTGGGATATTTTACTCAAACATGGCAGGTTTTTATTGAAATGAGAACTGATTTTATGCTGTCTTTAGATAAATTAGATCTCTTTTAGAACAGATTGGCCAGGGATATTCAAACCTGACTGGATGAAGTCTTGGGCAACCTGTTCCCAATGACACTGCTGAGCAGGGTGGGTGTGTACAAGGGAATCTCACAGCATCCCAGGAGATGCTGAGTTGGAAGGGACCCCCAAGGATCATCCAGCCCTGCCCAGGAAACCCCAGGAGTCCCCCCCTGTGCCCAGAGGATCATCCCAGCCCTCCTGGAGCTCTGGCAGCCTTGGGGCTGTGCCCACTGCCCTGGGGAGCCTGGGCAGTGCCCACCCACCCTGTGGGCAAAGCACAACCTGGGGCTGAGCTCCAACCTCCCCCTGCCCTGACACAACTCCAGCCATTCCCTGGCTCCTGGCCCTGGTCCCCCAGAGCAGAGCTCAGTCCCTGCCCCTCCTCTGCCCCTGCCCAGGGACTTGTCCCTGCAATGAGGTCTCCCCCCTCAGGCTCCTCTTCTCCCCCTCAACACACCCAGTGCCCTCAGCTGCTCCTCACACCTTCCCCTCCAGGCCCTTCACCCTCAGAAGTCCCTTCTAATTAAATGCTTTTTTGATTCCATGGCAGTGACAACATTAATCTAAATGTCTTCCTCCACAACCTCTGACCAAGGATCCTGACAATTTATTTTGGATGTCTGTCACACCAGTAGTCAAGGGAGGGTTTATTTTCCTGGGAATATCTTTGTGATCACATTTCAGATCACCAACCATGTTGCTCGTAAATGAAACACACCCAGGACCCCAACCCATGGCTTCATTCTCCAAAACAAAGAGTTGAGCAGAGGCCGTAAAAATTGTGATTCCTTTTTGCTACCCTTTAGCATGGGGAAAAGTTTCTAGCATTTTATCTGGATAGGGACAAGCAACTGGAAAAGTGAAACCTCAGGAGGCCACATTGCTTTTGGATTCTCCAGTGGCCACAAAGGCAGCAGAAAGGAGCTTGGTTTCTTCAGAGGCTTTATATTCTCCCCTTGTTCTCTAGTTCCAACACAGATTAGGTTACAGCTGAGTTTGGGAAATTAAAGCTCCAAGAGCTCAGTTTGTTCCTTGATTTTGTACTTCCCACCCACTGACTTGGATGGAGAGCTTATGCTGGGAATGTTGGACTGAAGCCTTTGGGAAATAAGCTTAAAGAAGTGAAATTATTCAGTTTTGTATCATTTCCAGAGACAGGAAGAGGCTGATTAGAGCTGGTGGTTTCTAGTGGCATAAAGCTGATGGTGTCTCTTGGTGTTACAGCCAATGGGAGGATTTTAATGAAGATTTGGCTTTGGAAACCTAAAACTGGCTGTTGTACAGGACCAGGAAGGTAAATAAAGTATTTTATGCGGCCTTTTTGCTGAATATAATGAAGGTTGCTGTTCCCATTGTGGTCAGGATGAGGGTTGGGAGCCTAAAGATCACACAAGTCACTCCCTCACTGGCTTCTCCAAGTCCCTCAGTGATTCAGTGAGAGGGATCAGTTCATCTTTTCTTACAGCAGGATCCAGCACCCTGAAATCAGAGCACCTGGAACTGAGACTTAGGAAAAGGCTTAGCCTGGGATGCTGTTGGATTGTCCCGGTGTGAGGAGTCAAGAGAAGGTCACTTGTGTTTGACCTTCCTGCAAATATTTTTACCTTAATTGTGGTGCAGTTGGGAATTGTGATTAGTGCCAAGGCCTCGCTGATCAGCATTTTAATATGGATCACCAATGGAGGAAATGACTTGCTTTTGTTGGTCAATGAAAATTTGACATTTAACTCTCTGTATTCCACTGCCCAAGAACTTATGAAATAAACTTACTCACATTACAATCCAAACTCAAAGGTCATTTCTAGTAGTTTCATCATACAACCATCAGAGTTAAATGAAAACACTATGTCTTTCAATGAATTTTCTTTCCATCTCTAATCTTTCCTAAAAACCCAGGAGATATAAAAATGGATAATGAGATTATCCTGCTTCACCCACAGTGCCTATTTCCATAATATCAATGAGCACTGTGCATGGTGAAAAGTTGGGTGAAAAAAAGGTCACAACAGCTGATTCGATGCCAATGTCTCTTGTTATATTATTTGGAAGGCTCAGGTTAAAATGCAACATGTAGGCACTGACCAACACAAAGAAAAATCTACTTCCTCATCCTTTGGGTTTTGAAGAAGAAAAAAACAAACCAGGCCTAAATGTGAAAATCTAACTCAAATCTAAATCCTAAATTTTGGCTTCAATCAGGGTCATATTCTCCTGTTAAACAACAACAAATCTGGCTGTTCTTCATGGAAACCACTTTTCTGTGGTTTATTAATGTGGAATTTTCAGGACCCAACAGCATCTGGTAAAAAAAGCATTTCTAGATATGGACATCGTGCCTTAGGTTACCATATTTTAGTAGAATTATTTGATGGTACTCACCAATGGCTTTCCTTTTTCTGTGGGTTTTCCCACCTGTGACAGAAACTGGCTGCACAATTTGGAGTCCAAACCTAAATTTTAGTCTTAAATTATCAAGTAAAAGAAAGGTTTTGTATTACAACACCACCAGCCAGCACCATAACCCTCAATTTGGGATTTTAGCCATTTTGCTGCAGTAGAAAAACCCCATATTTTGATCTCTAATACAGACACAACTCATTCCTTATCACCAAAGCCCTTCCAGAAGGCTGAAATAAACCTTCAGTCTTTGTTTTACCTTATCTACTGTTAATTCTGATCAAATTTCAGAGGCATCATTACCCTTTCTCCTAATTCTCTTCCAATCCCTGAATACAGAGGAACAAACTGGGCTCCAGAACCTTTATATTTCTTATTTGGTGTCACAGCCCAGAGTTGCAGGCTTTTATTAGAACTTTCCCCTAAATCCATACTTGGATTTACCTAAACACTGAAGGCTTTGCAGAATCCTCATACAGAATGGGATCTTTAATCTTTATGTTCTAAAATTCTTGCCATAAAAACTATGGAGCCAAATCCTTATCAATGAACTAAAAATAGGCTTTTATCCAATCCATCCCTCATTCTCTTGGAATCAAGAGAATAAAGCAGTATCCAAGAGAATAAATTGATTCTTCTGCCTTGAGCTGCTCTAATGTTCCCAGTGTCATATCATATCTAGAAAATAACTGGAAGGAACAACATGGATATCAAGGGGGATAAGATGATTTCCTGAGTGAGGAGCACCACAACCCTGGCCTTTGGTTCCTGCTGAGATTATGCTTTGAAACCTGTGACAAGGTTTAAACCCAGTGAATCTTTTCCTAATTTCAGAGCCATAATCAAGGGCTGAAATCAAAGCTCTAATTGCAGCTCCACAGGCAGAACCCACAGAAAATGCACTTAAGGCAGTGGCTCCCTGTGATAATCTCTTGTCTCTTGGTGTTAGATAAGGGCAATCTAATTAAAAAGGGGTTTTTCACACCTTTTCCCCTCAAATTTTAACCCTGAGCACAGGCCTAAGCCAGGCTTGAATTATACCCAGTAGGTGAGAGCTACAGAAGGCTTGGATGTGTGATATATATGTGATACCAGCAGCTTTTTCCTGTCCTGCACACTGAGTTCTGTATCAACCTCAGAAACTCAATTTCTTTTCACAAGATCTGCTCCCAAACCACCAGTTCCACACACAGAGCTCAGCTGGCTCCTCACTTCCACTTCCCAAAGCATTTTAACAGGAGTTCACTGCTTTTATCTCCTCTGCTATGACCTGAAAAGTTGAGTTAATTGTACTCTCTGCTCCAAAAAAAAACCCAAAACCACCAGAAAAACACATTTGTTAACAAAAATCATTAAAAAAAAGCAAATATTTGGAAAACAAACCAAAATTCTGTACAAAACTTCTGTGATGGAGGATAAAATACTCTGAATTTCTTTCAGAGATATAAATGATTTATAAAGATATAATTACCTCAGGCACAAGTAATGGATGAAAGGCACTCCTGGCTTGGCTGTCAGTACATTCCCTGAAATGAAGCTCAACAAGAAGAGCCTGGAATTTCCAGTTAGGTGTAGCTGAAGTCTCAGCACTGAAAGGAGCAGCAAATAAGCTTAGTAACCACTTTCTTTTTATAAAGATTTTCTCTGTTCCCAGAGGAAAAGAGAATTCAGGCAGCAACTGTAATCTATTCTGCAGAGTGGAATCAATAATGGGCAGGAAACAAAATAATAAATAACACTGTCCTGTTGGATGGAGAGAAATGGAAATAACAGCTCTGGTGCAAATGAGGAATGACAGAAACAAGGCAGAAAAAACCCAAAACATGCCATGTAACTCCATTTGCAAGAAAATGGGGTTTGCCTGCAATCTGAGAGAACAAAAACATGAACAAAGTACCTTTGTGACATGCTCTGAACAGAATGTGGGGTTTTCTGAAGGAAAGAAACAGGAATATTCAGTAAAGTCATTTTTATTCCCCTTTTAGGACTTGCCCAGGCTACAATATTATTCATTAGACTGTTACAAATTGTCTCATTAGCAGAAAAATGGTAAAATTCAGAGCTGCAGTATCAGAGCCCTGAAGAAAAGAGTTCTTTGACCTCCAAAAGTGCAGGATTTTGTAAGTTTGACCCATGTGGGCATTTCTTCTCTCACAGAAGCTCAAGTCCTTCAGCAGTGCAAGGGGAAAGGCAAAGAACTGGCCTTGCTGGGACATCCTGTTCCAAGTTTTCACTTCCCCTTTCCCTGTCTGTGGCATTGGATGGTGGATACAACCACATGACAGCATTTATTATAAGAAATTCCTGCTGATGGCATCACAATAATTACACAATATCACAATAGTTGTCACAATAATTACACCGATTTCCCCTGCAAACTCCATGTCCTCAGCACGAGGAAAAGTAGAAGCTGCTACTCAGTGCAAGAAAAGATTCTAAATTTAAATCCAGTAGTTTTGCACTCATTGCAATGAAGAGTCACTATTTCTTACATCTTGTTAATGTACATTTTTCTACTTCATAGGCTGAGAGTCTCCAACCTATGGAGACAGCATAGACTTGTCTCTTAGCTTTTTTTTTAATTGTTTAATTCTTATCAAAGGCAAATCTAGTTGTGCATGTCTGATTAGGTCCTGCCAGCACAGATTTTGTGCCTGCCCAGAGCAGAATGGTCAGACCTTGACAAGGTCAGGCTCCAAAAGCAGCCTAAGATCAGACTTTAGTCACCAGAAGCTGTGAGTGACATTTAAACACAGGTTTTATGGCATTGCAGCTCAGCATTGCAGGTTTCATGCCATATTTAATATTTTTCCACAAGTGCAAACCTGATACTACTCTACCAGGACTCAGCTCCACCACTCACAGGACATTTTTTAGCAGAATAGGTGTGGCCATTCAAACAACATTATGAATTTTGGAAAGGTCAAGATAATATTTCACATTATTCCAATGGGTTCTCTGCTCATTTTGGATGATACTTTATAATTTCCCCCCCCACCCCCAGCATACGACATGACCCAACATTCGATTCTTCTGATACAGTTTATGAAGAGAATGCAAATTTTCACAGAATTGACATTCTGAGATTGACAACTCCAACTGAATGACACTTATTTCCGGAGGTAGCTCCATCTTTCTTGGTTCTCAGCAGATACAATAATCTTTCGGCTCATTAGAGATGTAACTAAAGACTTTCCAAGAGTCCAGAGCTCTGGGAGTTCATGCTTATTAAAAATAATAGTTCTCTCTACTGATTTGTTTGAGACTTCTTCAACCCCTCTGGCTGGGAATAGTGAAAGGCAGGAGAAGATTTGTTGTGTCAGGAAATCTTGACGAGTATTTCAAGTGCAAAACCATTAACAGCCATTTGTCTTCTTATATATAACACAGTAAAATATCAAACTTGAGCAACTTAGGGCAAAGTCTTGTGCTCTGCAGATCTGTGAAGTAGCAGATGCTCGTAGTCATTGGTTTTGTTTCCACAGGATCATCACAGAATCCTGGGATGGTTTGGGTTGGAAAAAGCTCATCCAGTGCCACCCCTGCCATGGGCAGGGACACCTCCCACTATCCCAGGTGGCTCCAACCTGGCCTTGGACACTTCCAGGGATCCAGGGGCAGCCACAGCTTCTCGGGGCACCCTGTGCCAGGGCCTCCCCACAGGAGGGGAGGAATTCCCAGACAGGAATTCCTTCCCAATATCCCATCCAAACCTACTCTCTGCCAGTCTGAAGCCATTCCCTGTGTCCTGTCCCTCCAGCCCTTGTCCCCAGTCCCTCTCCAGCTCTCCTGGAGCCCCTTTAGGCTCTGGAAGGAGCTCCAAGCGCTCCCTGGATCCTTCTCTTCTCCAGGTGAACATTCCCAGCTCTCCCAGCCTGGCTCCAGAGCTGAGGGGCTCCAGCCCTTGGAGCATTTCCATGGCCTCCTCTGGACTTGCTCCAACAGCTCCACATCTACAAAAGCTTGGGCTGGAAAACTTGGCATCAGATCCAGCTCTCAGCTGGAGCTCCCTCCCTGCACCCACACATCCCAGCAGAAATTCCATCCAGCAGATATTTGAGGTCTCCTCCTGGTTTTTCCTGTGTCAGGGATGTTGCTGGGATTTGAGATGATGCTGCTGGAGGGGAAACATCAGGATTTTGTCAGTTCGTTTATTTTTCCCAATATCCCATCTAAACCTCCTGCCTGTCAGTTTGAAACCATCTCCCCTTTTCCTGTCACCACATGCTCCTGTAAAAAGTCCCTTTCCATAATGGAAGATGAGAGATTTACATCTCTAAATATATAACAACCTCTTCCAGCCATTTTATTAAAGATTTGAGGGACTGAAAAGATTTCTGTATGTGTGAAACACTCCATTGAAACTGGGAACTATTGTAGAATTAGGGATGGAAAGGGGAGAAAAAGGTGGTGAGAGGTTTTTCCACAAATAAAGCTGATAGAGATTTCACATACATGTATCCTACTAACTTTTTTTTCTGCAATAATTAAAACCCTCACAAAACATAAAAAGTTTGTACCCATGAAACTTCTTTCAGCTTGTGTCTGGTAATCTTTGCAAAAGTGCTTTTGAAATAAAAACATGAGGATAAAATCCTGAGACACCCCTACAATTATGGGAGACTCTGGAAATTATCCTCTCCAAAGGGTTTTTCTGGTAAAATATTCCCACTTAGATTTCTTGCCAGGAGCTGGAGCTCATGGAGTTGATATCTCAAATCTAATTCCACCAAACGAAGTGTATTCATTTTAAATCCAGGAGCTGAACTGAGAGCTATGACAATTTATTACTTGCTCAAAATTAATTAAACTTCAGGAAGGAGAAAAGACCAGAAAATTGCATGTTATTGACATCATTAAAATGCATAGGTTGTTCTCCTATTTCATTTTTTGTTTGCTAGAAAGAAAGAAAAAAAAAACCCATTGAAAAAAAAGATGTTTTTTGAGTGAACATTTAAACTAATTAAAAGTAATACATTCCACTATCTGGAGATGAAGGTATGGATCTCTTGGTAAAGAGGCTACACAGTGTCATTTACTGATATTAGAGGAGGTTGGGAAGCATCAAATGATAAGTGAAAGCTGGCAAAAAGCATCAGCCAGCAGAGATTGAATTCTCAGCAACCTCCTTCCCTTTAAACACAGTTCAATATAATGGTAGAAACAGTGTCTCTTTGCAGCTTTGGGAATGGAGAGGGAGCAGGTCAAAAATATCAGGAAAAAAACAGTGTATGGCCAACAAACAAATGGGGATGGTGTTAATTTAGGTCATAAACATATCAACTTTAAGCCACTTTGTAGAAAAAATAGGAATAAACCCCTAAATTATACCAACGGTTCATAGACAAAGGTTGGTTGTTTCCTCTTACTGGTCAATTTGACCTCAAGGAGCAGAGTGAGTTCATTGAAACAAATAGAAACACTGTGAAGTGGAGGGAAAAATGAGAAAATTCAGGATCTACAGCAGCTCAAGGGTTGGGATACAAATTCTGTGAGGCTGCACCATCCACAGCAGGATTTGCATCTACCTGCATCAACAAATGGGTTAAAAACCCACCACAGGCACCTTTTCAGTGCTCAGCATTTGGAGACCAAAGACATCCTACCCTCCTCCTTTTCCTACCTCTCAGTTTATTCTTTTCTATATTTGAAAATGGAATTATGCAAAACTCTAAGTCAAGTTTATATTTTGCCATGATTTTCTCTTTTAAAACAGCTGAGTAAACACATTTGGAAAAGAACAGACTACATCTTACATCAAAAGTGCAGATTGCACAGGCCAGCCCAAGTGTCCCACACCCAAATTCCCCCTGCCTGCTGCTAATTGAGGCATTTCCAGCTGGATTCCTCATGGAAATTATCAATGGAAATTATCAATCCAGAGGAGACCCCAGCTCTAATAAGGCAACATGAATGGAAAATAAGGAAGAAAACACTTCCAGTCACAGCTACAGTCACGAGGATAAAACCAAGCAGATGCTGAGTGGTTCAGGGTTATTAAATTGTGTCACTCCTAGGAAACAGAAAATTGTGCTAGAAAGAAAATGGGAGATTGCTGCCAGCCATCCACCCAGCTCCTTTCTCCCTGCCCCTCCTCAACAGGATGGGGAGGAAAATTCCATGGAGAAGCTCATGAGGGAAGATAAGGGACAGGGAGATCACTCATTACTTACTGTGATGGGCAAAACAGGCTCCACTTGGGTAATAATTTAATTTATTGCCAAGGGTTAACAGAGTAGGATAGTGAGGAATAAAAGTAAAACTAAAACCAACTTCCCTCTACCCCTCCTTTGTTCCCAGGGTTGGGAGAGTTCCCTGTGCACTGAACTCCAGAGGGGGGCTGCAGTGTGGAGATATTCCAGAGATTCCAGAGCCATCTGGGCACAATCCTGTGCCCTGTGCTCTGGGATGGCCCTGCTGGAGCAGGAGGTGGCACCACATGGGACACTGTGGGCCCTTCCAACCTGCCCCACTCTGGGCACCAGCACCTGGGATTTCAGTCTGACTCTCAAGCTCCTTCCCCTTTTTTAATTGAAACCTGGCCTTGTTGTTTGCATAAAAGAATCCAGACATCATTTTGGTTTGAAATGGCCTCCTATCCCTCAGGGCAGCAGAGGCAAGTTGGAAAATGTGAATCTTAACTGATCAAACAGCAGCAGTAAATTAAAATGAAATAAGTTGCTACTTTGAGAGCACATCACCATGAAGGAAATCTCACAATTAATGGCTGTTTTCCATTAGCCCTAAAGCACCCAAGAGCCAAGATAAAGCCCCACAGCCCGAGGTCTGCACTATTATGTTGATGACAAACTTCAGCAGCTTCACACTCATGAGATATTTCTGGACAAAACTGCAGTTTTATTTTAGAAGCAGTGAAGGACTGATGTAAAAGCAACTATGGCAACCCCACAAACTCCCCAAAACCTTCTCCCCAAGGCTTATTACATTGGTTTTGATTCTTAATTTCTAATCAACAAGCTATCGGGAATATAGGATTTCATTATATTGTGTTCACTCTGCTTTTGCAAAATGTTAATCTTCAGATCAGACATTGCAGGGGATAAAACAAAGACATGAAGCAAAGCATGGTGAGACATTTTAAATACGTTTGGAGTCTGCTCTAAGTGTTCCCCAGTTCCATTTTCATTGCAAAGCCACACTACAAATGCACATGTGAAGAGAATGCAAATAACAGCAAACGTTGCAGGGCCTGAAAATAAGAATTTAAAACTCTTCACTGTGGATTTCCCATTCCTGGAGGTGTTTCAGGCCAGGCTGGATGGGGCTTGAAGAAACCTGGGGCAGTGGAAGGTGTCCCTGCCCATGGCAGGGGGTGGAATGAGATGATCTTTAAAGTGCTTTTCAACTCAAACATTCTGGGATAATACTGAGCATTCAGCAACAAGACAGAACATAAAATCCCAGAGGTTTTCCTGTGTTTTGGGTTTGTGCTGAAAACTGAGTGTATTTCAAATACCCTTGGTTTGCTGTTAGCAACGTGTTTTCTTCTTGGGCTTTGTGGCCTTTGACTGAAAGAGGTGGAAGAAGCAATTCATGAGAATGTTGAGTGACTTCTGAACAGAGATCAGAGAATCCCAGAATCCCAGAACCATCAAGGTTGGGAAAGATCTCCCAGCCCATGGAGTCCAAGCTGTGCCCCATCCCCACCTTGTCCCCGAGTGTCACATCCAGCCCTTCCTTGGACACTGCAGGGATGGGCACTGCAACCCTCCCTGGGCAGCCCCTGCCAAGGCCTGACCCCCCTTTCCAGGGAGAAATTCCTGCTGGTGTCCAACCTGCCCCTCCCCTGGCCCAGCCTGAGGCCGTTCCCTCTCCTCCTGTTCCCTGGGAGCAGAGCCCAATCCTGTCTCCACATGATACACAGTGTGTTCTCTGGACAGTGACAGGATACAGCTAAACTACCCTTTTATATATCTATACAACACCACATTAGCTCTAATAGCTTCAAGCTATATCAGTTCAATCAAAAAACAGCAGACATTTAGGTTTCTTGTAACTCAGTATATTTATTTTAAAGGAAATAAAGGAGATAAACCACATTTTCTCTGAAGCGCTTGTTTACACCAGCCTGAAAAATGTTGATTTTCCAAAGAGACAAGGATCACAAACTGTTCAGCACAACCCTTAGCACTGGAATATGGAGCCTTGACTTTGGCAGAACTGAGGGGGCTCATTTTTATCTAACATTGTTAATGTACAAGATGTGGAAGGAGTTTTGGTTTAGTGGTTTGTTTAGGTTTTTTCCTTATTTGAAAACAAATCCCATGTCACAGGAAATTTCCAAGCAATTCCTTTTGAAGAATTTCTTCAGCATTTCCCTCCACAATATCAATCAAAAATGATTAACCTTTGCATGTTTTCAAAAATAACAAATGAGACGCCACTAAAAATCTTTGTGGACTCTGTTCTACATAATGATGCATTTCTATATATTTGTGATATCAGATAAAAAATGGCAGATAAAGCAAAAGGGAACAAAAGATGTGTGTGGGTTCTTAGGAACTTATTTCCAAATAACTTTGTCTCTTTAGGAGTCAGTGGCCTGGAAATTTAAGATTTCTACATCCTTAAGAAGGTTTTTTGTTATTGACTTTTAATTTCAGAGAATCATAGAACAACAGGCTGGTTTGGGTTGGAAAGACCTTAAAACTCATGTCATTCCACCCCCTGCCATGGGCAGGGATAACTTCCACTATCCCAAGTTGCTCCAAGCCCTGTCCTTGAGCACTTCCAGGGATGAGGCAGCCACAGCTTCTCTGGGCAACAATTTCTGACCATGCAAACTGAATTCAAAAGTTATTTTGTTTTCTTTTTATTTCTCCCCCCCATCCCCTGTGACTGCACAATTTTTCTTTGAGGCAGAAGGGAGATAAATATTATAAACCCACATGATCCCTGAAGGTGGATTTTTACAGATATGGGAATGTTATCACTGCAACATCCTGGAAAGCAACTGAATCCTCTGATTACTGGATGAAGGGATGTGTAGTCCTGGCCCTTCCCCAGAACANTATTTAAATAATATTTATTTATTTTAAAAGGCAAAATTTATATATGAACAGTGGGGAAAGTGGCAAAAGAGTCTTACAGACATTTAGTTAGAAAAAGAATGCTTGATATAAGTCCTCTCTCTCCACTCCAATTTATAAATGACATTCTGATATAGAATGATAGAATCATAGAATTGTTAAGGTTGGAAAAGACCCCTGAGGTCAAGTCCAACNGCGCTTGTTTACACCAGCCTGAAAAATGTTGATTTTCCAAAGAGACAAGGATCACAAACTGTTCAGCACAACCCTTAGCACTGGAATATGGAGCCTTGACTTTGGCAGAACTGAGGGGGTTCATTTTTATCTAACATTGTTAATGTACAAGATGTGGAAGGAGTTTTGGTTTAGTGGTTTGTTTAGGTTTTTTCCTTATTTGAAAACAAATCCCATGTCACAGGAAATTTCCAAGCAATTCCTTTTGAAGAATTTCTTCAGCATTTCCCTCCACAATATCAATCAAAAATGATTAACCTTTGCATGTTTTCAAAAATAACAAATGAGACGCCACTAAAAATCTTTGTGGACTCTGTTCTACATAATGATGCGTTTCTATATATTTGTGATATCAAATAAAAAATGGCAGATAAAGCAAAAGGGAATAAAAGATGTGTGTGGGTTCTTAGGAACTTATTTCCAAATAACTTTGTCTCTTTAGGAGTCAGTGGCCTGGAAATTTAAGATTTCTACATCCTTAAGAAGGTTTTTTGTTATTGACTTTTAATTTCAGAGAATCATAGAACAACAGGCTGGTTTGGGTTGGAAAGACCTTAAAACTCATGTCATTCCACCCCCTGCCATGGGCAGGGATAACTTCCACTATCCCAAGTTGCTCCAAGCCCTGTCCTTGAGCACTTCCAGGGACGAGGCAGCCACAGCTTCTCTGGGCAACAATTTCTGACCATGCAAACTGAATTCAAAAGTTATTTTGTTTTCTTTTTATTTCTCCCCCCATCCCCCGTGACTGCACAATTTTTCTTTGAGGCAGAAGGGAGATAAATATTATAAACCCACATGATCCCTGAAGGTGGATTTTTACAGATATGGGAATGTTATCACTGCAACATCCTGGAAAGCAACTGAATCCTCTGATTACTGGATGAAGGGATGTGTAGTCCTGGCCCTTCCCCAGAACACTCTGCTGCAGAGAGAGGAGCACAACTGAGCTGCTTCTACTGGAATTTATAACTGTGCATTTCAAATCTGCCAGGGATGACAGTGTGCTTTAGCTTGGGAGAAGTTGGATGGTTTCCTGTCTAAGTCCTACAACAACCTCCCAGGATTTATGGACATTTTGGGGATGGGAGAAGGTGGGATGTGCTCACTGTCTGTGCATCTGAAGGGCATAAATAGGCAACATTTATTTATTTAAATAAATTAAATTTATTATT